>CM072517.1:55429434-55461934 GCA_036898135.1 Oncomelania hupensis | reverse complement strand
AACAGCGCAAGGGGCAGACGTATCTTGCCTGTATTCGGAAAAGTGTCCTTTTGTTATTCGTGGCAGCACTGACTCAAAAGTACGATTTGTGACAACCAGTTTGGCATCTCCGCCGGTGGTATGAATGACACCAAGCGGCATGTGGAAGGCCCACAGCATATCAAGAATTACGAGGTTTTGAAGAAGAAAATGAAAATTGTGGCAGCAAACCAATCTATCACTGGATTTTTCGCATAATATCAAAAAGGACGAGTGCAAAAACAATAGGTAGTAAAAGTAAATACTCAAATCGTAATAGTAATACTGAAATTTGAAAAAGCTAATACTGAAACTTCAAATTGACGGTATGCATGCCTGCTGACTGTGTCTGTAAGCTTAGTAGCAGGGTAAAAGGTCTGTTTTTTTGAAAATGCTATCACTGCTATAAGTTCAGTACTTTATATGATGAGAGCACCCATTCGGTAGAAAAAGGCTGCCGATACTGAATTACGCTTGTAGTTTTTTTTGTAATTGGTCTGTCCTTGTGTTTTACCAGTGCTTTGACCATTTTCCTTCATAACACATTTTTATCTTAAAGTTTTTTTGTTTTTTTTTAAGAATAAATTTCAAACAGAATACATGTACTCTTTATCAAAACTGTGCATGTGATACTTGATGGTTTATTGAGGATGATGGTGTTGTGATGTTGATGATGAAGGTGATGATGGTGATGAAGATGATGATGATATGATTGAACGAAAACGTACTAAGCACATGAACATTTCCACGCGAAAAGCATGATCACAGATGATGATGATGACTGTTTGCAGGTGTCAGAGGGAGTCAAGCCGACACTGGCAGAACTGGAGAAATTTGAGGAGCAGACAGAAGGCTTGGACATTGAATGTATCCTTTCAACCTGCTTTATTGAGGAATATAGTGATAAGAATGCAGCGGCCACAAAAGCCATAACAACAATAAAGACAGCAGTTATAGGAATGTTCAAACCACTGAAGACAGGAGAGCAGACCTGTGACAAGTAGAGAAGCATGTGGGGCTTTTTTCTCCATTCGTTTGTGGGTGTGATTTCTTAGCCGAGTCTCTCAAAATGCTGCATTTATATAACCATGGAAAAGTTGAGTAAAGCTGCTTGAAAATCAGGCTGCTCTCCTTCGGATGAGTATAAACTGGGGTCCATTCTGTGCATGCATGCATTCCCTCGCAAAGACTTTAAATAAATATCCTGACGGTCATGTCCCTAGATGAGTGAATGCCGGCTACTCATATACACCCAGCAGGCACTAGGTCCTTTCTCCCCCGTTCCTGGTCACCCAAGATTGGGCTCAGTGGTCTGGATGTCAGGCGATGAGCCCCAAAGGCAGCAGGTGGGTGGCTTGAGCAATGTCTTGTTTTTGGCCAGTGCCTTGAGCAGCTCTTTAGCTGGAAAAGCGCTGTATAAGAACGATTAAGTAAGAAAATAAATGAATACTCGAGGTAATGCATAGAGCTCTCCACCATTGCCTTAACTCTCTGCCAGTGGTGCCTGAGAAAGCCATTGCAGGGGAGGCCACTCACACGCTGACGCCCGGCGATATGGTGGAGGCGGTGGAAGGAGAGTTGATTCACCTGCAGGGCAAAGTCATCAAGGTTGACGGCAACAAGATCACCATCCTGCCCAAACACGAGGACCTCAAAGTATGCTCCTTTTTTTACTACTTCTACTTCTTCTGCTTCTTCTTATTCATCCGTCTTCTTCTTCTGTGTCTTCTTCTTATTATTCATCCATCTTCTTCTTCTTCTTCTTCTTCTTCTTCTTCTTCTTCTTCTTCTTCTTCTTCTTCTTCTTCTTCTTCTTCTACATCTTCTTCTTCTTCTTCTTCTTCTTCTTCTTCTTCTTCTTCTTCTTCTTCTTCTTCTTCTTCTTCTTCTTCTTCTTCTTCTTCTTCTTCTTCTTCTTTCTTTCTTCTTTTTCTTCTTCTGCTTCTTCTTCATTCATTCATTCATTCATTCATTCTTCTTCTTCTTCTTCTTCTTCTTCTTCTTCTTCTTCTTCTTCTTCTTCTTCTTCTTCTTCTTCTTCTTCTTCTTCTTCATTCATCTACTTCTTCATCCTTCTTTCTTCTTCATCCTTCTTTCTTCTTCATCCTTCTTTCTTCTTCTTCTTCTTCTTCTTCTTCTTCTTCTTCTTCTTCTTCTTCTTCTTCTTCTTCTTCTTCTTCTTCTTCTTCTTCTTCTTCTTCTTATTATTATTATTATTCATCCCTCTTCTTCTTATTCATCCATCTCCTTCTTCATCCTTCTTTCTTTTTCTTCTTCTTCTTCTTCTTCTTCTTCTTCTTCTTCTTCTTCTTCTTCTTCTTCTTCTTCTTCTTCTTCTTCTTCTTCTTCATTCATCTACTTCTTCATCCTTCTTTCTTCTTCTTCTTCTTCTTCTTCTTCTTCTGCTTCTTCTTCTTATTCATCCCTCTTCTTCTTATTCATCCATCTCCTTCTTTATCCTTCTTTCTTCTTTTTCTTCTTCTGCTTCTTCTTCTTATTCATCCATCTTCGTCTTCATCCTTCTTTCTTCTTTTTATTCTTCTTCTGTTTTATTTTTTTTCTTCTCCTGCCTTTAGATTATGTTTATTTTTTAATTTTTTAAAATTTTCTTCTTCTTTTTTCTAGGACCCTTTGGAATTCCCAGCCTCTGAATTGCGCAAGTTCTTCAAGATGGGCGACCATGTCAAGGTCATCAAAGGTCGTTACGAAGGTGACACGGGCCTGATCGTCAGGGTAGAGGACAACATGGTGGTGCTTTTCTCTGACCTTACCATGCATGAGGTAAGTGGGTCAAGGGTCAAGATGAAGTGGGTCAGTGGTCAAGAATAGAATATGAGACCTGAAAACTCGCACACATATACACAGAGTGTTACACTGCTATTTATTAATAGTTTATTCAGTCATGATGCTTGAATCTTGATATGTGTAACTCAAATTTGTTTATCTATGCAGGCAGTAGTCGTCATATAAAGTTTTCCAACTTTATTCAGCAAACATCAACAACTGTAACAAGATCGCTTTCCAAAATCATTACAAAGATCATCCTCACTGTTACGTTTGAGACGAGCACGATAGATCCGATCGTTTTGTTTTGCAAAGCATGCAATAACAGAGTGTATTTACCTTTCATTTGATTTTGCATTGTTGTTAGAAGCGGCTTTGTATAATGTTGATGGTTTTCGTTGGTTGATGTTATTGGAGAATTTTCTGGAATTACTTGTTTACTATCGATCGAAGCATGTAGATAAATCTAGTAATATCTAAGAGATTCTTCTAACCTAAAAAAAAGTTATATGACGTAAGAAAGTGCTTAGTTTTGGTGATGAGTTTTATTTTGATTGGGTGTTAGTGCTTCATGCTGGAATGTTCCAACTTTCTCTCAATTGTATAGAGACTATATAGGTGGTGCAATGTGTCTGCTTGGGGAGTGAAAAGTGAAAAAAGCGATTGAGCAATCTTGTATGCAGTTGTTGATGTATGCTGAATAAAGTTGGAAAACTTCATACGACGACTCCTGCCTTGTTGCTAAGTCAAGTGAACAGGTTGCGTGAATAAACGAATCTAAGTTACACTTATCAAGATTCAAGCATCGGGGCTGAATCAACTATTGATAAAAATAACTACAGTGTAACACTCACAAACTGACAGTGCATTACTTATATAGCCTCTCCGCGATCGAGAAAAAGTTTGAACATTCCAGCATGACGCAATAACACCCAATCAAAATAAAACTCGTCACCAGAACTATGTACTGCCTTACATCATATAATGGCATGTAACAACTAAATTTATCACTTTAACTCAAAACTTTACAAAGCAAAGCCACCACACCAAGTCTTAGCAGAATCAAACTTTTGTCTGTTTTATTGGTGTGTTTTTTTTTTTTTTTTTTTTTTTTTTTTGGGGGGGGGGGGGGGGAGGGGGTGTGTTTGGGACATAGGGATGCTCAAGCAAGATTACAACAACAGCAACAACAACAAAAAAATAATACAGACCAAAGTTTGATTCTGCTAAAACTTGCTGTGGTGGCTTTGCTGGTTTCAGCTGAAAGTTCTGCCCAAAGACCTGCAGCTGTGCACTGACATGGCTACTGGAGTTGATTCCATGGGACAGTTCCAGTTTGGGGACCTTGTGCAGCTTGAGTAAGAACATGTTCCTCATTTGGTTCCCCCTCCTCCCTCCCCCTACTCCTCTCCTTCTCTACCTTCCCCTCCCTTTTCTTCCCCTCCCCAACCTACATTGTTTAAAAATGTTCCTCATGTCTCCTTCATTCTTTCCTTATTTATTTATATTTTGACTCCCTTACATAGCGATGTGAGTCTATGTACTCAAACCCTCCCCCGGTTGAGTTTAATTAGACTGATTTTATTTACATCTTTTATCATATTTAAATGTTAACAGTTTAGTCTGATTTTACCTGGTTTTGTGTGGTCCTGATTCGGCTCTTGGCAGTTCGCTAGACCCTGTAAGCACTGAATATCTATCTATCTACCCCCCACCTCCAAACACACAAAAAAAAATCAAGATTTACAAATCTGTGCGAGATGAGTCCTAAATAGTCCCAAAAATGACATTGAAAAAAAATGTCGGTCCATTTGTTTGTCTGTCCACCATCTGCTGTACGCCAACCACCATCTGTCTGTGCAAAACATGCACGTGGATTAATATCTCAGAAACTATTTCACCTGTCACAACCAGACTTGGTAAGATGGTGTATACCCATGAGACCTCATAAATCAACAGTGAATGAATGACTTCATTTTAAGGTCAAGGTCACAGCGTAAACAAATGTTAGTTTTAAAAATGACAATTTTTCACAAAATTTCACTTTTTTCTAGGTTATTAACATTGAACATATGATTCTTGGATGCATGATAGATATCAATGAGACACACATACTTAAAAATTTGGTCAACCACACTTTAAGGTCTAGGTCACTAAAGCTGTCCAAAGTCCGTATAGGTATTTTGAAGTGACCTTTATCCTAAAATTGTATTTAGAGATGATAGATTGATCTTTCATATTTGTTCCGTTTTTGTGTTGATCTTGAAGATCAAGGTCATTTTAGGCCTTGCAAAAACATACAAAAAATACGTCATTGTACAGTGGAATGGCTGTTTATTTAACCTTTAATATGCAATAACATTGGGTTTTTTGGTCAGAAATGCATGAGAGGTCACATGATGGTCAAGGTCATCCCAATGTCAAGGTCGCAAGGTTAAGGTTTTCCCAAGGTGACAGTTTTTTTGGCATATTACAACTTTAGCTGTAGTTTTTTTTTTGATAGTACATGAGTATGGATTGGCTGGAGAGGAACAAGAACTTGAACAGCTGGTACAAGGCTTGACACCACCTCCAGAGCCTATGGAATGGAAATAAGTGCAGAGAAGACCAAAATGATGACCAACAACACCAATGGCATAAACACGGACATCAAAGTCCAAGATCAATCCCTCAACACAGTGCATAGCTTCAAATATTTAGGAGCCATTGTATCAGACAATGGGTCCCGACTGGAAGTCGATAATAATAATAACAAGAACAACACTAACAACAATAATAATAATAATAATAATAATAATAATAATAATAATAATAATAATAATACATTAATTTATATGTAATAAGTCTTGATTCAACAAGATGTCTGTGATGGGTTAGGCTAGACCAATGCAAATGTGCCAGCTTGTTTCTGGCTTGTGAAAGAACCTAGGGTGGGAAATACATGTATCAACGATTTGGAGAGGGGAGAGGAGGGGGGGGGGGAGATGGTGATCAGTTTCTTCAATAGAGACTTGTATCCTGCTACCTGCATGATTTTACATAGATTGGCATTGTGTTTCAAGGCATTGACCAACAGCTTTGAAAAGGCTGATGGTCGACTTTTGCTAGCTTACAATTGGGTGGGACTTTTTTGTCAGGATTTTCTGCCATCCAGCCTGTCGCTCTATATTAATAGACTAAGCTGCAGTGAGGGCCCTTGCTAGCATCCCACAGTTACATGTAGTGGGTGAACTTTTGACAGGATTATCTCCCTTCCAAACGTCGCTCATTGAAAGATGGTTTTATCGTTGGCACCACATGTTTCTCTCTCATGCCTAACGGGTGTGTTGGTCTGGTCTGTTTTTTTGTGTTCAGCCCTCAGACAGTGGGAGTGATTGTACGTCTGGAAAAGGAGAACTTTCAGGTGCTCAGCATGCAGAACAGGGTAAGTAATAATAATAATAATAATACAGTTGATTTATATAGCGTGGTACCCCAACAGACATGGGCTCGCCACGCTTTACAATGCACTAAAAAGCAATAATATTAAAACAAAATAAAATATGTAAAACAAAAACATGCCTAGTAAAAACTGCTAAACCAGGAGTATGTACATTAATTAACAGTAGACACACACACACACAGACGCATGAGCGCCTGGCCAAAGTACATGTCCACAATAAAAACATTCATTATCACATCATTTAACAGAGCAAAACAACTAAAAACATTACACACCTTAAAACAAAACATAAGATTGTAAACATTTCTTAAGACAGTAAAATACAATGAAAGGACAAGCATTAAGGACCACCTTTTTCTCAGGTCAGACACTTTGTGAAGGCTGTACATATCACCTCTTTCTCTCTCTCTCTCTCTCTCTCTCTCTCTCTCTCTCTCTCTCTCTCTCTCTCTCTCTCTCTCTCTCTCTCTCTCTCTCTCTCTCTCTCTCTCTCTCATTCTCTCTCTTTCTGTCACGCTATTTTGTCTTTTCCCCCACCTTCCTTTTCTCTTTGCTAATTGACTCAGACTTTGTGAGTAGGTACAGTAAAAACCAGTAGCATAGTGTAGAGTGGCTGACTGTTAAAATATTTCTTCAGGTGCAGTCAGTCAAGCCTCAGAGCGTTAGCAGGAAACGCGACACCAGACACGCCGTAGCCCTGGATTCAGAAAACAACAACATCCAGGTCAAGGACATGGTCAAGGTCATCGATGGGCCGCACTCGGTGAGTTCTGTTAAACTTAGTGCTACTGACTTGGTAAGTAAAGTATACATATATTGTTGTGTGTATTTGAACATGATTGTATTACCATTAATTTGTGTGAGTTTGCTCAGTTTTAATTGTTTTCTATTTCTAGCCACTGTCGGGGTCGAAAGTCAAAAGTCAATACAAACAAAAAAGAGATGGATACTCCTTGCAGATTTTAATGACTTGGAGGGAAAGACGGTTGGAAACACAACATGAAAATAAAAAATAAAAAAACAGCTCTTTAAGTGAAAATTTGACTTTCTTTAAACTTGCTTCTTGAGATGAATAGAAGAATGATCACTGGTTCTTGAGACAAAAATATGGTTAAATGTTAAAAACATCAAAGTTGGTGGCGTTTTTTTAAAAAAAAGAATTGAAAGAGGGAGATGAGGCAGGGGGGGGGGGGGGGGGGGGGGATCTTCAAATTTTTCATACTAAAAGTCATTTTCTTGGTATTTTAATAAGAATGACCTGGTAATAAAACTTGATATTAGATTTCCTTTAAGCAGTTCTGCTTGTTTGGATAACACGGCTGAAACTTTCCTCACTGAAAGTAAACTTTCAGCCACCAGCTGTAAGCTATTTTTAGCCACTGCGAAACCCATGCACAGCCAGCGTCTGGGATCTGGCTACAAGCAGTTCAACCAGCGATAATGGACAGCACAAGGGTTATTTTTAGCCATAGCCTTATGAACAGCCGTGATAATTGCTTGTGTCTGTCATTTCAGGGTCGCAATGGGCAGATTATGCACCTGTACCGCAGTTTTGCCTTCCTGCTGTCCCGCATGATGACAGAAAACGGTGGTTACTTCGTCTGTCGCACCAGGCATCTGGTGCTGGCCGGCAGCTCCAGGGTTAGTAGCACGCCTTTTTTTACTTTGTCATCGTTTTGTCAATATCGTCATTTATTCGTTCACAAGTTCCCAAGGGAAAAGTTGTTTTATGGCCATGCAAAACAAAAAAGAATTATACATCTTTTTTATTTCTTTGTAAAAAAAATTATTTTTTCTGTTTGTGTGCATTGTATTGTAGTTTTGTTTCAGTATTTTTTAATTGTATGATATATGTCATTATCATTATCACTCCCCCCCCAACCCCTCCGCCTTCCCTGCCTTAAAACTCCTACACTTCTACCGTTTTGGTCTCTTCCCAGTCTTCCTTACCACCGCTGTATATGAAAACTGTTGCGTTCACAGCCAAGTGGTGTGGGCGGAGGACCAGGGTCGGTGCCAATGTCGCCTCGCATCTCCAGCCCCGCGCACCCCAGTGGCGGAGGAGGAGGAGGGGCAGGACGCGGGCGTGGCAGCGCCATCGCCACTCGCCGCGACAGGGAGCTCATTGGTCAGACTGTGCGCATCAGGCAGGGGCCTTTCAAGGGTGAGTGTGCGCTGAGACAAATTCAAGACGGCGGCTGTTTTAGGGGCTGCCTGAACCACAGATGCAGTGCCTTCGCGTGGTTTTGGTTCATCTTAATCTTGCTGCGTAACCAAACAAACGGCAGCAGCTAATCAGTTAGTATCACTGAATGCGCGTAAAGATGTTAGCCAATAAGTTTAGCTCTTGCACAGCAGCTAATCAGTTAGTATCACTGAATGCGCATAAAGATGTTAGCCAATAAGTATAGCTCTTGCACGTGCAGGCCATGCTTATGCATGTGATGCTCTGGTGAACCCCATTTTTCGTTAGAATTTTGCACGATCTAGGTGGTTTTATTATTCAGTTTACCTGTAATGTTAAATTATTCAGTTTTCAGAACATTACGACATAAGCAGTTGGCATAAGGTCAGCGCAGTCATTTAGGGCAAAATTTTACATATTACACACTTGTTTGCCTTTCACAGTTTCAGTGACGTTAGTTGCAGTTGTCTATGATATGTAAATGTAAACAACACTGTTTTCACATCTCCTGCTCTGATGATGGTGATGATGATGATGTTTGAATGTTTCAGGCTATATTGGCATTGTGAAAGATGCCACAGAGATGACAGCCAGAGTGGAGCTTCACTCTTCCTGCAAAACCATCTCTGTCGACAAGTCTCGTCTCTCACAACTCACGTAAGTCTTCTTTTACTGATCAGCTTCATGTTGTCTGTTCTTTTTCTACAATCTCCTTTCTTTAAAGTTTATTTATTTTTATTTTTAGCATGTATTTTGCCAGTAGTGCGTAAAATTTTAGAAAGGCACATTAAATATCTAATAAGTGTGCCAGCCAGCTCAACATTTTCAATTTCTGTCGGTCGCAATGGAAAACTTGCTCTTCAATGCTGCTTTAAGTCCTAACCAAGAAAAATTAATATTGTATTTTATTTTATATTTTAAAAATTATTTATTTCCAGCACTGCGATCATGTTTCTTGTGTGGAAATATTTATTTGCTTAATAAATGTTCATTAATTCGTTCATTCTGCTCACGAGTACTGAAGGACATTTTTAGCTATGTCTGATCTATTGCTACTTATCTTGTGCACAGTATGGGGGTTGGGCTAGAGGGGGTTGAGGGGAGGGAGGGAATAGTGTTCTGCAACATAGTGTAACTTTTGCTATAGAGATTACCGTCAACTGTATATTCACCAATCCTTTTTAAAAATTTATTCCCGAAACCAGGATTATTTTTTTTGGAAAAGTCATGGTGGTTGTTCATATGTGTTCGTTGTACATGCATTCCCTGATTACTAAAAAGAAACAACCCACACTACACCATTGCTATATAACCTGCGTTACTGTGTTTAACAGTGGCAACAAGGGTGCTCTGGGGCCAGCGGCTGGCAGCCAGACCCCAATGTATGGGTCTCGAACCCCGTCTTATGGAGACAAGACCCCCATGTATGGATCGCGCACGCCAATGTACGGCTCCCAGACCCCACTGCACGATGGCAGCCGCACGCCACACTACGGCAGCCAGACCCCCTTGCACGAAGGCAGCAGAACACCCAGCGGCGCTGGTGGGTCAGCTTGGGACCCTTCAAACTCCAACACTCCTGCCAGGTCAGTATGGGGAGGGTGTCGTTATTAACAGTAGAAATACACCTACAAATTGTTTTTGTCATAGATTTTACCTTATTTTCACTTCCACAATGATGCATGTATGTGTAATGAAGAAAAGGAGTGAAAATTATTTTATATGACAGAGTGTACTTCCACAATTGTGCATGTGTAATGAAGAAATGGAGTGATAATTATTTTACATTAATTCTTTGAATTGCAACCTGCGTGCCGAAAATTGTTTCCTTCACAGATTGTAGCCTGCATTCACTTCCACAGTTAGGCATATTATTAAGAGAAAGAAAAAAAGAAGCTGTTTTATGTTACTACTTGTCTCCATTGTCATGATACTTTTGTGTCGCTATGTATTTTGTGCGTGTATGCAGCGTGTATGTGACTTGCTCGTAAAAACATCCGGCTGTTACATGTGTGTAAATTAAACACCCCTCTTTCTATGTAGTCTAACGCTGACAAATTTTTTAAATAAAATTTGACTTAAAAGTTTAATTCAAAATCAAACACAAAAAATAAGCAACAAACATAATAATTAAACGTGAATTGTCAAAAACAGCGGTTGAAAAACAATAATTAAGTCCACCTTTACATTTTCCCTACAATTCCACACAACATCACAAAATCCAACATAATACAACAATAAAATAAAATAAAATAAAATGTTTTCTGTATGCACTTCCAAATTTGTGATTCCAATATACCACAATCAAATATGTATGCACTAAAGATTGTCTAAAAAGATGAATCCAAACTGTTCTCCACTTTTTGAAAAGACACAGTCAACAAATATATGTATATAAAAGTAGTTCTCTAAAATGTTTTTTGTCACTTCATAATGATTAACTAAAAAAAACAACCGAAGAACGCAGCTGATGTTCAGCATTCCGAATTAAACTGGTTAATAAAATAGTCCAAACTGACACCCTGCACAAAATATATAAGAATGATGAGGCGGGAATGGTTGAATAGTCCTCACTGAAAATCAATAGAGGTATCCACCGCCCTTTTGGAATCAGGAAGCTCCAACTCCAGAAAGTAAAATAACGTAGATAATGAATCCCATCCTGTCAAAAAACAAAAACGAATCTAAGCATTTTGTTATCTACCAACAATAAAATCTTCAACTCACTAAATATTAAACACTATTTACATTTCGTTTACCGTTCCAAAACCAAAAAACATTATCCACTGAAAAATTCTTTATCCATACGGTCATTCATTAATTACCAAAAACAATTCCAAAATATCATACACAACAAAAATCCAAACAATATTTTCATACAATATCAACCATCTTTCTTTATAAACCATCAATAATAAAATATTGTTTTTACTTCACAAAATTAGACATACTTCACGCTACAACCTTTTCATCCAATCTAAGCACTTTCTGACCAAAAATGAACGTAGACATTCTCTCTTTGTATCGCTGGCAGACAGAGTATAAAAGAGACAAAACACATAGCCCTGCTTACACACCAGCTCAATGCTTATGTGAGCAGCACTGTTTAGTGCCTCCACATTTTGCTTGCTGCGGGCTATTTATAGCTTGCCTGCACCCTCCTTTTCAGTGAAAGGAAAGGAAAGAAAGCATCGGCGAAGCTATTTATAGCTAGCCTGGCTGACCTAAGCACAAAACTAAAAAGCTTTGGTTGAGTCGCTGTGCTTACAGGCCCGTAATTCTTCTTTTTACACACACATTTTTTCACACTTGGCGTGCCCAATTATCCAAAGATAATCGCACATACAAATAAAGCTCCAACTAAAATCTGTAGAGTACACTGTGACTGTCCGATCTTGACAACAGTGGTGTTCCTAGGATTAGAGGGCAATAGGACAAAATGTCCTAAATCATAAAACTAATTGGACATCATGTCCTGACTACATAAAAGCAATAGGACATTCAGATTGTGAAGCGAACCGATTAATGGTGCTTCTTTAGAAGACAGTGATTGAGAATAAATATGAATGAAGTAAAGCAAAAACTCTGTTGTGTAAACAGTTTAAAAATGCCCTTTTGTTGTTCGACGGAATGTACTAAAGAATGATAATAGTCTAGCATTGTCCACTATTCAAACTCGTTTTAACGGCTTTGACACTCCAGTTTGTACAGATGTTTTTTGCAGTGATCGCTCTAGTCATAATACTATCGGACAATGACCGTAATTTCGCAATAGAATCTGACATTTGACGGGACACAGGTGTTTGCATTCGGTCATTTTCCAAACGAATCGGACCATGACCGATGTCCGAGGCCTCGGGACATCACTGTGACAATACACAGTTCTGACTCCCGAGTGCCTCAAAATATCGCTGAGTCTGTCGCGAGGTTACATGGATTTATACGTAATATTACAGACCCCGTTCATAGCTAACCCCTCTGCATGTGTACCATGACCAACATCGACACCTGGGGATGTACACGCTATGAAGAGCGGAAGTTTTAAAAATAACAAATCAACTTCACATGCCACTAGCCTCGTGCCCTGTACGTCCGGTCAGCATCAAATGTTTTGACCTGGTCCGACCCAAACACATCAATCATTTAGCCATGTGTGGCCGGAGTATAAAAGCCAGAATTTTGATTCATGTGACATCCATGACCAGAATACACGTTGTTGATTGAAAAATTATAGTTTCGATGGTCAGGTCTGTCTGTCTACATTCGTCGTCATCATTGTTTTCAGTGTTTGTGTGTTTTCAGAGGCAACGAGTTTGACTACGAGTTCAACGACTCCGCCTCCCCAGCAGACTTTGCTACCACACCGAACCCGGCAACCCCTGGGTACAACCCTAACGAGTCTCCCAGCCCTGTGGGTCCCTACACCCCCCAGACCCCTGGAAGTGCCTACTCTCCCTACCACCATGCTGCTCCATCCCCCGGCAACTTCCAGGGTAGGCTGACAGCATTTTTTCTTGAAAGTCGTTTTTGAATGAATGTCAGGATTGGTATTTTGAATGCATGTCAGGAATGGTGCTTGAATAATTATTACAGTGTCCTAGCTAGGTTGAGGACACTTGAGGTCCAGTTCCTTTTCTGTATTAGGTCGTGATCGTTTAAATTCTGCGGCCCACCCTCCCCCTCTCCTTACCTCCCATCCCCCCTCACCCCCCATGCAGAGATGTCCTTGTGGCTCTGCTGGGATCATTTCAAAGCTCAAAAGTAAGAAAATGACACATACAGAACAGAACAGACAATGTATTGCCATTTCAACATGTAGGTTACGACACAATCATATCGATTAAATAATTATTGTTAATATGACTAGCTTGTTGGACAACATCACATCATACTTCATTGAATATCACAATTGTTTGCAATATCTCTTCTCTGATGACATATGTTTGTCATGTGTTGTTTTTTCAGTAGGTCATGGATTATTCATTTATTGACATACTTATGATTATCAAAGAATGGGTATTAGACTTCGTTTCAGTTTTTAAAATGTAATCCATACTGGGTACGCGCTTGCAAGTAGAATATTGCAAATAAGTTCCCTAAGAAGCATGTGAGTCCATTGGGCTTTGCTCGTCTATATATTTCGTTGTTTCTTTTTCAGTTAGTTTGATCAAAACATATGGTGGAATACTTAAACTTGAGACAAATGGATTTGTACCGAGGGTTGCCCTGACACTGATTATTATCCAAGAGAGCTTCGTGAAAACTGTATTGCAGTATCTTTTTTTTTAAAATTGTGCTTAATTTACTTGAATTTAACTGTCGAACAAAGCTCTTTGCCAATTAAAGAGATGCAGTTTTTTTTATCCCGTGTACTTGGTATCCTTCGACCTGTCAACTCTTTGTACCTAATTGAATGTTGTTTATGGTGTTTTTTTTCCTCAGCTCCTAGTCCTGGTGCATACAACAGCCCCAGCCCTGCAGGCTACCAGACCAGCCCCAGCCCTGGGGCTTATGTTGCCACCCCCTCCCCTATGGGCAGCGGCTACAGCCCTATGACCCCTGGTGCACCGTTCACACCCCAGACTCCTGGCACAGGTATGAGTGGGATCCTGGGAGATTTATTTTATTTCATCGTTCTTGCGTAGCGCTTTTCCAGCTCACAGGGTTGCCAACCACTACGGAATTTCCGGAGTTTACTCCGGAAATGAATACACGGCTACGGAGCTACACAAATCGAAAATTTACTACGGAAAGTCAATTTTCGACGATAGTATTACAGTTTTAATGAGTTTTATTGAGCGCCTGTGCCCCCCCGTAGCACCTCAAGGTCACGGTCATTCGGTTTATGTGCACGGTGTAATAGATCACGCTCCCAGTGCATGTTAGGAAATTCGACCAATCACCGTGAAGTGCTTTTGCAAACGGCCAGTCGGTGCACAAAACCTCGACCTTTCTGTGACACTTTCGTTTCCAGGTCACGTTCTACAGCGCGAGAAGAAAAGTTTGTGTGTGGCGTATTTTGAATCCATGATGCCAAAAAGAAAGAAAACTAGCGATGAAAGCCCAGAAAAAAAGAAGAGGACAGCAAATCAAGAGTACAGGAAAGAGTATTCTGAAAAATTTCCGTGCATCACTGCGTCATCGAGATCAAAACACAGCGTGTATTGTACAGCGTGCTTGGCAGATTTTAGCATTCAACATGGCGGCTTCCACGATGTGACGCGACACGTGAATGGCAACCGTCACAAAAGTCGTTGCCCTGATCCAGAAAAGTTAGTCCCTGTTCAGTCGGTAGCCACCAGATTGGGCCTTGCTAAAGACTAGACATGTTCCCAGAGAGAGAATAGAGCAAGTTCAATAAATGTGGAGTATTGTATGAAGTGTTTCATCTTTCCTTGCAACTGTGCTTGTTTAGTAGTGTGTGTGTGTGTGTGTGTGTGTGTGTGTGTATGCATGTCTTCGTAAAAAAAAAATGCGAGGACGTATGCCCACTGAAAATGTCATAAAACTACTGAAATTTAGAATTTTTACTACTGAAAACTTTTTGGGGGGTTGGCAACTCTGAGCTCAAGAGATCATGGGAGATTTGTGTTATTTTGTTTTATTTTATTTTGTTCGTTCTTATGTATGTAGCGCTTTTCCGGCCGATATTGGATCTAACTCTAGCTCAAGCCCAATTGCTGCCTTGGGCACAGCTATGTCTCGCGCCCCTGACCACTGAGCGCAATCTTGGATTTCACATTTACTATTCCCATTCTTGTCCGTGTTGTTCACCAGGGTTGTTAATGTCCTGAAAGAGTGGGGTATTTATTCTAAGACCTTCGAGGCACGAGATGGTTTACTGTCCTTCATTTACCAAATGGAAATTTGACATGTGGGCGGTATAACAGCATGCATCATTATGAAAAATGACGCAGGACAATATAATACAATAAGGAATATTGCTAAAGGGGTTTCATACCCAAGCTAGCGTTGTTTCGTGTTGAGCAACGTCGGGAGGAGGGGTTAGTTCTTGGATGGGTGATCATGCCTGGAAACGCAATCACCAAACGACGCAAAAAAAAAATTGGAACAAGCTCACGACACACCCAGTCCACCCAGCTGTGAATGGGTTGTACCTGGATCTGTTTAGAGCCAGGGAAGGTAAAGCAGCAAGGAAGAGGAGATAGGCACCACCCTCATTTAGCTGGCAAAATGAAAATGGAAGGCCTAAAGGCTTCCCTACTCAAGAACCGAAAGGATACGGGAATCCATTTAGTGTTTTTTTCCATTGACAACTCCTTAGGGTATTTGTACCTCCAAATTTTGTAATAGGGTTCAAACACCTTTTGCCCCAAAGTATAATGGTCTGTAAGCTGTTTCAGCCACACGCACACCAGAATTTTTGTTCAGCATTGGAAACAGATTTTAATCATGTCATGTTTGCTCAGTAGTAGTTGGAGCACTTAGCGCAGGCTGTCAGTTTGAATTTAGCACTTTATTAGTTATTTTGTGGAGCAACACAGCAACAGGCAACATGTTACGGAAATGTTAACTTGCAACCTCTCCTGTGACAAACTTGTAATGCAGTGATATCCTCTGCACAGCTTTCTGTACATTTTCATGATTTAATTTTGGGTTTCCTTAGGTGAGTTAATATTATATGCTTCTCGACTGCATACTTTGTGCAGCCATGTTCTCTGACAAAGCTTGCACCTTTAGAGTTCAGCTGGACCTAAAGCAATAACCATGTAATGTAATGTAATGCACCTTTAGAGAAGTAGTAATTTTTTTCCACCTGCCAAAATCATAAAGCTATATTACACTTTAGAGACGGTGCAGAGACCTTTTTTCTCTCTGGGCCAGCTTGTTGAATTCTGTGTGTGTGGTGGCTGTGTGTGTGTTGCAGTCCTGGACCCAAACCTGCAAGACTGGACCACTACTGACATCATGGTGAGGATCAACGAGACCCACGACAACACTGAGCTGATCCATCAGACTGGCATCATCCGCAGTATTTCTGTAGGTCCACACCATCTCTCTCTCTATCTCTATATCTCTCTCTCTCTCTCTCTCTCTCTCACTTTAGTTGCTGTTCTTCAAGTCGTCGAGTCAAGAAATCTGGATTCCGAAAAAGACAGTGAAAATATGGCTGATTCAGTGATTGGCTAGTGGAGACGTGACCCAGTGTTTTACAGTTATAATCTTAGCCTAGGAGTGCTGTGGATTGTCGGTACTGCGTTTGAGCTGTACAATCTATTCTGCTGTTACCATGGTGTTTACATTATTTGTAGAAAAGGTTGGGAGGGTGTGTGTGTGTGTTTTTGTGTGTGATATTGAATTGAAGTTGGATATATAGAATAGTGCCACTGCTCACAGTTGTATGTACTAGCATTCTATACTACAATGTAGTATAGAATGTTAGTATGGAATGTTAGTCTAGAACCTTAACATAGAGAATTGTTAGTATGGAATTTGAGTGTACTATGTGAGTTCATAAATTATTCTTACTGTTTTTATTTTAATTTCAATTTTTTTTTAAATTATGAAAATATCTCTTTTATTTTGTTTTTTCTCCATTGGAAAGCGCTTTTCTATGATGTTTTGCTGTCAATGAACTGTCTTTTATGTCTCATGTGTGCAGGGAGGCATGTGCAGTGTGTACATACCTGTAGAGGATAAGGTGGTCAACATCGCCTCTGAACACCTGGAACCTATCCCGCCTGGTAAACATGAAAAGGTGAGATTTCTGAGGAGAAAACAAAACTGAACAAATTTCTTTCCAGTTTTAAGACACCAGAAATGTTTTCTAACACTGGACCTTAAACAGGAAGACTGCACAGAAAATGTTTTCATAACATTTTGGCCCAGATGTAAAACAGTCTATAAATGTTTTATCATGTTTGGTCTGTTTTTTTTATTGTTGTTAGATAATTATGTTGTACATAATTCTCATTGGTGATCCGATCCTATCCTATCCTATCCTATCCTATCCTATCCCATAACTCAAAGGTCGCTGGGGCACCACAGATGATCGTTTAAATGATCATCATTGGTGATGATGTACACAATTCCCATTTATGTTGTACATAATTCTGTTTTGTTGTTGTTTTTGTTGATTTTAATGTAATGTTATTTATTTTAATTTTACTTTCATTTGTTTATGATTTAATTTATCTAACATCACAGATGTGACTAGAAGTGACAGTTAAAAAAATAATGAATATATAATTAATTAAATACAATGAATGAATTAAAACTAAATGAAATAAAATTATAAAATGAATAAAGTAAAATAAAGTAATAAAATAAAAATAAATAGTACAATAAAATAAAACAAACAAAATACACACATAAATTGTAATAATAATAATAATAATAATAATAATATTATTTTATTTTATAAAGCGCATATTCAAACTGACAGTTTGCTCTAAGCTCTTTCACACACACACACTCACACACACACATACACAACAAGAAAACATAGATTTTGTAAAGAAGACATTACAGTATAAACATACAGATAAACATAGCATACAATAATAAAAACAAAATAAACTAAATAAAGAACTTTTTTGTCCATGTGTCGCAGGCCAAGGTCATCCTTGGTGAGGAGAGAGAGACGGTGGGCGTCCTGATCAGCGTGGATGGGAATGAGGGAGTGATTAAAACGGAGGAAGGCTTAATTCGCATGATGCCAATCAAGCACCTTTGTAAAATGTTTGACGCCTCCAAACCCCAACAGGCACGATAGGTGCCTGTGCTCTGTGTGCGGTGCAGTTGTTCCTGCGCTACTTATGGTCGGTCACCAGGGAATTTAGGCATCCATCAGGTGTCTGTGTGAGTGGACTTGCAGCTTTTGTGGTACATTTGAGACGTTGGTGCTTGTGTTTTGTGTTAGACTCTGGCCTATGTTGTAAACAGTTCAGACATTGACTACCAGTCCCAACAGACTGCAGCAAGTTGTATGAAGTGAAAGCATTTAGATGTAAGTATACTTCTGGGTTTGTGTCTGTGGGAGGGTGGGGGGAGAAAGGGTGTGTGTGTGTACACACATAATCGTCGAGATGGAAAAATATTATTTAGAGGAAGACGGTTTCAACAATATAACCATTAACAAAAAAAAGTACTATGTTATTTTTTTATTTATTGTTATGTGCTTTTTGTTTTGTTTTGTTTTGTTTCTCTGGAGAAAAAGACCCTCAGTTGAAAGCTTGAGGTTAACACCACATTATAATAATAATAATAATAATAATAATAATACAGGATGCTATGTACGCGTCTTTCCCCAAGGCTCAAAGCGCGGCGGTCTATACCAACATACACGCTCACCTGTCTCATTTACCCTCACACACACCAAATACACATACATCACTCAAACAGGTGGTGTAAAGGCAGGGAGATCGCTATTAGAAGACGGAAGAAAATCGAATTTTTATTTTTGAAATTTTTATATTGACTGCATCCTGTACCATTATTGAAGGGAGGGAGGAAACCGGAGTGCCCGGAGAAAACCCTCGGAGACCTCAATAGTCTCGTACCTAAGTCACATACTTTCGCCCCTTTATACAACAGTTTGGAGAAAGCAGAAGAGTGTTTTCACTGTAGAAATATCCTGGCTGTTATTTTGTTTGTGAAGTGCTGTATGTTATCTTAGCTATCACGTTTGCTTATCATGGCTTTGTGTATAGTCGTAAGGGTCTACTTTTGGTTTTGGTTTTGATGATGACGATTTTTACGAATAGTTTGAAGAGTGGTCATTATTATAGTGTGGTGGTGATGACGATGGCAGTGATGGTGGCGATGATGGTGGAGATGGGAGAATGGCATGAAGCTGTGTACTTCCTATAGAGGTAGATTTGATTGGATTGCACAGTGCAAGTATTCACTGTAAGGCAAGTTGATGTTCTCCATGTTTTTAAGTGTTTTGGTGTAGCTTCTGATTTTGAAGTCCATTTACATTGTGCTCTAGCATCAAACTGTCAATTTTAAGATGTAATTGTTAGGTTTGTAAATGACAAGTTTTATAGGTAAGGATGTTCGGACAAAGGTGATTTGAAAAAACAAAGATACCTCGTTTGAGTTGAGGTATCATTTTATGATTGAACGAGGTCAGTATACTCGGTTGATCTATTTTTCCTAGCAGCAATACAAATGAAAAATAATTGAATCATTGATGCTTTGTATACGTTCTTGTATTTTAAATTTTTGTGTGTGTAGTTCATTATTTGAAAAAGATTTCTTCAATAGTTTATTGATATATGTACATCGATGTTATTTTTAAATTTTACATTGTCAGAGTTAAATTTTTTATATATTAACAGATGGAAGAATACAGCACTGTTTTTGTGATTTGGAGATTACGTTGTTAGAATTTTTGACAGATTATTAGCTTGATTTGTTTTTGGTTTATGTTTTGTTTGCAAATCTGAAAAGCAAAATACAAAATATTAAAATGATACTGCATTTGCTTTTTTGTTGTTGATGTGTTGCATTTCATTTTTAGAATTCTCGTCCTCTGTCTTGCTTCTCTTTCACTCTCCCTCTCTTTCACTCTCCCTCTCTTTCACTCTCCATTTCTTTCACTCTCTTTTCACAGTTTCTGAAACGCGGGAACGTATCTGTGTGGTTTGTTGCTTGTCAATAATTGAACAAAGAGCTTAATGATAGAAAGAGGGGGAACTTGGTACAGAACCCGCGAGACGAAAGGTACGAGTTATGCTCCCTTGTCGACATGCTGAAAATGGCTCGTGGCAGAAAGTCAAAAGGCGACCGAGTGAAACAGGGCGGTAACTTTTGCACAGCCATCAATCGCCATAATGCCAGATACAAGAAAAGTTGTGTTGGCAAGTCCTTTTTCAAATTTCCAAGAGACAAAGAAAGATAAATTGCAATTGAAAAACTTCATTTTTTTGTGTTTATGTAGGCCTAAACTAAGACTGCTGCAGTGTTGTTAGTGTTAAAACAATCGGAGAGCGGCTTGAATGATTCATGTTATACCTATGTGCTAAATCCAAAACAGTTTGCTTGCTGACAGTTTACGTTCAACAGATCGCTCACTGTTTACGTTATTGCTAGGTTGTTTGACTATATTTGTGCTTATATTTCAAAAGTAGATGTCAGATTGGCAGTTTGGCTTCGTCAAACTGCTTATGTTAACAAGTTAAATTAGACTAAGTCTGTTTTCTCCTCGTGATCAAATACTGTGCAAGATAACACCTTACCTAGGCACAAAAATGGTCCTTGATCTGTTGTAATCCCTTTTCGATAGAGTGTAAACGGGAAAAAAAAAAGTAATGTAGAAACTCAGTCCTTGTTCTGATCTGTGAATTTCTGCGCATTAGATCTATATTGCGTGGAATGTTGTAGTCTAGGTTCTGATTGTTCTGTCTGATTAATTAATTATTTTCCTTGAAGTGACTGATGTTATTAAGCCAGTGATGTGGGAGGTGAGAGGGTTGGGGGGTAGGGGGACACCTGATATAAATTAAATTCACACTATTAGTGAAACATTTTGTTATTGTGCTTTATTGTGATTAATTAATTGAATGACAGAGCTCTCTCTTCCCCCAACCCCCCTCTCTCTCTCACACTCTCTCTCTCTCTCTCTCTCTCTCTCACGATTACGGATTTACACAGTTTTGGATAAATGAAACAGTCTGTCATGCATATTTTAATTTTAAAATATCTGTTGTTGATTAAAAAATAATAAATTCCAGGGCAGAAAACGAACATATGACATACACACATAAGCAGCATAAAAGCACCTAATAAATGTCAATAAGTAAACATTAAAAAAAAAGAAAAAAAAAGACAGCAGTAGCGGAATGTTAATAATAATGATGGTTAAAAGTTTGGTATTTGCAAACGTTGCCATAAAAATGTTCTTTTGCAATGGCATAGGCTCAATAAGTTACCACGCACAGATCATTCATATAGCAGATGATGAAATATAGCCAGCCCGAGCAAAGGGAAATAATCCGTGAGAGCGTCTCGCATTTTTGTATATGACATAATGGAAGTTCCCCCTCTTTCCGTAATAAGCTCTTTGAATTGAATAAAAAAACCACGCTAAACATGTCACAAACACTGCTTGAGCGAAGACCAAATCATTTAAGCACCTTGCAACAGCACCGCCGTGAGGGTTCCGGGGATTTCTGTATAAATAGTATCCCCACTTTCTGGAAATTAAGTGCTTTAAATACCCACTGTCGCTGTCTTTTTCATTTGTTCTTTCTCATTCCTACTCTGTTCTATCAATCTACTATATTATCTTCTTCGCTAGAGCAGTCACCTACCTTTTTTCTTGAAAACTCTTTCCTCATTTGTGTATGAGGTCTGTTGGGTCAGCTTGGGAATAGTGAACGCTTTCTGCCAAATGATCATTGGGGCTTCCTATGATATTATTTAGCAATGTAGGTATTTTTTTATTTGTGTTTTGTTGGTATTTTATAATGATGTTTGTATTCTATTTTGTTTTTGGAAACAGGGGTTCGATAAATTAAAGTAGCCTCAGCGTCTACTGCGTGGGATGCCTTTATTGTACAGTGACTGGCTGGTGAAGTATGTGCCTTCAGTCTTACCACTAGGATTGTTTCGGAAGATCTTTTATACGAATAAAGGGCGAGTCCTCTTTCAACCAAGTTGTGGTCCTGATTCGGCCCTTTGCAGTCCGCTGGACCCTGTAAGCAATGAATAACTAACTAATCTTGCAACATAGGATGATGTTAATGTATCTGATCTTTTAAAGTGGTCGATCTTTTCCCACAAAGAACAGCGAAGGATCATTTATAATGACTGAAAAAATAAGTAGTACTTAAATATAACAAACCTTGAAGTCATCTAATATTCACTGAACAGTTTCTAAATTATTGGCATTTTTTGTAATACTTTCGGATGCCTTCTTCAGCAGCATTGATAATTACGACTGAGGGAAAGTCGGTGTGCATACAATAAAAAGGACTTATATTTACTTATTAATTAATTAATTAATTAATTGAATTGTTCTTATGTAGAGCTTTTCCAGCTCAAGGCGCCGGCTGACTCAGGATCCAGTTCCAACTGCCCAAATGAGCCCACTTGCTGCATTATGCGCATTGTGTGATGTCCAGACAACTGAGCATTCATGGGCCACTGGGTATGAGAAGCAATCTAGGTCTTAATTCTGGGCGTATTTGTGTGCCTAGATGGCACTTGCCCGTCTCGGGCATGAGCCTCGGGGTCTTATAATGTCAGGAGTAATTAAGAAGCAGCCCAAAGAAACGGAACAGCCAACAGTCACAGGCGTACTCGTATATCTGGATACACAAGACTGTGTTATAGGCCGACGTGTATTTTTCTCTTAATGATATAATGAAAGAGAGACAGACCACTTCTGCACCACTGCTCATTTTGGTAGCTAGTGAAGTAGATATCAACAAAAATGACCATAACCTTCAACCTAGCTGTGACTGATGCCGCCGCCACTGAGATCCTTGGCAAGCACCGCCTAAGAAGAAACCGTGGATCACACCTGAATTTTTGGACCTGTGTGATAAACGACGAGAGATGAAAAAGAAAAAGAACATCTCACAGAGAGCTGATGCCTACCGAAAAATCAAGAATGACATCCAAAAAGGCATGCGCACAGCAAAGGAGAACTGGAGGATAGAAGATCAATGCCAAGAAATAGAGAAAAGTCTTAACAAGAACACCAGCAAGACGGCCTACCAGACCGTGAAACGGCTGACAAGTGTTAAACATCCCACGGTCTCCACGATCCAAAGCAAGTCTGGCATATGCCTTATAAAAGGGCAAGAAGTCTTGGATAGATGGACAGAACACTGTTCTGACCTTTACAACCACACACCAAACAGAGACCCATCATTCCTAGTATGTCCCCAGAACAGAGAAGAAGAAATCCTCCCAATTCTCCGAGAAGAAGTTGAGGCAGCAGTGCAATCACTGAAGAAGGGGAAGTCAGCGGGAGTGGACAACATACACATGGAATTGCTTCAAGCAGGAGGAGAAGCGATGATTGACGCCCTCACAATTATCTGTAACAAGATCTGGCAGAGTGGGGAGTGGCCTACACCATGGACCCAGTCGCTTGTCATCACTCTTCCCAAGAAGGGTAACCTTCAGGAGTGTGAAAATGACCGCACCATCAGCCTCATCAGCCATTCCATCAATAATACTCGACAGGTTGAAACCTCGAGCTAAACAAATCATAGCTGAAGAACAAGCAGGATTCAGAGCAGGGCGAAGTACCAATGAACAGATTTTCAAACTCAGAATAATCTGCGAGTAATACCTACAGCACCAACAACATCTATATCATGTGTTTGTAGACTTTAAGAAAGCGTTTGACCGTCTGGCATGCATCTCTGTGGGCAACCATGAGAGTGTACAACATCAGCCCTAAAATTCTTGAAGTCATCAAACGCCAGTATGACAAGGCTACCAGTGCAGTCCTCCACAACAACGCCATCGGGAACTGGTTCAGAACAACAATCGGTGTGCGTCAAGGATACCTACTCTCTCCAACACTCTTCAACATCTTTCTAGTGCGCATCATATCAAATGCCCTTGCAGATTACATTACATTACATGGTTGTTGCTTTAGGTCCAGGACCCATTGCAGATCACAAAGGAACAGTCAGCATAGGGGGTAGAGCAATCGCCAACCTCCCTTTTGTGGATGACATTGATGGATTGGCCGGAGAGGAACAAGAACTTGAACAGCGGGGTCAGATTCTTAATGACACCAGCTCCAGAGCCTATGGAATAGGAATAAGTGCGGAGAAGACCAGGCTGATGACTAACAACACCAATGGCATCAATATGGACATCAAAGTCCAAGGCCAATTCCATAACTCAGTGCAAAGCTTCAAATATTTAGGAGCCATTGTATCAGACAATGGTTCCCGACAGGAAGTCCTCTCCAGGATCGCACAAACAACTGCTGCCCTGACAAGGTTGAAGCCCATTTGGAAAGACAGGACCATCAGTCTACATTCCAAGGTAAGGCTGCTGCGCTCCCTTTTGTCATCTCCATCTTCCTATACACTTGCAAAGCATGGACCCTCACAGCAGATCTACAACGAAGAATACAAAGTATGGAGATGAGGTGCTACAGAAGACTTCTGGGCATTTCCTATAGCCAGCACATCACCAACAACGAAGTCCGAAAGACCATCACACAAGCCATTGGAAAACACGATGACATGTTCACAATGGTGAAGAAACGGAAACTTCGATGGTATGGCCACGTCACCAGATCATCAGGCCTTGCAAAGACCATCCTGCAAGGCACAGTGCAAGGACGCAGAAGAAGAAGGAGACCGAAAAAGAGGTGGGAGGACAACATTCGAGAATGGACTGGCTTGACATAATTATATATTACGCGGACTGGCTAGCTCATACATAATCAACCGAGATCAATCAAATGCATAAGTTAGTATCCTCTAGATGTAGGATGGTATCGTGACGATCTGCACAGAGGAGCCTTTAACTGTATCTTGAGTGCGCTGGTAGCCATGTGCATTACCTCACATTTCCTCACTATCATTTTCCTCCTCATTCTCCTCCTCCTCCACATCATCATCATCATCATCATCATCATCATCATCATCATCATCATCATCATCATCATCATCATCATGATTTTATCAGTATAACCTAAGTTAATCTGATGAATAAAATTGATGATGACATCATCATCGTCGTCATCATCATCATCGTCATCATCTTCATCATCATTTTATCAGTATAACCTAAGTTAATCTGATGAATAAAATTGATGATGACATCATCATCATCATCATCATCATCATCATCATCATCATCATCATCATCATCATCATCATCATCATCATCATCATCTTCATCATCATCATCATCATCTTCATCACCACTACCATCATCGTTGTCGTCGTCGTCGTCGTCGTCCAGACAACTGAGCATAATTAAGCTATTTCTGGGCTACCTGGAATGAGGAGAAGAAACCTAATGACACTCACTCTTTACACACATAATTGTTTGTACTCCATGCAGACATTTTTGAGAATATTTTGATTTAGTCAGGAAATCAACTATAAGCCACCTTTCGGTCTGTCGGTCCGTCGGTCGGTCACGTTAACCTTACACACAAGATTTCAGGAACCACTGAACAATTTTGTTGTTTGTTGAAACTTCATTGGAACAATGACTATCAGGGTCAGTGGCCAGCTTCCGGCGAAATGAGGAAAGAAAAGTGCCTACAACATAAGCTTGATTGTGATCATCACAGTATCACGGTTTCAAACGGCGTATATATAGATTGATGATAGTCTATGTTGGAAACGTTCGGTTGCGTGTTACGTGTGTGCGCGCTACCGCCCGTATTCTAAAGGATATGACCCAAAACAATTAGCCTACTTGCTAACAGCAGACGACCTTTTCAACGCTCGGACACGACGTTTAGATTCAAATTTCGCAAGTATCAGACACATGAGAAAATATAGGACTGCAGGCCTAGAAGAAAATAGTCATGTCTTAACATGAATTAGACTCACCCCCCCCCCCCTCCCTTCTGAATTTTTTTTCAACCTCAGATGCATTTTAACCTCTACTTCCTATTATATTATCATAATAAAATAATAAGGAATTTATTTGACAATATTATGTTTGCCTTTAACAGTTTTGGTCTCTGTCTGTCGGTTTCTCTGTCTGTCAACAATACATGTATCTTAGTTCAACTCTACACCGCCCAAAAGCCCCACCCACAACAGAAAAAACAAGAAACCGCTGGATAATTTTGTGTTTGCAATCACATGTCACTGAATTTTTTTTTTACATCAGCTTTATACAAATTTGTGTTTAAATTTCAGAGCATGTGATAAGTAGAAAGATAGCCGACCTATCATGCGTTAAATATAAACAAATTGGGAGGTCATAAAAAATTGGAGGCGTGATTTCTTGTCTAAGTGGGAACAATTTCTGGTATAGCTTACACGGGAAAAGTCATTTCAGATGTAAACCGAAGGACTTCCTTTTAATCCTCATTTCGAACAGAGACATTTGACAGCATTCCATTAGTAAGCTAAAATTTATACTTAGCCTATTGTTTACACCTGTCTGGCGTCATTGGTAAAAAAAAAAAGAATGCGCTATATAAGATCTAACAGTTATACTTCATTTTAACTGCAGATGGCTGTACTTTGAAATGGTTTACTCTAAAATCGAAAGAACTTTGCGTGTCAGTCTCTGCTGGGAGATCCTCTGTCTCTTTTTTTCCATGCATTTTTAAAAGCATCAATTTAATTTGTTGAGTTTCGTTGGTTTGGTATTGCGCGCTAAGGTTATTGTTGTTCTGGGTGATTGTTTTATTATTATGTACACCACAGTTATTGTAAAGATAATAAATTTGTCATTTTAGTTTTTTTTCCCCAGAACACATACTCCTTTATTATTCCCCTAAACATTACAGAAAGATTTCTGTGCACTCGTCTGTCTAGAATACAAGAACTCGGCTTGTTTCCTAAAATCAGTAGGGTACGTTTTTTTTTGTTTTTTTTTTTGTTTAAAGGAAATAAAAAAAGAATTTAATTACAGCAGAAGAAAGATTTGAAAATAAGCTATTGAAATGGAAACCCTATCCTATCCTATCCCGTAACTCAAAGGTCGTTGGGGCACCACAGATGATCGTTTAACCAACGCGCTCCATCTTTCTCTGTTCTCAGAAACCCTCATAGCTTCGTTCAGTGTCAAACTAGCCCATTCTCGAACGTTGTCCTCCCACATCTTTTTCTGTCTCCTTCTTCTTCTGCCTCCTTGCACCGTGCCGTGCAGTATGGTCTTTGCAAGGCCTGATGCTCTGGTGACGTGGCCATGCCATCGGAGTTTCCGTTTCTTCGCCACTGTGAGCATGTCATCGTGTTGGCCAATGGCTTGTGTGATGGTCTGTCGGACTTCGTTGTTGACGTGCTGGGTATAGGAAATGGAAATAGGGCAATGTGCTGGGTATAGGAAATAGAAAATGGAAATAGGGTCATGGAAAAAGTGCGATGCTTGCCTAGCGAACACAAAATGTCGCAAAGAATTTCAACTTTTTAAAAGAACCTTAAGGAGAAAAAGCCTAATACAAATGTAGAGATAGATAGGGTTAAGAGACTATAACGAATTAGGTGTGAGGTTGTATTTCAAGTTTGCTAAGCATGACATAATTATACACATGCTATAAAGGACCCAAAATAGCCCGCGTCGCTTCTAAACTATATTATAATAGATCTACAAAACCTAAACGATATAGCGTGTGTTTGTATGAGTGTGTGGGTGTGCGTGTGTGTGTGTGTGTGTGTGTATGTGTGGAGGGAGTGGGGAGGGAATAAGGGTGATGTGGGACAGTATATGTGCGTGTGCGTTGTGTCCGTGTGTGCATGTGTTTGTGCGCATGTGTGCGTGTGCGCGTTTTAGGTTGATCAAATAAAGTCCCAGACACCCTATCCTATCCTATCCTATCCTATCCTATCCTATCCTGTCCTATCCTATCCTGTCCCGTAACCCGGAGGTCGTAGGGGCACCACAGATGATCGTTTAACCAGCATACTCCATCTTTCTCTGTCTTCAGCAGCCCTGATGGCTTTACTCAATGTCAAACCAGTCCATTCTCGAATGTTGTCCTCCCACCTCTTTTTCGGTCTCCCTCTTCTTCTACCTCCTTGCACTGTGCCTTGCAGAATAGTCTTTGCAAGGCCTGATGATCTGGTGAGGTGGCCATACCATCGGAGTTTCCGTTTCTTCACCACTGTGAGCAGGTCATCGTGTTGTCCAATGGCTTGCGTGATGGTCTGTTGGACTTCGTCGTTGGTGATGTGTTGGGTATAGGAAATGCCCAGAAGTCTTCTGTAGCACCTAATCTCCATGCTTTGTATTCTTCGTTGTAGATCTGCTGTGAGGGTCAATGCATCGCAAGCGTATAGGAAGATGGAGGTGACAAGGGAGCGCAGCACAAGCCTCGTGGTTCACTCACAAAATAAGGGTCAAAGGTCAAACGGCCGTGGTATCCGATGTACCGTTAAAACAGGGGGAAATCACTCCCTGTTTGACCCGAAATGGGGAAATTCAAACTCTAGGGGTGTCGGATAGCGCAGTGGTTGGAGCACTCGCTACTGTGTCGCAAGTTAAGCACCGTCCAGTGCGGTTAGCACTTGGATGGGTGACCGCAAAACGTGAAGCGACAAATAACAACGCCCCCAGTTGACTCAACTGTGACTGAGTACCTACTCTCTTAAGGGTGAGGAAGGTAAAGCAGCGAGGGAGAGAGATGGGCATCACCCTCATTACGCTGGCCCAAGACAAGTGTGATCTTCAACATCACGCTCCCCTACGGCCACAAGGCTATGGGAGTACTTTTACCTTTATTTTTACAAACTGTAGCGGGTGGTTTGAGCAAGGAAAGCCCACTGTAGCACTGTGCAATGTAATGACAATGCCAGTTGTACAGTAAACCCATGTTCGCCCGCCCACAATAGCCTTCGTAACTGTAGATTATAGTCACACGACACCGAAGCGTATAGGCGACTACTGGTCACATTATTCTGACACCAGCGAACCAGTTGATGGTAAGGGGAAAATAATATGATCACACGTTGACCAATCCGGGATTCGAACCAGCGACCTTTCGGTTACTAGCAAGACGCTCTTACCAACTGAGCTACCCGGCCCCTCTTAGCCTTCGTATTGGGTGGGGCCTTTAAATGCATTTGTTTGGCACACTGCGTTACAGAGACTCGTCTGGGCTCGCGTTTACCCCTCCTACTCTTATCAGCGGGGAGACGAACGTACTGAAAGCCTCGGCTCGTCGTCAGACACGTAGTATGTTCATTCAGCTCACGTCTCGTGAGTGCATTTTGCCATTGAACTACATTTAACCCCATGAACCCAACTTAACCTCTGTTCTTACTATATATATATATGTGGGTCTCTCTCTCTCTCTCTCTCTCTCTCTCTCTCTCTCTCTCTCTCTCTCTCTCTCTCTCTCTGTGCTAGAATTTGTTAGTGCTAATGTTTGTCTCGTATCTTTTTGCAATGATCACTCTTGTGTTATGCAATAAAATTTTGAAGTCTGAGAAAGTCTGAAGTCTCTCTCTCTCTCTCTCTCTCTCTCTCTCTCTCTCTCTCAATGGCGAATGGCAAAGGAAGATCCTGGTCTTTGTTGGGGAGAAACACACGTTATTCTGCGGTGCTTATCTTTAGAACCCCCCTTTTTATATATCGTCCTCTCCAGGATCGCACAAACAACTGCTGCCCTGACAAGTTTGAAGCCCATTTGGAAAGACAGGACCATCAGTCTACATTTGTGAAACATGACCCTCACAGCAGACCTACAACGAAGATCTGCAAGAGCATCTGACATGATGCGCTCTAGGAAGATGCTGAAGAGTGTTGGAGAGAGTAGGCATCCTTGACGCACACCGATTGTTGTTCTGAACCAGTTCCCGATGGCGCTGTTGTGGAGGACTGCACTGGTAGCCTTGTCATACAGGCTTTTGATGATTTCAATAATTTTAGGGCTGATGTTGTACACTTTCATTGTTGCCCATAGAGCTGCATGCCAGACTCGGTCAAACGCCTTTCGAGGTATGGGATAGGATAGGATAGGATAGGATAGGATAGGATAGGATAGGATAGGATAGGATAGGATAGGACATATACCGTACTTTTAAAGAGTTTTTTCCATTTGATTTTTTTTCCGGCAGGCACCACTGGCCGTGGATTTGAAAAGGATCTAAACTGTACTTTTGAAAGAGGTTAACTTTAATTTTTTTATGTCCGTAACTTTTTTCTTTTTCTGACGGGGCACCACTGACTGTGAGTTTGAAAAGGGTGTGTGACGGTGAAACGTATGATCTTTTGGGGCCTCTTGAATATAAGCTGTCTAAACAATGCTACTATTTATTTATTTATTATGCTACCTTTTCTACAAGGCTACTATTATAGTCTATGTACATGTGAAAATTTAGTATAAACAATGAATCTAAGGGTTAAACAAATAAAAAATCTAGTCATTAAATAGTGAAGTGATTTGGTTTTAAAATTTCGGCTTCACGGGAGTCACGTCACTGTATCACACGACTACCATTTTAGCAACAATGTATTAAAATGCAGTGTCAAACTATTAAAATATGCGGGTAGAAAAGTCCTGGGCTAAATTAAGTACTCCGTTGACGCTGGGAAAACACGACCCACGCCATAACTATAAAGTGTGGCGTGACTGTACGTATCCATTGTATTACTGGTACTACAACTACCCGAACCTGAACTGGTAAACAGGTTGATTAAGGCCAAGACGAGTCGTCCCATTCTTACCCCCTCCCATCCTCCCTCCCCCGTACACCACCCTCTTCCACCCACCACTCCTCGTCTCTCGCCTTCGACCCTCCCCCCTCTCTCCCACCCCACCACACCGCTCCATTTGCCATTTGGCAACCACCACTACATACAACTCCGCGCCACCTTTCGACCTGCCCTATTTTGCGATCGAACCTTCACGACCCACACCTACCCTCTGACAAACAAACTCACCAGACCACTTCTCTTGGACACCCCATTTTAAATCTCTCTTTGAGAGTTCCAGTGCTCTGATAAATTACAGGGAAAAGAGGTCGGTTGCAAGCAGCCTTTCCATCGTAGCGGAGGGACGCAGTACTGTTTTGTTTTAGTTTTTTCTTTCAAGGTCAGCTACGTGAGGGAGTTTCCTCCCTTTCCCTCGCTGTGTTCCATGTGTGCGTGTGGGGTGGGGTGGAGGTGGGGGAGGGATGGAAGGGGGAGGGAGGCACGCGAAAAGGGGAAGGGAGACATAGGTAAGTTTGTGAGGAGGTGGATTCCTGTGTGTGTGTGTGTGTGTGGTTGTGGTTGTGTGGGTGTGTGTGTGGTTGTGGTTGTGTGGGTGTGTGTGTGTGTGTTTGTGTGCGTGTTTGTGTTTGTGTGCGTGTGTGTGTTTGTGTGCACGGGCATGTGCGAACAGAGAAGAACAGAAAATATATTGCCAGTTCAGCCTGTAAGCTATGATGATATAATCATATAGATTAATTGTTAACATCACAGTAGCGTGTTAGACACTTATCTAGTACATAATAATGAAACAAATGTCAGTTTCTTATTTGGAAACAATCATATTAAATTCTTTGTCTCTGTGTGTGTCTTTATGTGTGTGTCTCTATGTGTCTGTGTGTGTAAGTGTGTACTGGTGGATTTGTGTGTGCTCGAGAGCACCTTTAAGAACCCGTGTGAGTGCGTGTGTTGTGTTGTGTACAGAGTATGTATCGGAGTTTATGACCTGCTTCTTTTTTTTACAGAATCACCGGGTTCTTTAATATGCTCTCGAGGTAACTCGAGGACGTGGAACTCCCGTCATTTTTCCAACAGAAACACCAGGCTCTTTAATGTGCCCTCGAGGTGACCTTTCCATCCAGAATTGAGCCCAAGCTGTTTACAACCCTCTGAGGCGACAGGAGTGAGAGAGAGAGAGAGAGAGAGGGGGGGGGGGACACATGCAGACAGACAGAGACGTGGAAGTGGAACACCGTACCAAGAGTCATTATAGAAAGTCAGGCGATCCGGGCGAGCATATTCCACCGACTGATCGCCACTCTGGCTATCGTTGTCACATGCATTCTCGGACAGTGTAGATCGCGCTGTCCTGGGACCCGATGATGCGATGACATTAAAGCGCGCGCGCGCACACACACACACACACACACACCCACACACACACCTACGAACATACACACACTCGATCGAACCACCTTCAGAGTCACTCCCACAGTTCAATGCTTCCGGAACTGTCGTTGGCATGATTCTGATTCTAAGACCGAAATAGCTCACTAGGAAAACACCGATTCGTGTTTCAGCGGGGTCAGGCCGGTGTTTCCACAAGTCTATGATCCCATCTCCCAGAATTATGTTTTCCTATTACTAGGTTTCCCACCCCAACCCCATCCATTACCCACAGGCCTATGTTCCTTCACGTCTTTTCAGGTTTTATGTTCCCCCAGGTCTATTTACATCCCGCCCCCATGTCTATGTTCTGTTCCCAGAGATCGGTCACAAACATCATTATGTGAGGG
>CM072517.1:55406934-55424434 GCA_036898135.1 Oncomelania hupensis | reverse complement strand
ATCTATCTATCTATCTATCTATCTATCTATCTATCTATCTATCTATCTATCTATCTATCTATCTATCTATCTATCTATCTATCTATCTATCTATCTATCTATCTATCTATCTATCTATCTATCTATCTATCTATCTATCTATCTATCTATCTATCTATCTATCTATCTATCTGAGTGCATCAGAACAATTACAACACATAAATTAAAGAGTAACGTGAAGGATAAGGTCTTCCATAGTGGAGGGGGTGGGGGGTGGGGGTTATAATGGGCAGGAGAGGGTTAAACGAGCCCAGGCCAGATAATACCCAGGGGTATAGTCTGGGCTAGGTACAATACAAGGTTATTGCTTTAGGTCCAGCGGACTCTTCCGAGCCAAATCAGGACCAACTCTGGGCTAGGTAAGTTTATACCCTGGGTATACTTGAGGCGGGGTATAATCTGGCCTGCTACACCGGTACGTAACTGTATTCAGGTTCGGAAACGCGACGGTACGGTATACCGGTGCGGGTGTCCAAGGTCCGGTTAACTGGGAAATCTCGACAACACATTACGCGACAGTGTGCGACATCTTGTCCGCCCAGAGAGCGAGTCTAAAGCCCAAGCAAGTGGATAGGCAGTTGTTCTTGAAGAAGAACTTAAAAGAACAGCAGCTTATCCACGTGTTTGAGCATGGTGCCAGTCGCCAATCCTTCTGAACTCTTAAAGTTCTTAAAGACCTTTCCCGTTGAATGTTTTTGTTTTATTTTGATTGTGTGGTTTAAAGTTTGATGATGCTCTAAACAGTGATTTATCATAATTTGTTTTGAAGGCGTTCAAGCAATAATAAAGCTTCAGTTTCTATGGAAATGTGGTTCTTTGAAACTGTTTTGAAGTGTATGACAATCTGTCTTTTTGCGTCGGTCACTACTGTCAATGCCATATCCCATTTGATTGTAACACTTAAAATCGCGGTATACCGGTACGACCTAAAAATACCGCGGTAATACCGGTACGACTTTGACCCACGGTACCCAGCTCTAAAGACCAATGCAAGTCTACGCCCATCCCCATTTCTCTCCCTTTTAATCTGGAAATACAAATAATAGATCTGTCAGGTTAATGCCGTTTGGGGGGAACGGGGGAGGTATGTGTGTGTGTGTGTGTGAGGGTGTGTGTGTGTGTGCGTGTGGGTGTGTGTGTGTGTTTGTGTGTGTGTGCGGGTGCGGGTGTGGGTGTGTGTGTATGTGTGTGTGAGAATGCCAACACTACTTTAGCGCTCTTAAAAAAAAATCTCACTGCTACATACAACGACGAAAGAGTTCAATGTTAAAACTGGTCTGATTTCTATCATCTAAGTTATGTCCAAGACGTTTTTCATTAACATTTTCAGCGCCTTGAGCAGCTTTTGAGCTGGAAAAGCGCCCTGTAAGATTGATTCAATAGGTAAGTAGTAAATTCCAGTCCCACGTCTTTTGGTGAGACTTATCTGCTCCTCACGTTTTTACACAAACGTTTTGTCTTCCTGAGCTGACCTGAACATGTATTTATCTATTTGTTTTTGCCTATTTATCATTCTTATACAGCGCTTTTCCAGATCAAGAGCTGCTCAAGGCGTTGGCCATCACAGAATCTAACTCAAGTCGCCCGAAGCGCCAAACTTTTGCTGTCTTTCTTTAGGCGCATTGTCTGACTCTTCGGACAACTTAATCACAGTCCTGAACGACCGGGAATGGTGACGAAGAAAGGACCTAGTGCTTGTTTGGGTGTATTTAATAAGCTGGCACTCACTCACTCACTCACCCGTCTAGGACATAGGCGTCAGGATCTTTAAAGTCCTTGCGATAGAATGCTTGCATGCAAAGACTAGACCCAAGTTCATACTCTCAACCGAAAGAGTGTTCTCGCTTGCCAGATAATTTTTTTTTAAAATCGTTGTTAATCATTTATCCGATCGTTCTTATATAGCACATTTTCAGTTCAAGAGCTGCTCAAGGCGCGAGAGTCTTTGCAGGCATTGAGGCGCACAACTGTTTGGGAAGTGTAAGAAAATGGCTGATGGATTGGTGTTTTGCAGCATTATATTTTCTTTATAATGGCCATTATCAACGCTACCTCAGCTCGCCCAGCGTGTGCATATTACACGTTATTGTTCACGCACACACACACACAAATACACTAACACACACACACCCATATCTGGTATACTAGTAATGACAACAATAATACAGAGATAGGGATGAGCTCTGTACAGAGAGAGAGAGAGAGAGAGAGAGAGAGAGAGAGAGAGGGAGAGAGAGAGAGAGAGAGAGAGAAAAAAAAAAAAAGAGAGAGAGAGAGAGAGAGAGAGAGAGAGAGAGAGAGAGAGAGAAGATAAGATAAGATAACAATTTTATTTTGCAAGGGTAAAAGAGTAAGCGCTGGATGCGCTTTTTTACATCTTGCCCTTGGGGCTTGTAACAAGAACTATTAAATACAACAAATGAATGTTATAACATTAACATCATGGAACAATAACAAATAAACAATATCATCATGGAATAAATATAAAAAATTTTTTTATTAAATATTGTATCATATTATTGTTGTTAATTTTAACAACAAATAACGTTTATTTAATTTTTAATGTGTTTTAAGAGACGTGTTCTAAATGATGTAATTTTATATTCTGGAGTGCGAAGATCGTCAGGAAAGTTATTCCACAGAGTTGAACCAGAATAAGCTAGACCAGGAAATAGAGAACAATCTGAACAAGAACAACAGCAAGAAGGCCTACCAGACTGTGAAGCGGCTGACAAGTGTTAAACAGCCCAAAGTCTCCACTATCCAAAGCAAGTCTGGCATTTGCCTTACAGAAGAACAAGAAGTCTTGGACAGATGGACAGAGTACTGCTCTGACCTTTACAACCATACACCAAATGGAGACCCATCAGTTCTAACATGTCCCGAGAGCAGAGAAGAAGAAGAAATCCTCCCAATTCTCCGGGAAGAAGTTGAGGCAGCAGTGCAATCGCTGAAGAAAGGGAAGTCAGCGGGAGTGGACAACATACCAGCGGAACTGCTACAAGCAGGAGGAGAAGCGATGACTGATGCTCTCACCATTATCTGTAACAAGATCTGGCAGAGTGGGGAATGGCCTACACCATGGACCCAATCGCTTGTCATCACTCTTCCCAAAAAAGGTAACCTTCAGGAGTGTGAAAATTACCGCACCATCAGCCTCATCAGCCATCCCAGCAAGGTCCTCCTGAAAATAATACTGAACAGGTTGAAACCACAAGCTGAACAAATCATAGCTGAAGAACAAGCAGGATTCATGGCAGGGCGAAGTACCACTGAACAGATTTTCAACCTCAGAATAATCTGTGAGAAATACCTACAGCACCAACAACATCTATATCATGTGTTCATAGACTTCAAGAAGGCATTTGACCGAGTCTGGCATGCAGCTCTATGGGCAACCATGAAAGTGTACAACATCAGCCCTAAAATTATAGAAGTCATCAAAAGCCTGTATGACAAGGCTACCAGTGCAGTCCTCCATAACAGCGTCATCGGGAACTGGTTCAGAACAACAATCGGTGTGCGTCAAGGATGCCTACTCTCTCCAACACTCTTCAACATCTTCCTAGAGCGCATCATGTCAGATGCTCTTGCAGATCACGAAGGCACAGTCAGCATAGGGGGCAGAGCAATCTCCAATCTTCGTTTTGCGGATGATATTGATGGATTGGCTGGAGAGGAACAAGAACTTGAACAGCTTGTACAGAGGCTTGACACCACCTCCAGAGCTTATGGAATGGAAATAAGTGCAGAGAAGACCAAAATGATGACCAACAACACCAATGGCATCAACACGGACATCAAAGTACAAGGCCAATCCCTCAACACAGTGCACAGCTTCAAATATTTAGGAGCCATTGTGTCAGACAATGGGTCTCGACAGGAAGTCCTCTCCAGGATCGCACAAACAACTGCTGCCCTGACAAGGTTGAAGCCCATTTGGAAAGACAGAACCATCAGTCTACATTCCAAAGTAAGACTGCTGCGCTCTCTGGTCATCTCCATCTTCCTATATGCTTGCGAAGCATGGACCCTCACAGCAGATCTCCAACGAAGAATACAAAGCATGGAGATGAGGTGCTACAGAAGACTTCTGTGCATTTCCTATACCCAACACATCACCAACGTTGAAGTCCGACAGACCATCACACAAGCCATTGGACAACACGATGACCTGCTCACAGTGGTGAAGAAACGGAAACTCCGATGGTATGGCCACGTCACCAGATCATCAGGCCTTGCAAAGACCATTCTGCAAGGCACAGTGCAAGGAGGTAGAAGAAGGGGGAGACCGAAAAAGAGGTGGGAGGACAACATTCGAGAATGGACTGGTTTGACACTGAGCGAAGCCATGAGGGCTGCTGAGGACAGAGAAAGATGGAGTATGCTGGTTAAGCGATCATCTGTGTTGCCCCTACGACCTTCGGGTTATGGGACAGGATAGGATAGGATAGTTTTGAAAAGATCAATTCTTGGAAGTGGAACATTTAATTTTGTGGACGATCTGGTTTTTTGGGAAAAAAGAGAGAGAAAGAGAGAGAGAGAGAGAGAGAGAGAGAGAGAGAGAGAGAGAGAGAGAGAGAGAGAGAGAGAGAGAGAGAGAGAGAGAGAGAGAGAGAGAGAGAGAGAGAGAGACGCTATTGCATCCAGCTACTTCCGCCTGTGCCTTCGCATGTATAATAATATTCAATGACAGCTTGCTTGCTAACACCATTCGCTGAGTATAATAGACATGTTATAATGATACAGCTAAACCACTCGACAATTGACAATTGTGAAAGTATACAGTGTTTACCTCTGTATTTCCACACCCGCCAGCAATAACTCGCCAACCGTTACGTAGCGCTATTAAACATTATAGCAAGCTAACATTAGGCATTAACAAGCTATTATTAAAGGGCTTTGGTTAATTTCGGCGAGAAACGGGGTTACCATAAAATTCGCATTGTTAAAAGATTAATTGTAGATTATAGTCACACGACACAGGAGCGTATAGGCGACTGCTTGTGCCATTATTCTGGCCCCAGCGTACTAGTTGATGGTAAGGGTAAAATAATATTGTCACCTTTTGACCAGTCCGGGATTCGCACCAGGTACCTTTCGGTTACTAGTAAGGCGCTCTACCAACCGAGCTACCCGGCCCCCCGCTTTGTTATTACATTAAAGGGAGATAAAGTGTGCTTTCGTTGCTCACACCAAAACGATAAAGTTTGAATTTTTCCATTTATGTTCCGACGGAGAGTGGTTTCCCCTGATTAACGGTACACCAATACCATTAGCTGTGTGACCTTGAACCCTATTTCTGAAGGAACCACGCGGATTTAAGAGTGCATCTTTGGTGCCTGTTATGACGGCCTACTAGCGCCAAAACCGAGGTTTACTATTATCAGGAGATAATTGAAATTAACACGTGTTCTGTGTAATGTACAGAGATACCGGTAATCCACAGTGTTAATTAATAATTATTAGTATTTTCCACGCCTTCCTAACGCCAAAACCTGATAATTACAAATATTATAAGATAATTACAAATATCATAGGATAATTACAATTATTTAAGGATAAGTACAATTATCATTGAAAAATTAATATCTTCGCGTGATCATATTTAATTTTCAATTTTGGCTCTAGTAATCCGTCTGGAAATATGCCAAAACAGAAAATTGTAATTTTCACTTGATAATTTCAATTTTGACTTGTTAATTGTAAATATGTCGTTGATATTTGTAATTGTCGCATGTTATTTGTAGTTATCAGGTTTTGGCGCTAGTAGGCCGTCATATATATGTGAATTACACAGAACACATGTTAATTACCATAATCACTGCTACCTGTAAATGCAAGTTTTGGCTCTAGTAAGCTGTCTTAGCCAGAATGAAGCATAATAGTGTAAAATTTGTAATTATGAAGTAAAAATTGTAATTAATATTGATAATTACAATTTTCGGTTTTGAAGCATTTCCAGGCGGATTGCTAGAGCCAAAACTGAAAATTAAACAGGATCACGCAAAGATATTTGTAATTTTTCAATGATAATTGTAATTATCCCTTGATAATTGTAATTATCCCATGATATTTGTAGTTATCTCATGATATTTGTAATTATCAGGTTTTGAGGCTAGTAGACCGTCATAGCAGAGTAGGGTTTGTTGTATCAAACTTAAACGAAAAACCGTACCGAGCAACTTTTTTAATGGGTTCTGTATTTTTCCTGCTTTGATATCTGCTATTTTTAGCTCAAGAGCGCTGACTAGCGGTTGCTATTAATAGACACATACACTACGGATAAAAAAAAAAAACCAAATAATTACAGTTTTGAAAAAGTTCCATGTTTTTAGAAGAGGGGGGGGGAGGGAGTGATGGAAGGAGTAAACTTTTTTCTTCAGTAGGGCAGCACATACTGTGACGGTAGATGATGTGCTTAGAGAGCGAACATTCGAATCAGGTAAAAGTATGTGTGTGTATCGCTCCACTCTGGAATTCCCTTTGTAAAATATTTATTTTCTTCCCATGTGGGCTAAGTAATCTTTGTTTAGGAGCATATTTTCTAAATAATCATTTGTTTACCAACAATGTAAGATTTCTCTAAATAAAACCGTTTTTCCGTAAATAATTTATTATTTTATTGTTTAGGTAAATAAACCATGATTGTTACACTCGTTCGATGTTGGTGTTTTCTATCAGTAGTTGATTCAGCCCCGATGCTTGAAATCCTGATAGGTGTAACTCAGATTCGTTTATCCACGCAACCCGTTCACTCATCAACAAGTCTGGAGTCGTCCTTTGAAGTTTTCCACTTTTATTCAGCACACATCAACAACTGCATACAGTCGCTCAATCGCTTTTTCCACTCTACAATTCTCAACTATGAACTTTCCACCTTTTAACAACTTTCTCAACTCTAATACAACAGCTCTCTCTACTGTCAACTCTCTCTAAAAAACCACCTTTTGAAACAGTGCGGCACTATATATATATACTCTCTCTAAACTCCAGAAAGAGCGAGAATACCCCCACGTGACACACCTCAACCAATCAGAAGTAATTTCATCATCACTGTCTCACGTCATACAACCCTATTTAGAATGGAAGCTTCCATGGTAACCACGAGAACTATCCATACGCTTCGATCGATAATAAACAACTGACTCGAGAACATTCTCAAATAATATCGAGCAACCAAAATTACCAACGTTATACAAAGCCTCCTCCAACAACAACGGAAAATCAAATCAAAGGTAAATACACTCTATTATTGCATGCTTTGCAAAATAAAACGAACAGATCTATCGCGCGCGCTTCACACATAATATCGTGCGCATTTCACACGCACCATCATGCGCGTTTCAACGTAACAATGATATAGGCAAATAAGACATTGTTGTTAAATTAATTATTTACTTATCTAATACATTATTTAACAGATTGTGTAAAATAATGTATCATTTAGAAATGTTTCTAAATAATGAGTTGTTTCTGTTATAATGCATTATTTAGCAGAATTTGCTTAATAATATATTATTTAGAAGAGGTCGCTAAATAATGCATTATTTACGTAAACAATTAATTGTTTATAGGAACTGCAATGTTCATTATTTAGGGGATTCGCAGGTACACGTATTACAGTGAGATTATGTGGTAGTGATACAGAAAATTACAAAATCTTATTGCAGTTTTGTGATTTAAAAAAATTAATACTTTATTTCACTCTATTTTTTATTCGTTCACAACAGTATTAATATACGAAACTGCAACTGTGATGGCTCCGGCAAAGAGGGATCTATAATTATTTCTGCAAGCATTTCTGCAATGGCGTCCTTGGCATCTGAGTACTTCTGCCATGTTTCTTGTCAGTCCAACATGCAAACCCCTGGTAGTTTCGAATAAGCTGAAACTTATCAAACTTTCCGTTTGAACTTAAATCATAATTCAACTCAAAAGAACAAACGGAAAAACAGCCTCAACAAATTTTTTGGGTAAATAAATACGAAAAGAGCCTCTTTTTCTTCTGACGGAGATACTAAAACACTGAACACTAACGCACAAAACTGACCTTAACCTTTCGTTTGTATTCGGGAGGGTACAGAGGTTTTATCCTCGAATTTGTGGAGTGATTTATGTTAAAAACGAATTAATTAACACAAATTTGAATACACAGTCTTTGGAAAAACTTTGCATTGAATTATAGAAAGCAGAAACATTTTAAAAACCAAGTTTTTAAGCGAATTCTGTAATCCCCTAAATAATGAAAATTGCAGTCCCTAAACAATGAATTGTTTACGTAAATAATGCATTATTTAGCAACATCTTCCAAATAATACTTTATTTAGCAAAATCTGCAACAACAAAAAAAGCATTATATAGGTAAAAAAATAATTATTTAGAAACATTATTTAACACAATCTGCTAAATAGTGCATGATATGGTTAAATATTTATTTTTAAATTTATCAACAATGCCTTATTTAATGATATGATGATTTATTTACCTAAACAATGCATTGTTTAGGTAAATAATAAGTTATTTACGGAGAAAATATATTATTTAGAAATACCTTACATTGTTTGTATACAAATGATTATATAGCGTCTCTCTCACTCACACTCTCTCTCTCTCACACACACACACACCCACACACACACACACACACACACACACACACTCTCTCTCTCTCTCTCTCTCTCTCTCTCTCTCTCTCTCTCTCTCTCTCTCTCAGTATTGCGTGTCCTTCTATTAAAAGTGACCCACTTTGACCCAGTCGTCCTCGACAGGTCCTTTTAACATTCACAGTGAGTGTTGCTCCACGGAAAAAAAGCTTACCACAAAATATAATTCTTTTCGAAAGCATATTTATTTTTTTTAATGAACCAATTCCATAGATGCTGTGCCTAATTATAGCAACATCCTTTGGCTAGCCAGCCAACATTCTAGAGCTAAAAATAGCAGCTACCAAAGCCGGGAAGAGACAGAACCCATAACAAATATTTGCTCGGTAAAAATTTTCGTTTCATTGTTCTATCCCAGACACCGAAGACACACTTGTTAGCTTTGTGATTCACTCAACAATAAGGTTAAAGGTCACACGGCTATGATATTAGATGTACCGTTAATCAGAGGAGATCACCCCCCGCCCTCCACCACCCTCCATCTCTCCGTATGACCCGAAATGGGAAATTCAAATTTCAGAGGTTGGTTTGAGCAATAAAAGTCCACTTTATCATTGTGTAACGTAATAACAATGCGAATTTTAGGGTAACCTATCGCCTATCGCACCTCTCATAGCACCGAGACAGCATTACTCAAAATCACAGGTGACATTCTGCTTGCTCTGGACAAAGGCAACTTATCTCTTCTAACACTTCTTGATCTATCGGCTGCCTTCGACACTGTAGACCACAATATTCTGTTCGAAACTCTCGAGTCGCAGTTTGGAGTTTCAGGGAATGCCTTGGCCTGGTTCAAGTCATACCTCCAAGGTCGTACGCAAACTGTCAGCAATGCTGAGGTGCTCTCAAAGAAGGAAAATTTGACTTACGGTGTGCCGCAGGGGTCAGTTCTTGGACCGATTATCTTGGTGTTGTACACAAAGCCTTTGCTCGAACTGATTCAAAAACACGATGTAACTGTTGAAGCTTTTGCTGATGATACTCAGCTTTTAAAATTAAGTCTTCCGGTACAGATCGATGCCAATGTCCAGACTGTACAGAATTGCATTTCTGATGTCCGATCCTGGATGAAACAAAACAAGTTAAAGCTCAATGATGATAAAACAGAGGTTCTCCTGTTCAAAAAGACCAGAACTGCCTTAGCTTGCACATTGCCTACCACTATAAGTGTAGGAGAGCATTAAATCTCTTTCTCTCAGTCGGCTAGAAATCTTGGCTTTTTAATGTCGAGTGACATGACGCTTGATTTCCATATTGCACAAGTTTGTAAATCAGCATATGCTGCCTTGCGTCACATCAGCTCCATTCGCTGCTACTTAACCCTTCAAGCAACCATCACCTTAGTCTGTGCCTTAGTATTGTCTAGGCTAGACTATTGTAATGCCCTACTGGCTTCCTGCCCGGGTCATCTCATAGACAAACTTCAAAAAGTCCAGAATTGTGCTGCTGGGCTAGTCTTCAGGGCAAAAAAGCGCGATCACATCACTCCACAACTCCGTAAGCTTCATTGGCTACCCATAGAGGCCCGCATTAAATACAAACTGTCCGTACTGTGCCACAATTTCTTCTCTGGAACCTGCCCATCATACCTGTCTGATCTGCTGTCTGTCTATGTCCCTTCTCGCACTCTTCGCTCTTCTTCTGACTCTCGCACACTCTGCATTCAAAAAACCAACACCAAAATATACGGAGAACGGGCATTCACCTATTGTGCACCCAGACAATGGAACACTCTTCCAGCCAACATCAGACACAAGCAGCCCACACCCTCATTCAAGCAAGCTCTAAAATCTCACCTATTCAAACTCTACTATCCTGACTAAATCCTTCATTCTATAGACCCTAGCCGCAGCTCATATTTGTTCTGCTTTTGGCCATGCTTGTGGATTTGCTGTGATTGTTATGACTTGTTTGCAGAAAGTTAACTTTATGTTGTTGTTTTTTTATTTTGTGTGTGGGGTTTTATTTTTGTTCTCATTGTATAATTTTTTAATGCAATATTGTAAGTTGGTTCATGTTTGTTTCTTTCTTTTCATGTAAAGCGCTATGCGCTTGTCTATAAAAAGACAAGTAATAGCGCTATATAAATGTCCATTATTATATTATTATAACCCCGTTTTGGCCAAAAGTAAACAAAGCCTTCGAATTGGGGTATTTTCTTGCGAGAAATATTAGCACAGAGAGCGGCGAGCTCTATAGAGAGACACTATCTCATCCAGGTACAACGGCTGTTCCCCAAAAAAGGTAGATCTACGTCTAATAAGCCCTGTGTTACCTCAGGTTTATATTCCTCCAGATGGAACGTGTTCCTCAAATGTAGGTCTAGGTATCTCCAGGTGGGTGTGACCGGGTAACGCGGTGGATAGGCCGTTGGTTTCCTATGCCAAAGTCGCGGGTTCAAACATCGTCAAGGGACGAACTTATTTGACTTAGTTAAGAGACTTTTCCGGTCACAGGGGATTTTCGTCCTTTCAGTAATGATATTTGGTACATGCGGTCAATCTAAATTTTAAAAAAAAAAACTTGTGTTTTTCATCCGCCTCCTGTAATAGAAATCTCTCCAGATCGCCGCGCTTGGGGTTCGATAGAAGCAAAAATATAATTAGCGCGTGATAGCATCCGGTGTTATCGTATAATTATGCGCTCTCAGTGTAGGTATATTATGTTCCCTCAAGGGTATGTTCCTTCAAGACGTTTCAGGTCTATGTACTTCATAATTTATGTAAACCCTATACACCACCTCCCGGTCCTCCAACTCCTCACCCAGGTAGATTGGTTTATTCCACCAGCTATTGGTTCTCTCAGGTCAATGTAATCCCAGATCTATGCCCCACCTCTACTCCTCCCTCACCCCCCCCCCCCCCCGCAGGTAAATATTCCACTTTTACTGTATTCTCCGATCCCAGTTGCATTGTTCAGTTTGAAGGCGACGTGAGCGGGTGAGCGCGCGCACGTTTCACTGTATGTTTGTTGTTGTTCTTCTTGCTGCAAACTACCTTTATCATCCTAGGGAAGATTCTGTAGACTTTAGACCTTTCGTTGTTTGTGTTAGTAAAACATTACTCATGCGTTACTGTAGTAGGTTTACAGGTTTACTACACATCAATTACTGTATGAGGATACGATGAGTTTCAGATGAGGGCATGAACCGAGGTCTAGTTTGTACCCGCACGCATTCCATCCCACAGACTTTTAACGATCCTGACGCTCATGTCCTAGACGGGTGGGTGGGCGCCGGCAAGCACTAGGTCTCGTCTCCCCGTACCCGGTCTACTGCTCAGTGGTGTGGGCGTCAGACTATGCGCCCAAAGGTGGCAAGTGGGCGCATCCGTTGGCTTGAGTTTAGATCCTGCATGGGTCAGCGCCTTGAGCAGATTTTGAGCTGGATAGGCGCTATATAATAACGATGAAATTTTTTTAATATAAAATTTTCTTTTAAAAAAATCTCTCTCTCTCTCTCTCTCTCTCTCTCTCTCTCTCTCTCTCTCTCTCTCTCTCTCTCTCTCTCTCTCTCTCTCTCTCTCTCTCTCTCAATGATAACGAATCTATGGTGGAGAGCATAGACTTGGGGTGTTTGTGGAGGGTGGGGTGAGGAGAATAGACCAGGTTGGGGTTGGGGAAGGGGGGCTAGACCTATGGGAAGAAAGGCCTGGGGCTGGGGGTATGTAGAAATGTGGAAATATTAGAACGGGGGAGGGGGAGCGCAGGAGGTGGAGTGGGGATAGGTCCGTAGGGAATTTAGATCCCGTGGAACATGAACTTGGAGGAATATAGAGGCCTGCTGGACTGGAAGAATGGTGCGGGGTGGGGGGGGGGGGCGGGGAACATAGGTATGATCCCATTTAATAACCATTAGTGGGTTGTAAACCTTAAAAACAGCCTGAATTGATTCAGCAGCTTCCCTACTACGCTCTCGACCATACGATCTTGCGTCTGTTTTGTTGGGTCGCAGGTATTGATTGATTCTCTTCACGGTGCGTGTGGCGAGGTCACGCCGCACGGCAAGGTTGCGTGCTCTGTGTGTGTGTGTGTGTGTGTGTGAGTGAGTGAGTGGAGCGTATTATGTGATTTTGTGGGGTGGGTAGATTTTTCAGTGTGATATCCCCGACACGCCTGCACAGCGTTTTTCTCAAACCGCGAGATCTATTACCACTATGGGTCGGTCGTCCTGTAAATATATATACACACAGTTCTATTACTGCAAGGTGAGTTGCAATGGTTTAGGTTGGGTGTGGTGTTTTAAAATTAAAGGTGCGCTTCAAAGATACTACGGTGCTTCAAAGATTTAGGCAGTGTCCTTCAAAAGACAATGTGTATCAAATATTTAGGCTTATTTCAAAGATTCATCCTGATCTAGACCGTGTGCGTCTGGAAACGATCTGAAGACTGAACGCATTTAACATGAGATGTAAGGCTGATTTAGACTTTTTTGAAATAAAGTCTAATGTTAGTCTGCGTGTTTTAAGTCTGTGCGTTTTAATGATTAAGGTTGTGCATTTAATTATTTAGGTTGTGCATTTTAATGATTTAGGTTATGCGTTTCAATGATTTAGGTCGTGTGTTTAGGTGATTTAGGTGTTGTGCTTTTCAATGATTTAGGATATGTATTTCAATAATTTAGGCATTTATGTTGTACATAAGTTAGGTCTGTGCGTTTCAATGATTTTGCTATTTAGGTTGTGCGTTCCAAATTATTTAGGTTGTGTGTTTCAAATGATTTAGACTGTGTGTTCTAAGTACAAATTTCAACTTGTGTGACTTTTTAAGATTGTAGTTTGAAGATTATTAGTCTGCGTGTTTAAAGACTTCTAAGGCTGATTTAGATTGTGTCTTTTCAAGATTTTTTTTAGGATTATGTGGTTTGTTACGCGATTTAAGCTCTTTGATTTCATCTTTGACATCAAAGTTGTAATCGGGAATTGTGGTTAAAGTCTACTCCTCCTCTTCCTCCCTTTTTTCTGGTTGTTGTTGCTTCTTCTTCTTCTTCTTCTTCTTCTTCTTCTTCTTCTTCTTCTTCTTCTTCTTCTTCTTCTTCTTCTTCTTCTTCTTCTTAATTCCACCTTCATACTTCTTATTCTCCTTCCTCCTCCTGTTTATTCTCCTCCTACTGCTTCTCCTCCTCCTTCTTCTTCCTTCTTCTTCTTTCTTCTTCTTCTTCATCATTATCTTCTTCTTCTTCTTAATTCCCCCTTCATACTTCTTATTCTCCTTCCTCCTCCTATTTGTTCTCCTCCTCCTCCTCCTTCTTCTTCTTCTTCCTCATCCTCGCCCTCGTCCTTCTTCCTATCGCGGCGTAGTAGGCAGCGACCATTACAGTAAGTATTGTAGTACGGACTGTTGCACCACAGCGACAGACAAAACCGGCCGGCAGTTTTTCAGGCAGTTACCTGCGCAGATAATGCAGGTGTGTTTGTGAACGTTTAACGGGTAGGAATTTTCTTATTTTAGTATGCTAGAAAACTAGCGAGAATCTGAATAGCTTGCTGACTGTGATAAAGTGGAATTTGTTTGCTTTGTGATTTGTGTTCTTCTATATAAAATAAATAAATACATACATAAATATAAATCAAATGTTCCAATAATAGAAAATGTGTTGTAAATTTCTACTACAGATATAGGCCTGTTCAATGCTAGTGCTTTTGACGTAGCGTTCAGTGTTTGGTTATTTCATTACTTCATAGTTTATAATAGTATAGTTTATGCCATTAATATAGTTAAATCAAATATTTCATAATACACATCTGTGGAGAATCGGAACAGTAAGCAGCGTTGGTGTTTAGTATTGATTTGCTTCTCGTTCAAATCGCGTGTTCCTAACGAAAGGAAGTTCGAAGTCTGCGAGGAAGGCCTAGCCAGGTATTTTACCGGTGCATTTCACTGTGGGTTTGTATAGTCTCATGACGCAGCTCTTGTGAGCTTGTGAATGGAAAGCTTGTGGCGGTGAGACGGGCGGCTTCAGTTAGATCCTGTATCGGCCAGCGCCTTGAGTCGCCAAGTACGGCGAAATATGTGCGCTATACAAATCCTCAATATTAATAATAATAATAATAATAATAATAATAATAATAATAATAATAATAATAATAATAATAATAATAATAATAAAATAATATCTTGATTGTGACTTGCTATTAATTTGTTATAGAACTATTGTAAATCGAGAGTTCCTGGAAATAGGCTAGATTATATAAGTAGGCATAATGTTTTCTCCCTGTCTTATTAGGCCTAAAGCTCTATGTGTGTAGTAGGCATAATGTTTTCTCCCTGTCTTATTAGGCCTATAGCTCTAGGTATGTAGTAGGCATAATGCTTCTCCACCACTACCCCAACCTTCCACGCTTAGGCATGTATCTCTATGTATAGGAGACTTAATGTTTTCCCCTATAGCTCTATATATCCTATCCTATCCCGTAACTCGAAGATCGTTGGGGCACCACAGATGATCGTTTAACCAGCGTACTCCATCTTTCACTGTCTTCAGCAACCTTCATGGCTTCCCTCAGTGTCAAGCCAGTCCATTCTCGAATGTTATCCTCCACACTTTTTTTTATGTCTCCCTCTTCTTCTGCCTTCTTGCACCGTGCTTTGCAGATGTTCTTTCCAAGGCCTGATGATCTGGTGACGTGGCCATACCATCGGAGTTTCCGTTTCTTTACCACTGTGAGAAAGTCATCGCGTTGTCCAATGGCTTGCGTGATGGTCTGTCGGACTTCATCGTTGGTGATGTGCTGGGTATAGTGAATGCCCAGAAGTCTTCTGTAGCACCTCATCTCCATGCTTTGTATTCGTCGTTGTAGATCTGCTGTGAGGGTCCATGTTTTGCAAGCGTATAGGAAGATGGAGATGACAAGGGAGCGCATGCAGCAGCCTTACCTTGGAATGTAGACTCTATGTAGCTCTATGTATAGTAGCCATAATGCTTTCCCCTTATCTTTGGCATATATCTCTGTGTATAAAAGGCATCCTGTATTTTCACTAATCTTCAGGCATAGTAGGGCTTTTTCATGTATGGTTCATAATATACAGTTCAAGCTATGGGGTTTTGTACAATTCTGCCAGAGTCTGAGAACGTAGCAGGCTTTCTCCGGTTTTGTTCCTACAGTTGAAGCTATGGGAATTAAAAAAAACAACTAAAACAATTCTGCGAGAGTCTGAGAGAGAGAGAGAGAGAGAGAGAGAGAGAGAGAGAGAGAGAGAGAGAGAGAGAGAGAGAGAGAGAGAGAGAGAGAGAGAATTGCGTGGTACTCTCGGGAAGACTTAGATTGTGACTGATGCTGTTTGTTAGTTAGTTTGTTAGTTGAAATAGATTAACGTCCCCGGACACATAAGCGTATAGGGGACGATTTGATGCTGTTTGTGAGTTATTTCCCCCAGTTATAGAAAAGCATCACAGGCGCTCGAACCTGGATGCGATAGCGTGTCTCTTTCCACAGTGCTCGTCCCTCTATGCTACTACTACTACTACTACTACTACTACTACTACTACTACTACTACTACTACTACTACTACTACTACTACATACATACATACATACATACATACATACATACATACATACATACATACATACTACTACTACTACTACTACTACTACTACTACTACATACTACTACTACTGCTATATACCACTACGACTACGACTAATACTTCTACTACCATTACTACTATTACTACTACTACTACTACTACTGTCACTACTACTACTTCTACTGCTACCACTACGACTACTACTGTAATTTTGGATGTGTATTTCAAAGATTTGTTTTTCGCCGTCCTAAATACACCGCGTCCCAATGTCTTAGAATGTAAAACACGATTTTGCTACAACAACAACAACAACAACAACAACAACTACTACTACTACTACTACTACTACTACTACTACTACTACAACTACATACATACATACATACATACATACATATATACTACTGCTACTACGACTACCTCTGCTGCTACTGCTACTACATACATACTACATACATACATTCATACGTACATACAACATACTACTACTCCTACTACTACTACATGCAACTATTACTATATGCTACTACTATTACTACTACTATTGCTACTACTACTACTACTATTACTACTACTACGATTACTTCTTTTTTTTTTTTACTATCCTCTCCTATTCTATCCTATCCCGTAACTCGGAGGTCGTAGGGACACCACAGATGATCGTTTAACCAGCGTGCTCCACCTTTCTCTGTCATCAGCACCCTGATGGCTTCACTCAGTGTCAAGCCAGTCCATTCTCGAATGTGGTCCTCCCACCTCTTTTTCGGTCTCCCTCTTCTTCTACCTCCTTGCACTGCGCCTTGCAGGTCTTTTCAAGGCCTGATGATCTGGTCCGTTTCTTCACCACTGTGAGCGTGTCATCGCGTTGTCCAATGGCTTGCGTGATGGTCTGTCGGACTTCATCGTTGGTGATGTGCTGGGTATAGTAAATGCCCAGAAGTCTTCTGTAGCACCTCATCTCCATGCTTTGTATTCGTCGTTGTAGATCTGCTGTGAGGGTCCATCTTTCGCAAGCTTGTAGGAAGATGATGACAAGGGAGCGCAGCAGTCTTACCTTGGAATGTAGCCTGATGGTCATGTCTTTCCAAATGGGCTTCAACCTTGCCAGGGCAGCAGTTGTTTGTGCGATCCTGGAGAGGACTTCCTGTCGAGACCCATTGTCTGATACAATGGCTCCTAAAGATTTGAAGCTATGCACTGTGTTGAGGGATTAGCCTTGAACTTTGATGTCCGTGTTGATGCCATTGGTGTTGTTGGTCATCATTTT
>CM072517.1:55376934-55401934 GCA_036898135.1 Oncomelania hupensis | reverse complement strand
TATTTTATATAATCGCGCAAAATCAGTCAATAATTATGTTTGCTCAAAGCGTTTTTTCTCACGCATTCCATAGGAATAATTGCTAACACGCAGCCTTATAAAATAAAAATATTGATTGATTTGACATTGAGAGAGAGAGAGAGAGAGAGAGAGAGAGAGAGAGAGAGAGAGAGAGAGAGAAGTGGAAAGGTGTGGTTGAGGAAGGGTGATGAGTGTGTGTGTGTGTGTGCGTGTGTGTGTGTCCTTGTTTACACAGTATTATCTGGACAAAGCAGTGAACATCTACATAACTTGTATTGACATGCCTACTTGTTTTGACGTCAGAACAACGATCCGTTAGGGTTAGAGCTGGGTTAGGGTTAAGGTTAGGGTTCGAACACTTCAAAGTACTTAAAAATGGGGACGAAATATGACCCATTGTCTGCACAACGTAGGTGGCGTTTCGGGACAGTCATGATAATACTGTGTAACCTCGGCCGTGCGTGTTTGTGTGTGTGTGTGTGTGTTGGTGTATGTGTGTGTGTGTGTGTGTGTGTGTGTGTGTGTGTGTGTGTGTGTGTGTTGAGGTACACTTGGTACATGCAATAGGCCCGTGGCTTAATGTTCTACCCGAGAGTGGAATGACGGGTTTTCAGGTTTTGGGGTCTCAAAGGCGATAGCAGTGGTCTGCTGGTTTTGTAAGTTGCAAGACTTTGCCGTCTCTTCTACGGCATTGATGTTTTATGACCTTGTCAGTCCTGGAACTACAGGCGCTTGATATAATTATGGCGTTTCGTGATGCCTGATATTATATATATATATATATATATATATATATATATATATATATATATATATATATATATATATATATATATATATATATATATATATATATATATATATATATATATATATATATATATATATATATATATATATATATATATATATACATACATATATATATATATATATATATATATATATATATATATATATATATATATATATATATATATATATATATATATATATATATATATATTACTACCCACACCCTCCAACCTGCGCCCTCTCTCTCCAAATATACATATATAATAATTTCAACTGTTGCTATCTCTCTGTTTCAGGGTCTCATTGTCTTACCTGGATGGACGGTTCCTTAAAAGGTCGAAATACACGATTATACACCTACCAAATAACCACAGTTTGAAATCCACCTAACAGCGAGGTTCGAATGTGAGCATTGATTCTCTTCAACGCTGTTGAAACACGGTTCTGGAATATTAAACCAAAACTACCGCCTGTACGCTAGGTGACGGCATGGAGAGTACACATCCCCACCGATCAACTAACATGACAGGAACAGTGAGGCGATGTGTATTATAAGTCGCTCTGCAAGCAAGCCAAGATAAAAACCATTGAACGCATTATTCAGCCTAACAGCGACGAATCAAGATATAAAGCAAAATACTCTTTAGGCACATTGTGCCCCCCCCCCCCCCCCCAAAAAAAAAAAAATGTTCGTGATAGAAAATCCTGTGACACATTGCAAAAACTGTTGTTGGATTATCTTTGTGACACTTTGTGACATTTCTTGTGGGTTGTCAGGTGACGCATTTGCACACATATAAACAAAACTGTAAAACCTTCAGAAAGTGTTTCTGGATTATCTTTTGTAACACACACATACACAAAACAACCACCTGCCCGTGGAGTATCTTGGTACCGCATTGCAATTGCTGTTCTAGAATAACTTGTGGAAAATTGCCAAAAATAGCTTGGACCGTTTTCTGGTTGTTGTTTTTAAGTATCTTGTTACACATTGCAACATTCTTTTGGGCGATTTTGACGTAAGACATATAAGACAATTTATTTCGCTTCAACTTTAATCGTAATGCGCTTTGTGTCTCTACAATTCCTACTCATTACTAATAGTGTTTTGTGACGCTTTTTTGAGAACAAACTAGTGGATTTTTAGTGTGTGGACATTTTCATTCTGCTGCTTATATACCGTTGCTCACAGAACACACACACACACACACACACACACACACACACACACACACACACAAAACATGTGGTGTAATCAAGAGATTTGTAACTAGGTGCTGACCTGTACCCTATGCAACTAAGTACGATGCTTTCTTTGATAAGTAGCATCACGTCGAGATTAAGGTATGGGCTGCCCGTTGGGACTACTTATATACAACAAAATAACACTGACTATAGTTTCTGTTACTCTCCTCCAAAAACAGTTGAGTGAAGTGGGCCTACTGAGGTGTATTTAAATGGCGGTAACCTCCGCTCTCTCCCGACATTCATCTGAATAAAGAGACACCGCGAATCCGCATACCTCGATATATATAGATCTACCTCACGTAGTGGCCCTATTAGAATACTCTCCAGAGGTCTGATGTATGGAAGTGACCTAAATATAATAATAATAATAAGACAATTAAAGCAGTTTCTGCTTTGAAACAAAAATTCACAAAACAAACAAACAAAACAACAATTTTGGTAAACGGTGTTTGATCCTACGTTTTATTCGCGGACATTTATATAAAACCCTTGTGGCTGATGATAGCAACTATAGGAACAAATACTGTTCCCCTAACCTCTTTGTCTTGACTGATATTCTGAAGAGATGGAAAAAAAATAAAAAAGAAAAAAAAGGAAGAAAGAAAGAAAGGAAGAAGAAGAAGAAGAAGAAGAAGAAGAACAACAACAACAACAACAACAACGACAACAACAACAACAACAACAACAACAACAAGATGGCTTAAGAACAACAACAACAACAACAACAATAAGATGGCTTTAAGGAACGGGAAGAGAGAAGAAGCCTTGCCGGAGGATTGTGGGGAATACACGGATGAGCCTCACAGCAGCAGACGTCGTGAGATCCTAAAGAAACACCCCAAAATTAAACAACTCATGGGTTACGATCCCAGCATCACCTACATCGTCACTGCTCAGGTTTTCCTTCAGGTCTGTGAACAATTGTACCAGAAGACGATGGAAGCGGGGATGATGATGATGATGATGATGATGATGGAAAAAAAGGAGGAAAACAATGATAACGACGATTATTATGATGATGATAATGATGATGTTTATGATGGTCAGAAGATGGCAACGACAGTGGAGTGGTGACGGTGGCGGCGATGATGATGATAATGATGATGATGACAACGATTACGATGATGATGATGATGACGGCGACGATGATGATGATGATGACGATGGGAGGAATATAACGGAGATGAAAAGGAGGGTGACAATGACGACGACTATAATGATGATAATGTTTATAATGAAAGAGGAAGAAGGAGAATAACGACGGTAACAACGACGGTAACAGCGGCGGTGACGACGACAACGATGACGATTGACGACGACGACGACGACGACGACGATGATGATGATGATGATGATGATGATGATGATGATGATGATGATGATGATGACATCTGTGTTTTGAGGAGGTAATACACATTGCTGCGATCGGTACAAAGAATCGCCAAAACTCCCGCTAGCAGCAGGTTAAAGTAAATCGCTGCTAGCCACGGATGCGAAGCGCAGTACTGTTTAAAAGTGACGGAAAGAGCGGAATATTGCTACAAGGGTTCGGGTAAGGGTTAGTTGTAGATCTATCCCTAGCCCTTGCCCTCACCCTTTTCTCTACAAAAATGCTTTTACCGTCCCAAAAACCCATTTGCCTTCTAGGATTCTTAAATTGTATTAAACCAAGTGAGGACACTATCCGGCGTCAATAAACGGTTCGAAAAAATTCTCAGACGGTTCGTAAAAGACAGTTGACCTAGAAACAAATACAGCGTGACCTAATTCGTCGCCTAGAGGAGACGAAACTAACTGAGCAGGCTGCTAACCTCGCTTACCTCCCTTCAAGGTACAAGGGACATACTTTGGCCTGCTGCGCAGCGTGTGCCTGGAGTATACTTTCTTTCGATCGCAGCTATATGCAATGGGTGGTTTTGAGGCGCCCATTGTCGCGCTTGGTTAGCTTGTGTCAGTAAACGCATGTGTATAATTATAGTCTAATCAGCATTGTTTGTGCTTGTGTTGCACCAGATTTTTTTGAGCTGGCTGGTCCGGGAGGCGTCGTGGCCCGTGGTGCTGACGCTGACGTACTTCCTCAGCCCTTTCCTGGGGCATTCGCTGGGCGTAGCCATGCACGAGATGGGGCACAATCTGGCGTTCGGGCACAGCCACGGCTGGAAGAATCGGCTGCTGAGCATCTGGTGCAACCTGCCTCTTACCGTCCCCCTGGCCATCACTTTTCGCAGGTATGTCGACCCTTTTCGGCGTCGTTGTCGCCAGGTTGCCTTATAGACACCAGTACTGTTACCGATGCGTAGCGGGTTTCTATAATAGAGCACTCAGATATTTAAAACATCTCTGTCCTATTCTGGCCCATGCGTATGGAATCCTCTTACCACAAGAAGTCAAGGAAAATAAATCATCGACATCGTTTCAAACTAGACTCCACCACAAATAGATATTCTCCCTTTGGTCCTAATGTTTCGTATGATTGTATACCCATTTTGTTCTTCCCTACCCTGCGACAATTTGAGTTTTTGAGAATGTGTGTGCGTGTATGCGTGTGTGTGTGTGTGAGAGCGTTGAGCGAGGGGGTGGGAGGGGAAGAGGAGGAGGAGAGGGGATATTAGAATGGGAAAGAGGGGGAAGTATGTGTATGTAAGTGCATTAGTAGGCCTACTATTAGTTTATTTTTATCATAGTTAAGTTATATGCTGCTTTCAAGTTAATTGTATGTTAATTATTTTGTTTGTTCTGAATTGTTTATTGAGGGCTAGCTGTAAGGCAGGTTCATAGGACCTAATGCCATTACTCTATTTAAGTTTACAACTTCGATTGACTTTAATTTTTGAAGAGATAAAATCAACAAACACCTGTTTTAAGAGTACACTTCTTCTTCTTCTTGTTCTTCTTGTTGTCCTTCTTGTTCGTGTTCTTGTTCTTGTTCTTCTTGTTCGTGTTCTTGTTATTCTTGTTCTTCTTCTTCTTGTTCTTCTTGTTCTTGTTCTTGTTCTTGTTCTTCTTCTTCTTCTTCTTCTTCTTCTTCTTCTTCTTCTTCTTCTTCTTCTTCTTCTTCTTCTTCTTCTTCTTCTTCTTCTTCTTCTTCTTTCTCCTCTTCCTCCTCCTTGCAAATATAAAGAGACACCACTTTATCCACCCCCTCCCCAACCCACCTTCACTTATCCGTTTATTTGCAGTGAATGTTGCATCACTTTAAAAAAACTTTAACTTGCAACTTACACACATTCACACCCGCACGCACGCACGCACAGACACAGACAAAGACTCTTTCCAAATTATAGTTAGTTGTTAAATCAATACATTCCGTAGTTTGTGTGCCTATTAATCGCAACCGTTAGATACCGCTCCAGCGCCAAACAACAACAACAACAACAACAACAACAACAGCAACAACCATTAGCAAAATAAAAAAAAAGAAAAAAAGAAAGAAAGGAAGAAAGAAAGAAAGAAAGGAAGACAGAAGTACACATCGTTCAGTAGATCGCAGAGAGCATTGGTGTATTGTTAAACAGGGGAAATCACTCACTGTCAGAACAGAAAGGGAAAGTTCAAACGTTAGCGGTTGCTTTGAACATTAACGAAAGCCCGATTTATCATTGTTTAGCGAATTTTAGGGTTAACCCGCGCCTCTCCCCCCCAACACGACCACCCTCCACCCTCATCCCCCCACCCCCCCCCCCCAAAAAAAACCTACTCTAAAATAAAAATTAAAAATGTTAAAAAATCCCACTGTTACGTTGAAACTTAAAGGATAGTATGTCTGAAACGCGCACGATGGATCTAATCGTTTCGCTTTGCAAAGTATTCAATAACAGAGTGTATTTACCTTTGATTTGATTTTGCGTAGTGGTTAGAAGAAGCTTTGTATAACGTTGGTAATTTTAGTTGGTCGATGTTATTGGGGAATTCTCTAGATTTGCTTGTTTACTGTCGATCGAAGCTTCGTGATAGGTGTAGATATTTGAGAACATTCTTGGACCGAAAAGAATGTTGTATGACGTAAGTCAGTGAACTTTAGTTTGATTGGTTGTAAAGCGTCATCGGGAACATTCTGACGTTATCTCGAGTTGAGAGAAAAACTATATAATGGATGCTCTGCGGAAAGTTGAAGAAGAAAGAAGGAGAAGAAAGTGAAAAGGCGATTGTATGCAGTTGTTGATGTATGCTGAATAAAAGTGGAAAACTTCATACGACGACTCCAGCCTTGTTGATGATTGAACGGGTTGCGTGGATAAACGAATCCGAGTTACACTTATCAGGACTTCAGCATTGGGGCTGAATCAACTACGGATAGAAAAACACCAAAAGAGTGTAACACCCACTTTGGCCCCTTTTAACTAGAAGCACTGTATTTGTTGTGGTGGACTGTGCTGTTTCAGGTATCACGCGGACCATCACCGTTACCTGGGCGACAAGGTGGCGGACACCGACGTGCCTCTGCCGGTGGAGGTCTTCTTCTTCCGCCACCCGCTGACCAGGCTGCTGTGGATGGTGCTGCACCCGCTCTTCTACGCCATCCGGCCTTTCTACAAGAACCCCAAACCCCTCAGCCGCTGGGAACTGTTCAACCTGGCGTGCCAGCTGATCTTCGACTACGTGATATATGTGACGTTGGGCGTGAAGGCGCTGGTGTACCTGGCGGGCGGCCTGGCGTGTGGATTAGCCCTGCACCCGCTGATGGCTCACTTCATCTCGGAACACTACTTCCTCAAAGGGGGGCAACCCACGCACTCGTACTACGGGCCCGTGAACTACCTCCTGTTCAACGCAGGATACCATAACGAGCATCACGACTTCCCCTACGTGCCTTACAGCCGCCTCCCCCAGGTTCGACGCCTGGCTCCCGAGTACTACGACTCGCTACCACACCATGTCTCCTACGTCAAAGTGCTGTGGGACTTTTTGTGGGACGGCGAAATAGCAGCGAGGAAGGGCCAAGGATACAACCAGCTTTAGATATTATTTATAGCTAGGTGGCCTATACATTTATATAAAAAAAAGATTGGATGTGCACCTTGGATATTTGGCGCAATGATAGTGTGCCTTGGATATTTGGCATATTGATAGTTTAAAGAATTAATAGCTAGACTGGATTAGAAACTGATTAATGATGATGATGATGATGATGATGATGATGATGATGATGATGATGATGATGATGATGATGATGATGATTGTTATAGCGCTATCTACATTTCCTCGAGGTAATGCACATGGCTATCAGCGCACTCAAGATACAGTTATAGGCACGAAACTATCCTACATCTTGGGGATATTAACTTGAGCCTGCTGTAAAACAATCCCTTGTCGACCAAACAGCGCTTTAGGCCGACCCTCGACATAAAGTCAGTTTGAATATCCGGGTTCAAAAAACTGCCTTGAAATAGTTGGGAGATCCCGGTAAAAAAAACTGTCTTGAAATGCAACTTTCGGCTGCTATTTCATTCATATTTCATTTCATTAGGTAAATTAACGTCCCCGGACACATTGCGTATAGGGGACAACGGCTGCTATGTTTACGTTTACGTTAGGTAGATTACCGTCCCCGGACACATCAGCGTTAGTTTAGTTAGTTAAAATAGATTAACGTCCCCGGACACATAAGCGTATAGGGGACGAATACTTACATCAGCGTATAGGGGACTTCGGCTGTTATAGGTGAGCACCTTTCTTTTATCTAGGTCAACTGGAACCGTTTGAGAATATTTTCGAACCGTTTATTGACGCAGGATATCGTCCACACGTGGTTTCATAAAATATGAGGATCCAAGAAGGTCCATGGGTTTTTTAGACAGAAAGAGCGCATTCTTTGTGGAGAAACGTTCTGTCATAGAAAGTACTGAATTTGGCCTCTTTCCGTCACTGATCACGTCCCTTATAAGCACTAGTCGACATAGTTGGTGCCCGAAGCGAATAAATATCGATATTGTAATGTATCCTGTACACGCTAAGCAGTAATGATCGGTGAGAATCTTGAGTGCACAGCCGCTCGCGTGTCCAAATACAAGCGCCTGTGCTTGAGTGCGCTGGTACCTTGGTGAAATGGGTGTTTCATCTATACTCATGGCATCATCATCATCATCATCATCATCATCATCATCATCATCATCATCATCATCATCATCATCATCATCATCATCATCATCATCATCATCATCATCATCAACATCATCATATCATGTCAGGTAACACAACATATTTATTATGATCCTCGGATGCAACAGTGAAAAACTTACTCCTTCTACCACTGCCAACGTACATTCCTCTATCAAGTGTAATTTTTAAATTGATTGATTAATTGATCGACTGCTTGATTTATTAATGCAGCGTTTCATAAAGTACCATTCCACCCTAGTGTGCTCTCTTTCTCTCTCTCTCCCTCTCTGTTTCCCCGTGGGGGTGCCGGGGGTTTCAGTATAAATAGTATCCCCACTTTCTGGAAATTTAGTGCTTTAAATTCCCCCTGTCGCTGTCTTTCTCATTTGTTCTTCCTCATTCCTACTCTGTTCTATTTATCTACTATACTATCTTCTTCTTCGCTAGACCAGTCACCTACCTTTTTCTTGAAAACTCTTCCGGGACAAAACTCCTCATTTGTGTGTGAGGTCTGTTGGTTCAGCTTGGGAATATTGGACGCTTTCTGCCAAATGGCCACTGGAGAGACCTATGATGTAATTATTTGGCAATGTAGGCATTTTATATTTATGTGTTTTGTTGATATTTTATAATGATGTGTGTATTTTATTTTGTATTTTTGTAAACGGGGGTTCAATAAATTAGAGTATTGCCTCAGCGTCCCCTGTGTGGGATGTCTTTATTGTAAAGTGACCGGCTGATGGATTTAAAAATTTTTATTTTTATTTTTTTTTATTTACCTTATTGTCCCTTTTTTTTATAGGGAAATTGCCTGCAGTGTTATCACTAGGGTTGTTTCGGCAGATCTTTTATGCGGATCAAGGGTAAGTGCTCTTTCAGCGAAGTTGTGGTCTTGATTTTGTGGTCCTGATTCGGCTCTTTGTAATCCGCTGGACCCTGTAAGCAATGAATAACTAACTAACTAACTAACTAACTAACTAACTAACTAACTAACTAACGCTCTCTCTCTTTGTCTCTCTTTCTATCTCTCTCTCTTTCTCTCTGCCTCTCTTTTCTCTCTCTCTTTCTCTCTCTGTCTCTCTGCCTCTCTGTCTCTTTCTCTGTCTCTCTCACTGTCTGTCTCTCTCCCTCTCTCTTGTGTAATCTTAACAGCAGGTTAAAATTTCATAAAGAGGTTTTCATGCACAAGATCCTTTCTGGCAATGCACCTTCCCATCTTTCTTATTTTTTGTTCCCAAGAAAACTGCCACACCGTCCACAAAATTAAATATTCCAATTCCAAGAATTGATCTCTTCAAAACTAGTATAGCTTGTGCCGGTTCCACCTTTTGGAATAACTTTCCCGAAGATCTCCGCACTCCAGCATCTAAATTTACATCATTTAGAACACGTCTCTGAAAACACATTAAAACTTAAATAAACATTTATTGTCGGGGATCGATATTAACAAAATTATTATGATTTGAATCAAAAAAATATAAATTGTGTACCTCGTTTCATTGTTATTGTTCCATGATGTTAATGTTATAACATTATTTTGTTGTATTTCATATTTATTGTTTCAAGCCCCAAGGGCAAGATGAAAAAAAAATCGCACCCAGGTCTTACTCTATTTACCCTTGCAAAATAAATTTTTTATCTTATCTAATCTTATGTTATCTTACTCTCTCTCAATATCAGTACATGTGTGTATTGTCCCTTCATCCAGGGGCTCGAAGCCTTTTCTGTGTTAGGAATAGTTTTTTTCCCCCTATTCAGTCTTGTCCTTAGAATTGACCAGTTCATCGGCGCTGCGTAAGCGAACAGGCTAAAAGCAAAAGCAACCTGCTTTCCCTCCTCTCCCTTCTATCTTAAAGCGAGATAACTACCTGTGTTTTATACACACTTTTTTGTCTCCCTTTGTCTACCAGCTTTTCATTTTAGGTTTACTATATATTAAACACTTTTTATAATACGTTCTCTCAAAATGACAAATGGCTAGAGCCGTACAACATATATTAGAGAGCAAGGAATAGGCTTAAAGCAAGCCAATGGAGGCGACGAAGTCCGACAGACCATCACACAAGTCATTGGACCACACGATGACATGATCACAGTGGTGAAGAAACGGAAACTCCGATGGTATGGCCACGTTACCAGAGTATCAGGCCTTGCAAAGACCATCCTGCAAGGCACGGTGCAAGGAAGCAGAAGAAGAGGGAGACAGAAAAAAAGGTGGAAAGACAACATTCGAGAATGGACCGGCTTGACACTGAGCGAAGCCATGAGGGTTGCTGAAGACAGAGAAAGATGGAGTACACTGGTTAAACGATCACCTGTGGTGCCCCAACGACCTTTGAGTTACGGGATAGGATAAGATAGGATAGAATGGAGGCAAGTTGCAATTAAACTTGTAGAAAGGTAATTACCCTGCTCTCAAATGAGGACACAAAGTGCAACATCCTGGCATTCAATGCCAGGTGCTTCTCCATTCTCCATATTTTGAAAAAGAATTAATTTTAACATTTCTTCAATTATACCGATTGTGACAAGCAGCTTAGCTTTTTTAGTATTTATAATAATTAAATTATGTATTTCTTCTTCCACTTTTTGATTTCACTGTATAATACACATCACAGTGAAGGAAAGGTGTTCGTTTTAGCATTTTAATCATTGCGAATTGTGGTATGCGATTTAGTTGTTTATTATTTTTAAAATGTAGAATTAATTTGTTCTTTTTTCTCTTTTGGTATAGTTCTTGAATGCACCATTTTCACTTACATAAGCATACCGACTAAAAGCTCAAGCTACCAATTTGAAGTTAGGGAAAGGAGTGCTGTCTGGAACTCCCCTTTCGGCGCGACTTTTACAAAATGGTCCAACTCTCTAAACCTGTACTTTGTGTACAGTATTCCTTGTACATGCTGGGAAACGTGTACGCGCATTGAAAAATGTATATGTACTGTGGAGCGTTGTTATAGGAAAGCGAGATGGATTTCTATGAATGGGTCTATCGAGGAACTGATAATGATCGTCTTTGAATACAAACACTCTACTCTTGTTGTTGTTTTTTTTTTTAGATTGTTGGTGCTGTTTTTGTTGTTGTTGATAATGTTGTTGTTGTCATAGTTGTTGCTGTTGTTGTTGATGAAGATGTTACTAAGGTTGTTTTATTGAGATTGTTTGTGAGGTTGTTGATTCTGTTCTTGCTGTTGATGACAATGTTGTTGTTGTTGCTGGGATTGCTGCCGTTGTTGAGGTTGTTGTTGCCTTCAACTGCCTGTTTGTGCTTTTACTTTCAAGTATTACGCGATTGAACTCATGTGTATTCTGCTCGAATTGTTTGTAGACAATCTTACTGACGACGTGGATAATCTCTTCTGTATGTGTGTCTTCTCTCTCTCTCTCTCTCTCTCTCTCTCTCTCTCTCTCTCTCTCTCTCTCTCTCTCTCTCTCTCTCTCTTCTCTCTCTCTCTCTCTCTCTCTCTCTCTCTCTCTCTCTCTCTCTCTCTCTCTCTCTCTCTCTCACTCTCTCTCTCTCTCTCTCTCTCTCTCTCTCTCTCTCTCTCTCTCTCTCTCTCTCTCTCTCTCTCTCTCTCTCTCTCTCTCTCTCTCTCTCTCTCTCTCTCTCTCTCTCTCTCTCTCTCTCTCTCTCTCTCTCTCTCTCTCTCTCTCTCTCTCTCTCTCTCTCTCTCTCTCTCTCTCTCTCTCTCTCTCTCTCTCTCTCTCTCTCTCTCTCTCTCTCTCTCTCTCTCTCTCTCTCTCTCTCTCTCTCTCTCTCTCTCTCTCTCTCTCTCTCTCTCTCTCTCTCTCTCTCTCTCTCTCTCTCTCTCTCTCTCTCTCTCTCTCTCTCTCTCTCTCTCTCTCTCTCTCTCTCTCTCTCTCTCTCTCTCTCTCTCTCTCTCTCTCTCTCTCTCTCTCTCTCTCTCTCTCTCTCTCTCTCTCTCTCTCTCTCTCTCTCTCTCCTCTCTCTCTCTCTCTCTCTCTCTCTCTCTCTCTCTCTCTCTCTCTCTCTCTCTCTCTCTCTCTCTCTCTCTCTCTCTCTCTCCTCTCTCTCTCTCTCTCTCTCTCTCTCTCTCTCTCTCTCTCTCTCTCTCTCTCTCTCTCTCTCTGTCTACCTGTCTTTTTGATGGTGCTTCGTCTATGTGTGTCTGTGATAATAATTACAAGTTTGAAATACAAAATACAAAACGTTATGCACACGCACATGTGATGTTTCTCTTCTATTGCATTTTTTAAAAACCGTTATTGTGAAACTTGCTTGTTTTTGCAATAGATATAATTTATTACATTTTCCCGAGAGCCTATGTTTATGCTGTTGACAAATAATAAATATATATTTAAAAATCTATACTTTGGCCTTGACTTCTCAAACTGAACATGTAGTAGGCCTACCTATCTTGCAAGCTCTTCCAGTCTGTGACATGGGACGTAACTCTTTCCAGCTACATTTTTTTAATAAACTTGTCTATCTCCCTAATTAAAATGTCATTACCGGTATTGGTTTTGATAACCCTTGTTGGGTTGATTGGTTGCCTGGTTGATTGTTGTTGTTTCATTGTCGTTTTCACCTTTGGTTTTGGCATTTGTTGTTGTGGTTTTGATGGGGTTGTTATTTTGTGGTCGTCGTCGTCTTTGTTGTTGTTGTTGTTATTCTCCTCTTCTTTCTTCATTCCCAGGTTAGGGTGTCGGGGTTTTCTGCATAAATAGTATCCCCACTTTGTGGAAATGTAGTGCTTTAAATTACCAGTTTCTAGCATTCTCATTTGTTCTCTTTCTTCGCTAGACCAGACACCTACCTTTTTTTTTCTTGAAAACTCTCCCAAACCTCGTCAATGGTGTATGGGGTCTGTTATGTCAGCTTGGGGATATTGGATACTTTCTGCAAAATGGTCACCAGGGCTTTCTATGGTATTTTTTTTAAGAATGTAGGCATTTTATATGTTTGTGTTTTGTTAATATTTTATAATATTTTTTTTAATTCTATTTTGTTTTTGTAAACGGGGGTTCGATAAATTCGAGTACAGCCTCAGAGTCCCTTGCACGAGATGCATTTATTGTAAAGTGACCGGCTGGTGGAGTGCCTTCAGTGTTACCATTAGGGTAGTTTCAGCAAATCTTTTATACGGATCAGGGATGAGCCCTCTTTCAACCAAGTTATGGTCCTGATTCGGCACTTTGCAGTCAGGACCACAACTTGCTTGAAAGAGGATGCAAGGGACGCTAATGTATCAAACCCCCGTTTACAAAAAACAAAATAGAATATAAACATTATTATAAAATATTAACAAAACACACATAAAATGCCTACATTGATAAATAATAACACCATAGGAAGCCCTAGTGACCATTTGGCAGAAAGCGTCCAATATCCCCAAGCTGATCCAAGAGACCCCATACACAGATGAGAAGTTTTGGGAAATTTTTCAAGAAAAAAATGTAGGTGACTGGCCTAGTGAAGAAGATAGCAGATTGATAGAACAGATTAGGAACGAGAAAGAACAAATGAGAATGACAGAGACAGTGGTAATTTAAAGCAGTCAATATCCGCAAAGTGGGGATACTGTTTATCCACAACCCCCCCCCCCCCTTCGGCACCCCAATGGGAGTGGCTTATAGCAGACGACAAGTTGAATGCTCAGGCATGACGTTTAGATTTAAATGTTGGCAAATATTAGACATTAGGCTACATTACATTACATTACATTACATGATTATTGCTTTAGGTCCAGCGGACTCTTCCGAGCCAAATCAGGACCGGACAACCCCTGATCCGCGTAAAAGATCTGCTGAAACAACCCTAGTGGTAAAACTGAAAGCTCTCCACCAGCCAGTCACATTACAATAAAGACATCCAACGCAGGGGACGCTGAGGCTATACTTTAATTTATCGAACCCCCCTTTACAAAACAAAATAGAATACAAACATCATTATAAATTATCAACAAAACACATACATATAAAATGCCTACGTTACTAAATAATAACATCATAGGAAGCCCTAGTGACCACCTGGCAGAAAGCGTCCAATATTCCCAAACTGATCCAACAGAGACCTCACACACAAATAAGGAGTCTTGTCCCGGAAGAGTTTTCAAGAAAAAAGATAGGTGACTGGTCTAGCGAAGAAGAAGATAGTATAGCAGATTGATAGAACAGAGTAGGAATGAGAAAGAGCAAATGAGAAAGACAGCGACAGTGAAAATTTAAGGCACTACATTTCCAGAAAGTGTGGATACTATTTATACTGAAACCCCCGGCACCCCAACGGGGGTAAATATTAGACACACACAAAATGTATGAATATAAATGCACAATATTCATCTCTTAGTGTGATTTACATGTAGACTTTAAAAAAAAATCTCCCTCCTCTGCCTCCTCTTTACACCCAATCCATTCAGTTTTGATCTAGACCTCAGACTCACGGTCAGCATAAGAGACTAGCGCTAGGGCACTACCGCGATGAGGGCAGGCCACCTTTTGTATCGACAGTCTTGCGAAGAACAACAGCCTCTCACAGTCTGTACCATACAAGAATTGTTCAACAGCGTCTGAGCTCGAGATCACAAAAGCGCAAACAAATGTATAAAATGTGTACTTCATTCTTACAGATGACAACGTTTTCTGATATATTCATACACGTGTGTGTGTGTGCGTGTGTGTGTGTGGGGGGGGGGTGTGTGCGTGTGTGTGTGTGTGTGTGACATATTCATACATTCTTATTATGTCTAATATTGGCGAAAATGAAATCCAAATTTCGTGTCCCAAAGGTCGTATGTTGTAAGGGTGACTTACCGCCATTTTAATACAATATAGTCGCGGGGAAAAAAAACCCTGGGGTTATATGCTTGACTGGACACAATTACTCAAGCAGCGGGCTTTGCTGCGGCTGTTTTCTATGCAACTTTTGTTGTTGCGTGTGACGCGAATTTACATCAAAAAATGAAGTTCGCGAGGTGACGTCATAATAGAATGTCTCTTCTGTTGAAGCTGCGTACACGTTTATTTGAAAGCTTTCATTCCAATATATTTTTTATTTTTGTTATGCAAACTTTTCTATGATAATGCTATCTTATATTTCGTTTGTAATTGTTCTCATATAGCGCTTCACACAGCCATTGGACAAAACGATGACTTGCTCACAGTGGTGAAGAAACGGAAACTCCGATGGTATCAGAGTAATCCGGTCTTGCAAAGACCACCCTGCAAGGCACGGTGCAATGAGGCAGAAGAAGAGGGAGACAGAAAAAGAGGTGGGAAGAAAACATTCGAGAATGGACTGGCTTGACACTGAGTGAAGCCATGAGGGTTGCTGGGGGACAGAGAAAGATGGGAGTACTCTGGTTAACGATCATCTGTGGTGCCCCAACGACCTTTGAGTTACGGGATAGGTTAGGATAGGATATAGCGCTTCTCCAGCTCAAGAGCTGCTCAAGGCGCTGGATATTTAGGATACAAGACCTCAGACACAAGGCACTCACTTGGACCATGCCCCTCGACCCATCCTTTTAACATTCACAGCGAGTGTTGCTCCTCTCAAAAAAATAGGCTTACAAAAAAAAAAACTCTTCCGAATGTAGTTATTGTTTACATGAATTCATTTAGTAGTTTTTTGTGCTGTATTAATAGTAAGGACTACCCTAACCTAGACACCAAAGACGCATTCTTGAAGTCGCTTGGTTCATTCAGAAAGAGGGTCAAAGGTCACAAGGCTATGGTATCGATGTATCGTTAAAACAGGGGAAAAACCGCTCTCTGTCAGAACCTAAATGGAAAAATTCAAACTGTAGCTGTCGGTTTGAGTAACGAATGCCTACTTTATCATTGTTTCATATTATAACAATGCGAATTTTAGGGTCAAGCCCAAAAGTATACAAAGCCTTCGAATTGTGGCATTTTAAGCAAACCGACAACATGCAAAACGCTTTCTTTTAAAAATACGAATCGTGTGCCCGCTCCTACTCCAACCCCTTCATCCCTGTCACCGCCACGACTCCGTCCAAGCAGACGCCACAAACAAACAACTTACACACGCAGACAGCCCAGACAGAATGACGATTTCCCGCAGATGCGAAGTGATGATTAACACAACGAGTATATATACAACTTTCAACCTATTTATTCATTCAAGCCACACACTCATACACATACAACATTTACACATGAAACGAAGAAAATGATGATGAAACAATCAAAGGTTCGATGAAACAATGAAATGGCACGTCAGGATGATCGAGGGTTGCTAATCAACCGAGTCCACGAATCGAATCGTGCACAGCCAATGTCCGTCGCACGAGCTAAACAAGAGGGGGTCAAGTGTTAGGAGAGGGACAACAAAGAACGAGCCCACCTGGAGGGATGAAGTTCCCGTCGCCTCCTTGCAGCGTTGGCTCACGAAGTCCCGGTAACGGTATCCTTCCCCTGCTTGTAGCTGTTGTCGAACACGTGCTGAAGGTGACCATGCGTGGTGGCGTCACCGCCCCCACTCGACTCCGACGATGATGATGATGATGATAGTGACACAGTAGTCGCGGCAGCCCTGCCACCGTCGACGTCACACAGCTGAACACCTCCAGACAGCCTCACCACGACGTCGAGGCCAGGCTCTGTCTACCCATGTCACAACCACCACAGGAAGGGTGGGGTTGAGGAGCGATGATGATGAAGTCAATGGTGAGGACGCGTAGACAAACGACGAACATGTAACCGTTACAGATGGCGATGATGATGTTAGGTCCACCTGACCAAGTGCTGTCGTCGTTGACGCACGACGCTGGTTGACGTTGAACCACGTTAACCAGTAGAACCTGTAACACGCTTGTCGCATAGTTAATATCCTGTTTGTCTGACTCTGTCCCCCTCCCTCCAATCACACTCTCCCCCCTCTTTCACTCAACTAACTCTCGATGCCTGAGGGGACACAACTGCTGTCCGCTTCCCCTTCCTCGACTCTCTCTCGCTTATTTCCCTTAGCTATTGTCATTTTCATTTGCAAAAAAACGCATATCATAAAACACAATGAAACCATGAATGCAATGTAATGAGCAATGCTGCAAATGAATACATGTAAGCATCAACACATTATTCATACCCAGCATCCACAACAACAACAGCAACCACTTCCACCCTTTCCTCCTTCATTCTCCACCCCCATTCTCCTCCCTCATTCTCCCTCTTCCTTCCTTCTATCTTTCTCAGTGCAACCATTCTCATCCTTTCCTAGCCTTACGCACAGCTCTCGTACCTACACCCCAAACAGCCGGCACTAGGTTACTGGGCACAGTGAGGAAAATACCACCATTCCACTCACCCAACCGGTCCGAATGTAATCGCACTCCGTAGCCCTTCTCCACTGCCTCCTACGAAAGTACTCCAGTAGGGTAATCCTGTAGCGTGTAGCTTCCATAGCCGACAATACCTCAAGGCTATCTACCACACCACACAAACTTTGCTATTCTTAGTTCACTCCACACCGAGCGAACACTATAGAAACCAGCAATTCTTTTGAACTAGTATCTCACTGGACCAGTTATTATATTACGTTAATAGCTGTCCTACCCTACTTCCCAGAACACACCAAAAACACCAGAGCACAAGACAAACATGTCTCTTCTGTAACTCTCTCAAACCTGTTCTGCCCCAAAGTGAGTATTTATCCCAACCGGCTAACCGCTCTATGCTGCTTATTCACGTTCTGCACGCTTCCACTATAATAACCATGCACACCACAACACGCAGTTACTACCCCTAACTCATTATACTCTTCACCCACAGACTGCCCGGCTTTCATCACAGACTGCCCTGTGACAATCCCCAATCCTCACCCACCACCAGGGGAATAGCTGTATGTTTCACATCCCCATGCCATGAAACTGCTTGTGTCTCGTGATTCACGGTACTAATCGACATCGCAGCTTTGAGTGGTTTCACAGGTGCGCCGCTGGTTGCTGCGTGCTCCCGTTCTGCATGGACAGCTGCAAGGGCGTCGCGCACACCTGCCCTAACTGCATGCAAAGCAGAGGTCGAACGATTTCAGAGAGCCAAGTGAACACTGCTCACCGCCCCTCTGGAGCCTGAAGTATGGCTTTCGAACAGTTGTTAATTGGAGGCCTATGACAGACGTGGACACACTGGACACACGGTATGCAATAATCGTAAATGAAGAAATTATAATAGCGCAGTTTTCCTTCACAGTGAGTGTATAGGTCCAAAGCGTATACAAGTGGTTTTGGTTGTTGTTTTCTTTTACGTTTCAGGTTTATTTTGAAGATCGTTGTGAAAAGCGGTCCGATATTCATTGGTCATACCACAAGTATATCAACTAACAAGTTAGTATCTCGTATTGCCCCTAGTCGACGTGCGGTGGTCCCGTTTAGCCGCAAGCTGAAACGGGGATATCCCAAACCTAAAAATAGAATAGAGAATTCTGGGAAATCTGTTCTCGCGAAGATGTGCTTGCTGAAATGAAACGAAAGTTGGGAGAGGAACTGCATATTTCTGGTAGTGAACAAAGGCAGAAACTTGTCAGCAGTATTATCAGCGATGGAGTTATAATGGACGAAGTGCTCCATACCTATGAGGTTGCCTTTGCTCGAGCAAAGAAACTAAAGAAGGATTTAGCCGACGTTATTTCAGAAAAGGATTTCTCTACCCATAATTCCCCTGGGTTTTGAAGTTTCTAAAAAGTTATTTCAGGCCGATGACGCTCTATGGAGCTCAAAGCATGTAAAGGGAAGCAATTGGTTGTACGCGCACGTCGATAGAGACATAGAAGAGAGATACTAACTTGTTAGTTGATATACTTGTGGTCATACTCATAACATAACATAATTATACGTGTAGAGGCTGACAAGGCAGATAGACTGACAGGCAAACACATGCCCCAACATACAGAAATACGGACAGTATGTGACAGAAATATTAAAACCACTATCGCATACATGTCAAGCTCTTGGAGCTTCTGACCATAATTTTTGCCCCGAGAGACCATAATTTTCTATCGAAAACCATAAGAAATGCGTAAAACGGTAAACACGCACATACAAATAATTATTTTAAAAAAACACAATAATAATAATTTTAGCAAACACATGCAAATTCACCTGCATTTTTTAAAATAACAAACACTGTACCATACAAACAAGCAACTTAATAAGATTAAAAAAAAAAAAAAACACTTTCATACTGTGCTTTATCGTTTACTTACTGTGCTTTATCTATTGCAGAAAATAAAAAAAACACCCCTCTCTCCCTCCCCCCCCCCCCCCACACCCCCTTAAAAAAACACCAAACAAACCAAAAAAAAACCAATCCAAATTACTTAATATAAAAAAGAAATACACTGCGTTGCACACAATTATGTCACTGGTGATCTTTGTTATAGTCATCAGTGCATTACTTCCCCTTCTCCAGCATTCTGACACTGGAGCTGAATGAACGGAAACCTTTCCTCCAAGACGGAAACAGTGTATAGAAATGCTATGGGCATGCGCAAGGCCCGTACTTCCTCCGAGATCACGATCGCGAGCCAGCGTGACTCAGAATTGTTCTCTAGGCTGTATTTCGGATTAAAATAAAATAAAAATTTCGGATAAAAAAAAAAAGGGTCGGGGAAAAGAAAAAATACGTAAGATGAAACGCCGTAAGGTGAAAAAAAGTTGAAAATACGTAAGAATTACGGAAAAAACGTAAGACTTGACATGTATGCTATCGAAGAAAGAGGAAGAAGAAGAAGAAGAAGAAGAAGAAGAAGAAGAAGAAGAAGAAGAAGAAGAAGAAGAAAAGATAGATAGATAGAAAGAAAGAAAGAAAAACAAAAAGAAGAAAAATATGAACAACAGCAAAAACAACACAACAACAACAACAACAACAAAAGGAACATGAAGAGGTCCGAAAGACAGAAGAATGAAGAAGGATAAACTCACAATAAATACATAAATATGATTAATATTAATATCAGTTTTTATTAGGGCTTGATGTTGTATTGCTTGGTGGTAGTTTTGCCATTTGCTCTGACAACAAACAAAAAAGATGTGATCTCAAATCTGTAAAGAGATCATCATCATCATCATCATCATCATCATCATCATCATCATCATCATCATCATCATCATCATCATCATTATCATCATCATTATCCTCATTACCATCATCGTCGTCGTCGTCGTCGTCGTCATCATCATCATCATCATCATCATCATCATCATCATCATCATCATCATCATCATCATCATCATCATCATCATCATCACTATCATCGTCAACATCAACATCGTCGTCATCATCATTATCATCACCATCATCTTCATCATCATCATCACAACCATCATCATCAGCATCATCACCACCATCATTATTCATCATCATTATGGTCGTCGTCATCATCATCAACCACCGGTTATAGACGTTTTCTGAAGCAGCGACGGCTATCATCATCATCATTATCATCGTCATCATCATCATCATCATCATCATCATCATCATCATCATCATCATCATCATCATCATCATCAACAACAACATCAGCACCAGCAGCTACACCACTACCACGATCGCTATTACCACTATCACCACCATCATCATTATTGTAAATCTAATCATCATAATCACCAACATCATTATCAATATCTTCCTCCTGATCCTCCTCTTCATCCTCCTCCTCCTCCTCCTCATCATCATCATCATCAGATACTTACCAACTGCTCGTACGAAGGTCAAAACTTCCTGGCCATCCAGATTTCCGTTCTTATCCGCTGGAACAGAAAACCAGAAACATCCCTTATGAATTGTATAGTAAGATGAAGATTATTTGCATAAGCTTTGTTTTTAATGTATCATCCGCAGCCGAGCGTATGCAATCATCATCCTTGCTCAACCATGATTGTGCTCAGCGGGCGCTTCGGGCGGGCTTGAGTTAGATCCTGTATCGGCCAGCGCCTTGAGCAGCTCTTGAGCAGGTAGCGCCTTACAAGAGCAATAAAATAAATAAATAAATAAATAAATAAATCAGGATGCACAAGCACCTCTATTGTCGTCTAATTCACTTACAGAAAAGAATTTAGTATCTGTTAGTTAAATATATGGGTATTTTGGGAGTGTCTAATATTGACGACATTTGAATATTAAACGTGTCCGAGCGATCCAGTAAATTGAAAGATCGTCGGCAATAATATGTAGCTCCGACCCCTCGTTAATCGTCATCGATAACATCACGAACTGGCAGGGTCTTTTAAATTCGAGCGTAGAGTATGTAAGCCTACACATGCATTGATTCATACGGCTACCCATTTAGTAGGTCATCCAACACAGCACCCGTAGTATAATCCACGGTTAACCACTCACGATGAAGCAATCTAATACACTCAGATATTTCCGGGAATTATTTCCATCAAAACTTCTGCGACGACCAGAGAATTTTCCAACATTTTAATTAATTAATTAATTAATTAATTTATTTATTTATTTAATTGCTGTGGTATTGTTGTTTTTTTTTTCAAAATGTGCTTATCAGACTGAATTCGCCTCAGGCCCAATAGTGTAGATTAATAAACTCGCCAGTCATCATACCCATACCATCTTGTATAAAAGTTTTATGAAACAACAACAACAACAACAAAACAAAATCTTACAACAACAACAACAAAACAAAATCTTATCATTGTGCATAAAACACCTACCGTCACTCGTCTCGAAGGCACCACGAACGGATCCCGTGTCAAGGTTGAAGGTCGTTGCTATGTCGACGGCGTTGACATCATCAAGGCTGTTCAAGGTCAGTGCGGTGGACCTCTTCCCGCGGATCACGGAATGCACCTGTACACACCTCAATTATTTATTATTCATTTATTTAGTTTCATATAGCGCACTTAAAATTTGAAAGAGCCGCTCAACATAAGGCTAAGCCTATACAAAAATTATGCTTGTAAGCGAGACCGATACCAGGACACGAAGTTCGCAACTGCATCGAGTTTGCGCAGAGTGCCACGCCTCAGACCATAATGGTAAAGAAAGCGACCGGTCCCTAAGAGTCTCTAGTTCTCTTCCATTAATCATGAAGAAGAAGAAGAAGAAGAAGAAGAAGAAGAAGAAGAAGAAGAAGAAGAAGATGATGATGATGATGATGATGATGATGATGATGATGATGATCATAAACTTTAGCGGTTGGTTTGATAAACGAAAGCCCACTTTATCCACCTGTTTTATTCTCTCTTTCTCTCTCTCCCTCTCTCTCTCTCTCTCTCTCTCTCTCTCTCTCTCTCTCTCTCTCTCTCTCTCTCTCTCTCTCTCTCTCTCTCTCTCTCTCTCTCTCTCTCTCTCTCTCTCTCTCTCTCCCCTGCGTTAAAGTGGCTCCTCCACTTTCATGACTAAATGTAATCATCATCATCATCATCATCATCATCATCATCATCATCATCATCATCATCATCATCATCATCATCATCATCCTGCATTATTAATACAAAATACAATTCCCTGACCACGTCTCTGGCCGCGTCGCGAACGTTGTCCACTGCCTTGTCAAGTTCCCTGCCCGTCTGTCTAACAGCATCTCTCACGCCCTGCCCGATATTCCTGTGTTGTACAAAAGAGAAACCGCAAGGAAATATGCTCTCAGCCACATGAATAAATAATATCGCGGGATGCTCTACACTATTTCAGGCCACAATTGGAGGAAAATTTGCACCACTGCTCATTTTGGGGGCTGGTGAAGTAGATGCCAACACCATGACCACCACCTTCAACTCAGCTGTGACAGATGCAGCCACTGAGATCCTTGGCAAGCGCCGACCAAAGAAGAAACCGTGGATCACACCTGAACTTTTGGATCTGTGTGATAAACGAAGAGAAATTTAAAAAAAAAACAAAAAAAAAACCACCTCACAGGGAGCTGATGTCTACCGAAAAATCAACAATGACATCCGAAAAGGCATGCGCACAGCAAACGAGAACTGGATAGAAGCTCAATGCCAGGAAATAGAGAACAGTATGAACAAGAATAACAGCAAGAAGGCCTACCAGACTGTGAAGCGGCTAACAAGTGTCAAACAGCCCAAAGTCTCCACGATCCAAAGCAAGTCTGGCATATGCCTTACAGAAGAACAAGAAGTCTTGGACAGATGGACAGAGTACTGCTCTGACCTTTACAACCATACACCAAATGGAGACCCATCAGTTCTAGCATGTCCCGAGAACAGAGAAAAAGAAGAAATCCTCCCAATTCTCCGGAAGAAGCTGAGGCAGCAGTGCAATCGCTAAAGAAAGGGAAGTCAGCGGGAGTGGACAACATACCCGCGGAACTGCTACAAGCAGGAGGAGAAGAGATAATTGATGCCCTCACCATTATCTGTAACAAGATCTGGCAGAGTGGGGAGTGGCCTATACCATGGACCCAGTCGCTTATCATCACTCTTCCCAAAAAAGGTAACCTTCAGGAGTGTGAAAATTACCGCACCATCAGCCTGATCAGCCATCCCAGCAAGGTCCTCCTGAAAATAATACTCAACAGGTTGAAACCCCAAGCTGAACAAATCATAGCTGAAGAACAAGCAGGATTCAGGGCAGGGCGAAGTACCACTGAACAGATTTTCAACCTCAGAATAATCTGTATTGTATCAGTTTATAGTCCCCTCTCTTCCCGATAAGGATTTTCAGAGAGGAGACTCAGAAGAATAATCTGTGAGAAATACCTACAGCACCAACAACATCTATATCATGTGTTCATAGACTTCAAGAAGGCGTTTGACCGAGTCTGGCATGCAGCTCTATGGGCAACAATGAAAGTGTACAACATCAGCCCTAAAATTATTGAAGTCATCAAAAGCCTGTATGACAAGGCTACCAGTGCGACCTCCACAACAGCGCCATCGGGAACTGGTTCAGAACAACAATCGGTGTGCGTCAAGGATGCCTACTCTCTCCAACACTCTTCAACATCTTCTTAGAGCGCATCATGTCAGATGCTCTTGCAGATCATGAAGGCACAGTCAGCATAGGGGGTAGAGCAATCTCCAATCTTCGTTTTGCGGATGACATTGATGGATTGGCTGGAGAGGAACAAGAACTTGAACAGCTGGTACAGAGGCTTGACACCACCTCCAGAGCTTATGGAATGGAAATAAGTGCAGAGAAGACCAAAATGATTACCAACAACACCAATGGCATCAATACGGACATCAAAGTCCAAGGCCAATCCCTCAACACAGTGCATAGCTTCAGATATCTAGGAGCCATTGTATCAGACAATGGGTCCCGACAAGAAGTCCTCTCCAGGATCGCACAAACAACTGCTGCCCTGACAAGGTTGAAGCCCATTTGGAAAGACAGGACCATCAGTCTACATTCCAAAGTAAGACTGCTGCGCTCCCTTGTCATCTCCATCTTCCTATATGCTTGCGAAGCATGGGCCCTCACAGCAAATCTCCAACGAAGAATACAAAGCATGGAGATGAGGTGCTACAGAAGACTTCTGGGGCATTTCCTATACGCAACACATCACCAACGACGAAGTCCGACAGACCATCACACAAACCATAGGACAACACGATGACCTGCTCACATTGGTGAAGAAACGGAAACTCCGATGGTATGGCCACGTCACCAGATCATCAGGCCTTGCAAAGACTATTCTGCAAAGCACATTGCAAGGAGGTAGAAGAAGAGGGAGACCGAAAAAGAGGTGGGAGGACAACATTCGAGAATGGACTGGTTTGACACTGAGCGAAGCCATCAGGGCTGCTGAGGACAGAGAAAGATGGAGTATGCTGGTTAAAGGATCATCTGTGGTGTCCCTAGGACCTCCGGGTTACGGGACAGGATAGGATAGGATAGGATAGGATAGGCTCTACACAGGCAACAGTTT
>CM072517.1:55356934-55371934 GCA_036898135.1 Oncomelania hupensis | reverse complement strand
CCGGGGTGTTCGCGTAGTTGAGGTCAACCCTCAGCCGTCCCCCGCGTGGGATGTCTTTATTGTAAAGTGACTGGCCGGTGGAGGGCATTCAATTTTCCCACTGGGGTTGTTTCAGCAGATCTTTTATGCGGATCGGGGGTTGTCCGGTCCTGATTTGGCTCGGAAGAGTCCGCTGGACCTAAAGCAACAATAAATCAATCAATCAAAAACATTTGCACACAAAAATTCAATGTAAACTTCGAATCCGACCAGTAAAAAAACGTCGTCTGTTCGAAGCCATGGGTGACTTACCGCCCTTAGAATACCTAACAGGCGAAGAAGAACCATGGAGTTACTGGTTGCCTGACTCGGTCTTATTACCGTGTGTTGAAGTGTTTCCTGCGGTTGTTTTCTATTTTAGTGGGTCACAGCCTGTGGGACCGCGTTTGACGCGTAAATGACTTCGTAGTAGGGAACACGTGATTTGGCGTTATAATAGGGACTGAATTTTTTTTTTTTTTTTTTAAAACTACTTTAACGGGAATACTTTTTTTCGCATGAAGATATTCTTCTGAGAAACTTCATTCAGGCGCCTTCTCAAGCTTCGGAAAATCAGTCCTTTGATTTTCATCAAGCCCAGCTGATACACTGATGAGCTGAGAACACAGAGAGATGGCCGTCTGTATCTATGGCACTAATCCTCAAAACGCAGATCATTCAGATCATTGGCATCACAAAATGGGAGAGAGATCTGTCCTCTCATACACTCATTCCACGGAGGATAGCAACTGTGGCGCAGTGGATTAGTCGCCGGTTTCCTATGCCGAAGGTCGCGGGTTCGATTCCCGCAAGGGGCGAACGTATGTGACTTAGGTACAAGACTATTGAGGTAACCGAGGGTTTTCTCCGGGCACTCCGGTTTTCTTCCCTCCTTTTAATAATGGTACTGGATGCAGTCAATATAAAATTTTCCAAAATAAAAATGCGATTTTCTTTCCGTCTTCCAATAGCGATCTCCCTGCCTTTACACCACCCGTTTGAGTGCTAGATGTGTATTTGTTGTTGTTGTTGTTGTTGTTGTTGTTGTTGTGTGTGTGTGTGTGTGTGTGTGTGTGTGTGAGGGTGGATGAGACAGGTGAGCGTGTATGTTGGTACAGATCGCCGCGCTTTGAGCCTGATTGATTTGGGGAAAAGCGCGTATATAGCATCCTGTACTATTATTATTATTATTATTATTATTATTATTATTATTATTATTATTATTATTATTATTATTATTAACTAATAACGACTTTATCAAAGATGCTATCAATGAACTCCACTCCATCTCTTGAGGCGAACCATCTTTATCACTTGGGTTTTGAACAAACTTCTTTGTCAATCTCTGCACGTGTTTGGTGAAGATGGATGGATGCACTGTGTGCGTGTGTACCTATATGTAGAAGCGCGTGCGCGATTGCGTGCCTGTGTGTATGAGTGTGTTTTGTGTATATGAAAATTAGTTGTGGTTGTTTTTTTCTGTTACCCTTGAAATGTCAAAAGAGAAAGCAGGAAGAGTAGCTAGTAGAATACGGATTAACAATTACATTTTATCTGCATAAACCCATTAGTTTCACCAGCTATTAGGCAAGGCTGTTTGGGTTTTTCCTTTCACAAGTTATTAAAAAAAAAAACACACACACACACACAAAACTAGCTTACCCTCACTAAAAGAAACACCCTTTCCTGTCACCCTAGACCTGAGATACAAGCTAGTGGATCCGCAACTAGCTTTCTTTACACAAGCGTTGTTTCATTAAATTCGCCTTCAGCTAGTTTGATCGGCGTCATCATCGGTATCATCATCGTCGTCGTCGTCGTCATCGTGGTCATCATAATGACCATCATCCTCATCCTCATCCTCATCATCGTCATGGTGACTGTTACACAATGACCAAATCCCAACATCAAGTACGTAAAACAAAAAAGAGAAGCACAGTCACTTGGCAACTATACATACAAAACAAAACACAATGTATTTATTGATTGATTGATTGATTTAGTTAGTTAGTTACTGATTCGTTAATTCATTGATTCAATACGTTTGAATATATATCTAGACTTCGTGTTGTGCTATAGATATGTACAGACACATTCTTAATCCTGAAAAGTAACTATATTCCTGAAAATCGACTGGTAAAACACAAATTTTGATTTAAATGACTTCTTTTTTCTTCAGATAGTCTGTTAGTCTAGTGTAACTTCATATTGGCAATTCGCGATTTGGAGGGAGAGAAGGAGTGGAAAAGTGCGAAAGGGTGTGTTGGGGGTTGAGGGATTTGTTTTTTTCGGAGGTCGCCAAATCGCTTCAGATGTTGTTGTTGTTTTTTTTTTTTAATCCTCACATTGCAGAACGTGGCCAAAATTTAGTGATCGAAGAAATTAAAGTAAATAAAAGAAATTTTAAAAAAAACGAAAGAGCAGGCGATCTATAAAATCAGGTCTTTTATGAGTGACGTATGATGTATGACGTCAGTGATTTCAGAAAGAGGCTCAGGCTGGAAAGCTTCATCGGCAGCAATGAGAAATCATGAGAGTACTTGTCGAGTGCTGAGTTTGGACTCATTGACCCGCTCTCAGATGCGCTGCGGTGCTGCAGGAGACCGACTCGGGTTTGTCGAAGCGAGCGTAGCATGTGACTCCGTGGTTGATCATCATGCACCCCGTTGGTTGCCGACTATTAGTCATAGTTGTGGCCAAAAAGGCACGGCAACGCAAAGAGTGTTTAGAAAATTAATGGTGAAGCACGCTGACCTTGACCTGTGAAAACGTACAAATAGGAATGATTCAACATGCTTAGCAGTAGCTGAAGTATCTGTCAAGCTTCCGGAAGTGAGCAGAAAGAAGGCCAATGATTTGAAGCGTTCCAACAAAATCGCTTTAGGCGTTTAGAGCAAAACGTGTTTAGCAGTAAAATGGAACCAGTGATCTTGACTTTTGTAGCAGAGCAAATATGGTGGCACGGAGAGAGGCAGGCCACTAACCTATGTAATGTTGCTGTGAAGTTTGATCAAAATCCGTTCAGTGGTTCTTGAAATATGGTTTCCAACGGACCGACAGACCAACCGCCATTTTTGCTCGTTCTGATTCCCGACTATTTCAAAGTATTTTCAGATAAGTCTGGAAATCAGTCTGGAAAAAAAGAGAAAAAAACCACAAAGAAACAAATAAATAAATAAATAAATAAAATTTAAGAAAAGTGACCAAATTAGGGTTGCAGTTAAACCCTCAAAACATCAAACCGCAAAGACTATAGTGGAGTAGTACACGCTAGCTTCGGTAAGTCTCAGCGAAGCGGTGTGCGTACGGCACTCTGTGACCGTTATCTTATTCTTACATCGTTCTTTGTTTTTGAGCTAATGTTAAACACAACCGAACACATAATATTGGCCTATGTATCCCCTGGTTCGCTACCCAAGTAAAGAGCCAAGAAAATAAACACTTTTAAAAATGCGTTTTTGGAGGGGTGGGGGTGGGGGTGGGGTGGGTGGAGGGGAAGGTGGGAGAATGGGTAGGTGGCTATGTGAGTGATTGTCTAGAAATACATTTGAATGGTTTGTCATCTTGGTTTTTAATTTTTTTTTTTATTGTGTTGTGTTGTATTCTAGTATTTGGACCGGATGTTGGTGATGGAGGAGGGTTTGTGTTGTGGTGTGTGTGTGTGCGTGTGTGTGTGTTGTTTGTGTGTGTGTGTGTGTTCGCTTGCGGGCGTGTATGTATGTGTGTGTTTGTGTTTATGTGTGTGTTTGTTTGTGCGTTTGTATGTGATGTACTGTACGGGGGTTGTTTACATTATTTTGTATTCCTCCCTCGGCCTGGTTGGAGCTTCACTGCGGCTGTAGTGCTTTCCTTATTGCTTCAGCGAATTTGTTGAGAGAGAGACGAGACAGACAGAGAGAAAGGCAGACAGACAGACAGAGAGAGACAGAGACCGACGGAGAGGCAGAGACAGAGAGAGACAGACAGACAGACAGACAGAAACAAACAGACATGGCATTTATCCACAATTTGATGGAAAATATTAAACAGACACGTCAACCAGTTCAGTTACCATAGGCGTATTCTATTAAATAGCAAATTCAGAACAACAACAATAAACTTTTCATGCCAAAACTTTACAAAACAAGTACAATTAATTATGGAAATATTAGTATGTAGTATTTTTTTTAAAATCGCTTGGTATATCGTAATGTCATCGTTATTACTGTCATTGCTGAGAATATCAACCCAACTTATGTATTTATTTATGTATTTATTCGTTCTTATATATCGCTTTTCCAGCTATTCCAGCTCAAGAGACGCTCAAGGACCTTGCTTATACAGGGTTTAACTCCTCAAGCCGACCAAGGCCCCCACTTGGTGCCTTTGGAGCCTCGTCTGGCTCCCAGACGACTGAGCACAACCTAACTCGTCCACGAAAATCCCAACTTCGATTGCAAGCCCAAGGGTTGTTGTATTGAAGTAAAATTAAATCAAGTCAAGTCAACCAATCTCCATTAACCACAATGTAAAATGCATTCATTCAGCGTACGTTTCATCACATGCTACTCTCAGAACTGCTGGTTTATTCGTCGACATTTTAAGACAAGGCTAATTTTTATTTAGTAGGCCTAAGGCGTCACAGAGACTTTAATAAAGAAACACGAATGGGTCAAACTCCATTTAAGACAATGCTGGCCTCAGTGGCTGGGACAACTTCATTTGCAAACGCGGAGTTATGGTTCTTTATCAAAAGTAATTCTCAAATAACCGTAGGTCAAACTATTACATGCAAAAATTAATCTTAAATGCAGACACATTTATAGTTCAAGCTTAATGCTGAAAAATAACTATCAGTTACTCAGTTACATAATTGCTCTTGTCTTTTTGTTTTTGTTCTTCTTCTCCATCTTCTTCTTTTTTCATGTGGCAGTCTCGTCTCCAACATTCTATGATGAGCATGTATTTAAATTGTTTACATTTTATTGTGGCTTTATTTCATGTGGCTGCGGTTAAAATATTATTTATTTTAAAGCAGAAACGTGGTCATATTTAATAAATGCAGAACTATGCGTAACACTCAAGTAATACAGAACGATGTGACATACAACGTTAGCTGAGACTATTCTGATTTCAATTGAAGGAGGAGAGTCATCAGTCTCAGCTACGCCGGGGCTGCACACTTCACGGTGGCGAAATCTCGTGTGGTTCCTCTGGGTCGGCCTCTACGCTTGCTGGGTAGCAATAGGACACTTCGGCCTGCAAGGTAATAAAGAATCTAGTTTAATATTTAACATGACATGTTTATTCACCACCCATTGCTGAGTTACTTCTGTCTTGAGTTACCTGCATTGGCTTTCAGTAGAAAGACGCATTGAGCACAAAACCATCAGTCTCATCTACAACTGCCTCACTATCCACTAAGCTTTCATTCATGCCTCCCCTCCTTCCTCTCCCCCTGGAAGGGAGGGAGAAGTCCTCGGCCGGTCTCAGCCACGCTGGATGGCGACACTAATATCGTATCTAGTCCAGCGAGACTCTTTTCAAGCTGTATCAACCGAGGCGGATTCTTTAACGTGCTGCTGGAGTGACACTCCAACAACACTAGCGACCGAGCTACTCACCAGCTGCAAGTCGCCCGAGAAGCTTTCCGTGGAGCTGCTGCCTGGCGCCACGTCCACGCCGCACGTGAAACAGCGTACCTTGGGTGCTGCATCCCAAGTCAAGACAATCAAGACAAGTCCAGTAAGTCAAGTCAAACAAACCTTAAAATTATGGTATTTTTTTCTGTAAACATTATTTGGTTGTGAATGAAAATAGAAGCTTCACGTTTACTTCCACCATTGGCGATATGGTAGAAGGGGGATAAACATCCCAGAAAGGAAGGGGTTGGGAGTTAAATCAACACTGAACCATCTGAGCAATCATACTGCTAAGATGGACAGTGGAACAATGGCCAATTTTACATTGCCCCCGCCACAGGATTCGAACCTGGGTCCTCGGTGTGCTAGTCGAATGCTCTACCACCCAGCAGTAGCGGCAGGTCCTAGCTAGTTACCAATCACAGTATGACCATGGAAGAGTTTATTGATCCACGTTATTGCAATGAAAGTTCTAGGTCTCCGATACTTTAATGTAATGTGTTGTGATGTGATGTGATATGATATGTGATATATGAAATATGATAATAATAATATAATATAAATATAATTATAATATAATATAATATAATATAATATAATATAATATAATATAATATAATATAATATAATATCATATGATATAATATAATATAATATAATATAATATAATATAATATAATATAATATAATATAATATAATATAATATAATATAATATAACCTTGACCAGACCTGCCCGTCTCTAACTGTGTGTCTATAAGCTTGAAGCGTCCACTGTGCCGTTTTATATAAGGCAACAGCGATGATCCGAGTATTTCGACCCTACCATACAGGGCGCAATAGACGATCCCTTACCATCAACACGCGAAACGTAGTGAAGCTCATTGTTTCGCACAGACAAGGTCAAGGACGTTCCGTCATACACCAAAGTGAGGTTCTTCCAATCGCTGGCGGAGAAGCCCTACAAGTACAACACATAAAGCACGACATTATTTATTTATTTATTTATTTATTTATTTATTTATTTATTTATTTATTTATTTATTTATTTATTTATTTATTATCATCATCATTATTGATGAAACAGAGCGGAGCATTAGACCTCCAGCTCGCAGTCACATCCCATGAGGACAGTACTGTTTAGGTTTATCTCTCGTGGTGGGTAGACCATCAAATAATTGGATGGTGTCATCACGGTTGTGCTGACGTCTGTCGTGGGCCCGGACTTGGCTGACGAAGTCCAATTCTTGAAGCACGCATTCAGGAAGCATAGTGGGCACTGGAAAGCTGCAGTTGGTGGTAGGGAGAGATGGAGGCTTTTCCTGAGCTAGCTTCCGTCGTTTGTCTTCACAGGAGGATAAGGCCTCTTTTGTCAGGGCCAGCGTTGCAAGCATCCCGAGCCTTTTGGAGGAATATCAATGCGTTTGAGAGATTTAACAGATGTGTACCATGCAAAGGCAGGAAGTGCACTGAAGAGCTTGTCAGCTACTAGTGCCAAGACACTCTCTACAGGTCACTGCCACGAAACTGCATAAGAATGTCAAACGAACAATTCAGCCCTTGTGTACCCCCAAAAAGCAAAAGACGAAGGGTCAGGCGGAGAGAACTAATTATGTCGTTTCACCGTGTCCCGCATAATTCCAGAGTTCTTGTACATATCCAAGGATCCCCCGCAGCAGGCCAGACTGACCACAAGGGAACGAATTTCCTCTGGCAGACTCAAGGGGGACAATCTCTCCCGAGAGTGACCCGTCGTCTCCTCACCTCCACTTCGTTATTATTATTATTATTATTATTATTATTATTATTATTATTATTATTATTATTATTATTATTATTATTATTATTATTACTACCATCAACCACAATCTGTAAAACTCAAGAAATCATTTACAAGCCCATCGGTCAACGTACCAACAGGGAAACTGCCGTGGTGGCAAGCTTGCCATCAGGGGAGCTAATCTCCGCTTTCACCGAATCTGGGGTCAAGGCCACGTAGAGGGCGCCCTCGTTGCCGCAGCGCGTGCTACGCACGAGCGCTACCTCTTCCTCGACGGCTTGGTTTTCCCGGTAGGTGAGGGTGAAGGCGAGGGGTCGATCCTCCCGGTCCTCCACTGCCAAGTGGAGTAAGGATCCGAACGTTCCTGTGAAAGGCGAGCAAGTTATATATAGCGAGCCTGTTGACAGATTGACTGGAAGTTTCAACGTGCCTTTGCGGCAACACAGTGGATTTTAACAACTGCATAAAGAGTCATATTACAGGAAGTCGACTCCGTTGAACATTGGGTCGTTTAATAAGATAACGGTTTAGGCTCTAAAGCCTAGAGAGACAGACAGACAGACAGACAGACAGACGTGCAAGCAGTGACAGTGACGGAGACAAATATAATAACTCAGACTGACCAGGAAATGTGGCGAAATCAGTGCCCAGGGTGACTGACCGCAGATCGTACACGTCCTCAGGCACTTCGTCCAGTTTTCCCTCTTGAGCAAAATTCAGATTTACACTGGGTCGGCACTTCTCGGCTGATTCAGAAAAAAAATAAAAACACCACAAGAATACATTATTATTATTATTATTATTATTATTATTATTATTATTATTATTATTATTATTATTATTATTATTATTATTATTATTATTATTATTATCATTATCATTATTATTATTATTATTATTATTATTAGAGATATATTATTATTATTAATATTATTATTATTATTATTATTATTATTATTATTATTATTATTTCAACTGAGATAGGCCTATCCTATCCTATCCTATCCCATAACTCGGAGGTCGTAGGGGCACCACAGATGATCGTTTAACCAGCGTACTCCATCTTTCACTATCCTCAGCAACCCTGATTGTTTCGCTCAGTGTCAAATCAGTCCATTCTCGAATGTTGTCCTCCCACCTCTTTTTCGGTCTCCCTCTTCTTCTACCTCCTTGCACTGTGCCTTGCAGGATGGCCTTTGCAAGACCTGATGATCTGGTGACGTGGCCATACCATCGGAGTTTCCGTTTTTTCACCACTATGAGCAGGTCATCGTGTTGTCCAATGGCTTGTGTGATGGTCTGTCGGACTTCGTCGTCGCTGATTGTGCTGGGTATAGGAAATGCCCAGAAGTCTTCTGTAGCACCTCATCTCCATGCTTTGTATTCTTCGTTGGAGATCTGCTGTGAGGGTCCATGTTTCGCAAGCGTATAGATAAGATAGGCCTACTATAATTTAAGTATGGGCTGGTAGCACAGTTGATAGGATGCTGGTTTCGTATGCCGAAGGTCGCAGGTTCGTAACTCGCATGTGACGAACTTGCGTGACTTTACATTAGGTACGAGACTTTTGAGAACAACGAGGGTTTTCTCAGAGTATTATACTCTGGATGCAGTCTATCAGACATTTCTAACATTTCAAAATGATATCCACATTGCAACAAATACTTCGAAATATTGTGATTTTGTTATTGCTGCAATGTTGCTACGTGTAACTGTTATCCGATTCTTATTTGCCTTTTTAGTGTACATTCTAAATTGTGGTTGAATGCATGAATATCCTCTGAAAAAAGAATTGTATACAAAATGTATAACTATATTCCACCTTGATGTAAATACAAAATCTTGATCTGTATCTGAATCTTAATTATTATTATTATTATTATTATTATTATTATTATTCGGATAGTGCAGTGGTTGGAGCACTCGCTACTGTGTCGAAAGTGAAGCACCGTCCGGTGCGGTTAGCACTTGGATGGGTGACCGCTAAGGTGTGAAGCGACAAACAACAACGCCCCCAGTTGACTCAACTGTGATTGAGTACCTACTCTCTTGAGGGTGGGGAAGGTAAAGCAGCGAGGGAGAGAGTTGGGCATCACCCTCATTACGCTGGCCCAAGATAAGTGTGATCTCCAACATCACACTCCCCTACGGCCACAAGGCTATGGGACTACCTTTACCTTTACCTTTACCTTTTTTATTATTATTATTATTATTATTATTATTAGTAGTAGTAGTAGTAGTATTAGTAGTAGTAGTAGTAGTAGTAATAGTAGTAGTAGTAGTAGTTCTTCTTTCCTATCACAGATTTTCATTGAATTCATTTTGGAAAACGTTCGTTCTCTTCATTTGCTCCCACCCTCTGGAACTCTTTACCAGCTCAGCTACGTCACTCACAGTCTCTTCCCACTTTCAAGAACAATCTAAAAGACTTATCTCTTCGCCAAACATATATGGCTGTTTACTTCCTTACTCTTTGTGACCTCTCTCTCTCTCTCTCTCTCTCTCTCTCTCTCTCTCTCTCTCTTCCCCCCTCTCTCTCTCTCTCTCTCTCTCTCGGTCCATTGCACAGCTGTTTGATGGTGGGCGGTAGCGCTCGGAAACGTCCGTACAATGTTTACTGACAATCATGCTCATGTGTGTGGGTATGTGTGTGTGTGTGTGTGTTTGTGCGTAGTTGTGTGTGTGCGTTTGACTGCGAGTGCCAGCGCGCCGAGAGCAGACCGCGAATCTGGTTTGAGCGCAATACATTTATTATTATTATTATTATTATTATTATTATTATTATTATTATTATTATTATTATTATTATTATTATTATTATTATTATTATTATTATTATTATTATTATTTTTTATTTTATTTTGTGTGTGTGTTTTTTTTTAAATTATTTTTATTATTTTTATTATTATTACTTTACTCCATGCCGTCAACGGGGTTTCAACAACATGCTGCAATGTTATTACCTGACGTTTGAATACTAAGCCAACCGCGCTCCCCATCATTTACTGCTACTACTACTGCTGCTACTGTACTACTACTACTACTACTACTACTACTACTACTACTACTACTACTACTACTACTACTGCTACTATAGTAGTAGTAGTAGTAGTAGTAGTAGTAGTAGTAGTAGTAGTTGCGGTAGTAGTAGTAGTAGTAAGCTTAGCAGTAGGAGTAGTAATAGTATTCGTAGTATTGTTATTATAATCATCCTCCTTCTCATCATTTGTATATTTGTTTATTTTGTTTGTTCGTTAAAAAACACACATAAAGACGCAAATTAACAAATAAAGAAAAAAGACATAAACAACAAGCAACGAAAGTCAACAACAACAACTACATGTACAACACAATCCCACCTGCATTAGTGAGGTTTTTGGGGGCGCAGCGGCAGGTGACGAGGTCAAAGGTGTGTCCGTCACACAACGGTGTTGGGTCATTTTCCTCACACAGCTCCACGTCCGCAGTGGACAGGGCTGTCCAGCGCTGATGGAACCACGTCTTCAGGTGCCACAGGCGATTGCTGATCGCCGGCAACTGGTTTGAATCCCGGCTAAACATGACAGTCGGCTGTTTCTCTTTGTCCTCTCGGCACACACCTGTCCAACATACATACAGCACACACAAAATCATAATTATGGTTGAGATGATGATGATGATGATGATGATGATGATGATGATGATGATGATGTTTGTGGTGGAAGGATGAAGATGATGATGGAGATGATGATGATGGTGATGATGGCGGTGGTGAACAAATAACTCAGTGTTCATCTTCATTGTAAGTTACCTGTCCATTTTCTACCTCTCTTTTAACCCCTTTTCAATGCACCATTATTGTTTTACTTTTTAATGTTTTTTGGGTTGGCATCACCTTTGTTGTCCAGCATGTTGTTGTGGCCACAGAAGTCGTCACAGGAGGGGTCAGTCACACAGCCGTAGCCGTCAACGTAGCTGTAGCCCTTGGCGCAACAAGCAGGTACGGATTTGAACCCGAAACACCGCCAGTAGGCGCGACAGCTGCCTTCCATCTTATAGCTCTCCAATCCATCTGTGTGGCACTTTTCTGAAATCAGCAAAGGAATTGTGAGTATCATTATTACCTTTAACGTTAGATTTTAATATCATCATCATCATCATCATCATCATCATCATCATCATCATCATCATCATCATCATCATCATCATCATCATCATCATCATCATCATCATCATCATTATCGTTTCCATCGTCGTCATGGTTAACCTCATGACTAATAACATCATCATCATCATCATCACTATCCTCCTCCTCCTCCTCATCATCATCATCGTTAGAGTCGTCTTCCTCGTTAACCACAAGACCAAAAACAGCATCTGCACAATTATCCATAATTACAATGAGCAACTGGCGCGTTCAAGTATCGTGCACACACACACACGCACTCGCCATCAACCCCTACCCTCCGCCCCCCATACGCACACACATAAATACACACACAACACATCATAACACAACACCCTCAAACACACCCACACACACATATAATTATATATAATGCACACATATACAACCCCCCTTCCCCCCCCCCCCCACGCACTTTCTAAGGTAAGCAGTGTGTGTTGAGGTCATGAACGGCGTATATATGACATTGCATTATATTGTAGTTAAGTATAGTGTAATGTAGCGTAGTGTAGGGCAGTGTAGTGTAGTTTAGTGCAGTGTAGTGTGGTGTAGTGTAGTGTAGTGTAGTGTAGCGTAGTGTAGTGTAGTGTGGTGTAGTGTAGTATAGTGTAGTGTAGTGAAGTGTATAGGTTATTGCCCTGGTTGGATTGTGTTGTGTTGTATTGTATTGTGTTGTGTTGTATTGCACTTACCGTAGGGACAGTCCACATTGCAAGCCTCGGAACAGCGGAGCGAGGCGTGGTCCCAGTACTGGCCCAACGGGCAGGTGCGGTACACAGCTACCGTGTTGGTGGGATAAAAATGGCACTGGATGAACTTGTCACAGTCAGTCGGGTGGTACACGAACCCTGTCGTGTCGTTCTCGTCCTTCTTCTTCGCAATGGCGCATAGGTCTGCAGAAAAGAAGAAGAAAAAGAAAACACACACACACACACACCTTTAAGCTGGTTGTCACGACAAAATGTGCGCTATAAAATCCATCTAGACCTATTGATCGCAGCTATTTACCTATTACCATACCTGAAACGAATGACATCTTTTTCATCACAGCGTTCCACGAAAACGACCCCTGAACCTTTGAAGACACGTCATGCATTGTTTTCAAATAATTGAACACAGAATCAATTGTTTCCTTAATGAATGTTAGGTAATCCTACCAGGGTTAGGGTTTAAAATGAATGATCAACTCAGGGATGTCGTTTGGGTCGGATCTTCGGCTTTTAGCCGAAATTTTTATTAAAAAGCCGATAAACTATCCGTCATGTCGGTCGCCGAGCCGAAGTTTTCACGGGTGAATCGGCATTATTGCGATATTCCTGTGTTGTACGGTTGCAGTTTAGGTGAGGATTCCATAATTACTAAGGTTAAACCCAGAAACTCTGACAGTATTGTGGTCTGTCAAGGGACAGTCTAAACTTTTTATTGTTTTTTTGTGTGTCTAAAATTTAAGAAAATAAAATTTCTTTTCAATGTTCTTATTCTACTCTTAAAATCATGTTTTATTACAAAGATATGCATCCACAGAACACCTTTAATATATGGAGGTGGAGGGTGCACGTTAACGTAGTGGATCTAGTCAAAAAACTTGTGAGACTGCTTTGGAAGAGAGAGCCGAAACTTTCTGTAAAAAGCCGAAAGTTTCACGGCTGTTTCGGCCAAATCGCCGAAGAAAAAATTTCCTAGCAACATCCCTGTCAACTACTTCCTTCTTTATAATGCCGTCTGTGAAAATAACATCTCTCAACTTCTTCCCTCTGTATAATGATCTCTGTGAAAATAACATCTCTCAACTTCTTCCCTCAGTATAATGATCTCTGTGAAAATAACATCTCTCAACTTCTTCCCTCTTTATAATGCCCTCTGTGAAAATAACATCTCTCAACTTCTTCCCTCTGTATAATAATCTCTGTGAAAATAACATCTCTCAACTTCTTCCCTCTGTATAATGATCTCTGTGAAAATAACATCTCTCAACTTCTTCCTTCTTTATAATGCCCTCTGTGAAAATAACATCTCTCAACTTCTTCCCTCTGTATAAGATCTCTGTGAAAATAACATCTCTCAACTTCTTCCTTCTTTATAATGCCCTCTGTGAAAATAACATCTCTCAACTTCTTCCCTCTGTATAAGATCTCTGTGAAAATAACATCTCTCAACTTCTTCCCTCTTTATAATGATCTCTGTGAAAATAACTTCTCTACAGCAACTTGGTCACATTTTGATTTTATTCCCCCTTTTGATAGAAGTAAGCATATTTGCTCTTCTGACTTCCAGTTTTTATAATAATAATAATAATAATAATAATAATAATAATAATAATAACAACAACAACAACAACAACAACAACAACAACAACAACAACAACAACAACAACAATAATAATAATAATAATAATAATAATAATAATAATAATAATAATAATAATAATAATAATAATAATAATAATAAAATAATAATAAACGTCCAGGCAATCAGAGATCAATAAGCCTATATCCCCTTCGACGCAGACGACCAGTATGATTTTAAATGAATGACGATCTATTTATGGCTGGCAGACTCTTCAAGATGGTGAAGGCGGCAGCCCCATGAAAACAGCAGAAGAGCTTAAGTGGATGGCTCTCGAAGTGCAGTAGTTTGGGCACACGCAATAGGATTATGCTTAGTGAAGAAACGTGGACCCCGGTTACAGTACTTGGATGAGTAACCACGCTTGGAAGGCAACTGTCGAACGACACAACTAATGAAACAAGCACGCACAATATTCAATTGCCCACACACCTTTCAATGGTTAGAACCTGGGAGAAAGTAAAAGCAGCGAGAAAGAAGAAGATGTGCCACGCCCTCATTAAGCTGGTGCAGAGAGAAGAGATGCCACGAACGCCTCTCTCTTCAACGATCGAAAGTTTACGGGAACATCTTTTAGTTTTTTTTTGTTGTTTTGTTTACGTTAAGGCTGTAATAAAAACTATCTACCATCTGGCAGGGGACATCAGTGATCTCCCTCTTTAACGGGGACCTCAATGATCATCCTCTTTAACGGGGACGCCTGACCCGCCACCCAAAACTTTGAATGTTTATGGACTTACCGTCCCTGAGCGGGCAGACTTGGGTCTGGACGAATTCAGCCAGGGCGTCAGTCAGTTGTCTATAATTGGCGATCTTGGCGATTGTTCCGCCGCTGGAAACTGCACTCAGTTCTTCTTCCGCCAGCGTCCCGTCAGGTCCAGAAATGCTGATTGTGTAGATCTTTAGAGTCAAAGAAAATAAGTTCCCGATGGAGAACGGCGATTTACAAGTCGACATCGAAATCATCATCATCATCATCATCATCATCATCATCATCATCATCATCATCATCATCATCATCATCATCATCATCATCACCGTCTTTCTCCTCCTCCTTATCATCATCATCAA
>CM072517.1:55204434-55351934 GCA_036898135.1 Oncomelania hupensis | reverse complement strand
GGACATAATATCACCAGTACCTCCATGGGAACTTGAAACAGCACATTACGATATACATTATTGTAATGAAAAAAAGAGTCAAAATCCGAATCTTCTTGCAGTTGAAGCTCGGAGTCATTTATGTGAGAAATATTCAGGAAAATTAAAAGTATACACTGACGGATCTGTTTTAGAAACAGGGGAAACAGGAGCTGCTTTTGTTATACCAGATTTGAAAATATCAGGATCGTTTTATATAGGACAAGGTTATTCTATTTTTACTGCGGAATTAATTGCTATATTAATGGCTCTAAATAAAATTCATAGTTTATGTCTGAATCTATTTAGTATAGTTCTGTGCGTAGATTCTCTATCTGTTTTAGATGCTCTAAAATCTAATATTCACTGTCAACGAAAAGAGATTATTTTTGAGATTAAGAACGTTATTCATGGATTGATAATTAGTGGTACTGACGTAACATTTTGCTGGATTCCATCACATTGTGGATTTCTATATAATGATTGGGCTGATCATGCTGCAAAATTAGGTGCATTAAATATTAATTCCCTATCAGTTAAATTAAATCTGTCTTCCAAAGAAATTCAAAACAATATTGAAAATGATATTGTAAGGAAACTTCAATTCTATACAAACTATAAAAATATTCGTGGATTTTCCAGATCATTTTCATGTATGGCGAACAGAATATTATTAAATTCAATTAAAACCAAATATTGTAAAAATGTAAAGTGCATTTGTGATGAACCTCTAACTCTAAAACATATATTATTTGATTGTATTCAGATTCATCCTCTTTTGCCACTTGAAGTAAATACTATAACATCAGTTAAAAACATTAGTAATGAATTAAGTGTGGGATTGGCAAAAGTTTTAATCAATTCTCCAGTTGCTCGTTTTATTTAACTGAAATTGTTATTATTCTGTTAGATAGATCGTAATACTCCCTGTGTGCATGTTTGTGTTTATATGTGTCTGTTTAAATGCGTGAATCTGTATGTATGGTCTTTATCATCTCGATGAAAAAAGACGTTAATAAAACAACCAACCAACCAACCAAGTTTGTCCCAGAAAAGGGTTCGAGCTCGCGACCTTCGGCAAAGAAAACTAGCACACTATCAGTATCAACGGTGCTACCGTTATATCTGTTGTCTGATATGAGTGCTTTACAGTAGTAGTAGTAGTAGTAGTAGTAGTAGTAGTAGTAGTAGTAGTAGTAGTAGTAGTAGTAGTAGTAGTAGTAGTAGTAGTAGTACAAGATTGTGGTCACTTCCGATGTCTGCTCCTGGAAAAGTGCGTGTCCTGCCAATGTTGATGCTTGAAGCGTTTCTTGACCGTCATTACCATTTACCGAGTAAGTCTCTTTAATAGAATTTTGGAATCGCACAAACAACTGCTGCCCTGACAAGGTTGAAGCCCATTTAGAAAGACAGGACAATCAATCTACATTCCAAGATAAGGCTGCTGCGCTCCCTTGTCATTTCATCTTTTTATACGCTTACGAAACATGGATCCTCATAACCGATCTACCACGAAGAATGCAAAGCATGGATATAAGATTTCTGGGCATTTCCTTTACCCAGCACATCACCAACAACGAAGTCCGACAGACAATCACACAAGCCATTGGACAACACGATGACATGTTCACAGTGGGGAAGAAAGGGAACCTCCGATGGTATGGCCACGTCACCAGATCACCAGGCCTTGCACAGACCCTCCTGATAGGTACGGTGCAAGGAGGCAGAAAAAGAGGGAGACCGAAAAAAAGGTGAGAGGACAACATTCGGTAATGGACTGGCTTGACACTGAGCAAAGCCATGAGGGTTGCTGAGTACAGAGAAAGATGAAGTACGCTGATTAAACGACCTTCGAGTTACGGGATAGGATAGGATAGGAAAACTGACAAAGAATCCACACATAAAACCACGCTGAATATACTCACAGAAAGATTAGAAATTGTATTTAGAGCCATTAATATCGCAGTTAATTCAGCGGTGAACATCGAATATCCTTTCCTAAAATAATATGATTCTGATATATATTTAAATCCGGTATTACAAAAGCTGCTCCTGCTTCATCTGTTTGAAGAACAGATCCATCAGTATATATTTTCTGTTGTCCAGAATACTTCTCATGTATATGATGTCGAACTTCAACTGCAGTAAGCAGAGCTTGTGGTTCTTATTTTCATTACAGTAGCAGATAGCATATTTAGCTTTTTCGAATTCACACATAGGTACTGTGAAATAATACTTTTGCGGAAACATTCAATATGCGTTAAGTCAATTTGAATTAAATCGTTTGTAAAGGTTCCTATTGTTTTAAAGGAGTGCACTTTCTGAGTTTGTTTAGGAAAATTTAGATCAGATCGTACGAACAGTTCTTCGTCAGTACTGTTGTTAACTGCATTTGCTCTTACTATGTATTTGGCACATGATACCTTTCGCCATTCATCAAGAGGAATAAATCCGGCAAATTTATAGGCCTCTGTGGTTTTTGTATGAATTGGGACCCCTAGTGCTAATTTTATTGCATTACTGTCTAAGTTTGGTAACTTTTTAAGATAACATTTAGGGGCTGAAAAATACGCCTCCTGTCCGTATGTTAATTTGGCTCTAACTAAAGCACAGGCTATATCAATCAGTGTTTTACGTCTTGTTCCCAAGCTTGTTTGTTTATCATTTTCAATAAATTATAGCTTTTGACAGCCTTCTATATTCTATATTCTATATGTCGTTTCCAATGCAGTTTATATATTAGATAAACGCCTACAAATTTAATCTCTTTTACATACTTGAGCTCTTCATTTTCCATTTCTAATTTTGGAAATTGTCTAGGATCCTGACCATGATTAAATAATACCAAGTTTGTTTTTTCATTTTGATAATTCAAGACCATTCTGAGTCATACAATGACTGATATTATTGAATTCTTTTTGATATAATTTAGTAATATATTTAATTTCATACAAGGGTGTTTTTTTTAAAATTGACATTCATCCATATTGTTTTGTCATCTGCTTAATGAACAAGTGATACTTTAATACTCCACATCTTTGGTAAATCATAAATTAATATATTAAATAAAATCGGTGAAACTATAGATCCTTGTGGAATTCACATATTAGTTTTATAGCTAGACGAATATGAATTCCCCACTTTTACGTTTATATTTATGTCTCTTAAAAACATGCAAATGTAATTATACATAATGGTGATGTGCTGGGTATAGGAAATGCCCAGAAGTCTTCTGTAGCGCCTCCTCTCCATGCTTTGTATTCTTCGTTTTAGGTCTGCTGTGAGGATCCATGTTTCGCAAGAGTAGAGGAAGATGAAGATGGCAAGGGAGTGTAGACTGATGGTCCTATCTTTCCAAATGGGCTTCAACCTTATCAGGGCAGCAATTATTCGTGCCATCCTGTTTGGACCCATTGTCTAATATAATTGCTCCTAAATATTTGAAGCTGTTTACCGTGTGATGTCTGTGTTGATGTCTTTGGTGTTGTTGGTCATTATTTTGGTCTTTTCTGCGCTTATTTCCATTCCAAAAGCTATATATATATAGTTATTTCAAACAAGGTTAATCGTTATTTTAATAATATATAAATACACAGACGCGGCATACGTCATCATTCACGTGCTCTAACGTACAACGCAATCGCTCTCAATCTAAATCATCGTCAACCCTTTCGTCGACAAAAACTACCAAATACGTGAATGATGACGTAGACCGCCTCTGTGTATGATGTACTTTCTAACTGTGTGTAGATGCTTGCCTCTATATTTATCTATATCTATGGGAGCTGTGACCTCATCTTGTGCAGAACTTTGCGAATAAACCAACGTGTTACAGGTAATTACAGTGTCACCTGTGTTTTCATTTATGTTTCGTGATCACAAACACTATGTTACAGGTCTATACGGTGGTACCACTGACGGATTTCGAGTTCTAAAGCATTTTTCTATAGTAGACCTTAATTCAATGTATACAATGAATAATCTATTGGTTGACTACCATTTCGTTCACTTAGCACCCTAGCATGATGTCTGTACTCACCCTGCTGGGGTCTGTGAGGATCTCCAGGTCGGCTCTAGAGATCGCGCTGCCCACACCAATGGCGTAGATGGTGATACCGGCGTTGTTCGCATCCCTCACGCTTGCTGCCGTCGCTTCTTTTGTCTCCGTGGCGCCATCCGTCACGACGATAATGACGTCAGCCGCCTCGGGGCGGGATTTTTTGAGCAGCAGAGTGGCGTTGCCAATGGCCAAGTCAGTAAAGGTGCCAGTGTCCGGCTTTTCGATCTGATTTTCAACCACTGCACGCAGAGTCAGTGCGCCGTGCGATGAGGATGAATAAAATCACATGGGCACCAATTACCAAGGAGAATCATGTCAAGTCAAGTCAAATAATTATATTGCCCAGGTAAGATACAGGAATATGTATCGGAATCTAGATCACACACACACACACACACACACACACACACACACACACACACACACACACACACACACACACACACACACACATATATATATATATATATATATATATATATATATATATATATATATATATATATATAGATATATATAGATATAGATATATAGATATACACACACGCACACACACGCACACATACCTCTGACCCTGCTGTGCAGATGGTTACCTCCCCCCCCCCCCCCACTTTCCCATCCCCAATCCTCCCGCCCCCTCATTTAGAATTCACGGGTAGGACTTCAGCACGCAAAACTCTACAGCTTTAGAACTACTTAAAAAAAATGTTTTCAATAACATTTGGAGGTGTTTTTTAAATTTCTGGAATGATTCGTTAGAATCATCAAAACCATTATTATTGTGTTGTTCACAACCAGCTTTGCAACTTCTCTGGCAGAGCAGATCCGTTTCTGATTCGCCATCGTCGGAGGTACGTGTGAAAATTCGATCTAAATTGAAGCAAAATCAATGAACCCGCGTGTTTATTGTTCGTCAAAATATCGGAGTACGGGTTAAAGTCTTGGAAGTCAGTTGTATGCGGGATTAGATCCGAATAAAGACGCGTTCAATAGCAGCTCTTTAAGGCGAGTCCACCAACTGGGATAGACTCTTCTGTCCAGACCGTGAAGATTTGGATTTCTGATTGTAGCCGAGCGGAGTATTTGACTCCTGTCCTGTCACTCGGCCACCACCTTGAGAACACGTCCCAACCCGAGCTGTTATTTTCATTCCTCCCTCGTAAGAGAGACCATAAAATATTTGCCTTGCAAGGCGGTGAAACGTGTTGTTAGTAAACCCGTTTACCGGCTACTAGTGCCACGACACTCCATACAAGCCACTGCCACTGACTTGCATAAAATGCCAGCCGACAATGTAGTCCTGCTCACCACCAAAAGCAGAAGACGAATGGTCAGCCGAGAAAAACATATGTCGTCTGCACAGCAGGAGCCACCCAAGGCTAGTCTAACCAACAAATGTAAGGTAGATAACCTCTCTCCCAAGCTTGAACCAGTCGCCTCCCTTTCTGCCACAGATCCTACAGCTCAAATAGAACCATGTCCTCATGGTTTCATAGTTCGCAACAGGTATGTCTGGAACCGACACTGACTACGCCAAATCAGTCTCCATTCACTGATTTAACAGAGAAAACCCTTCTTCAACAGTTACCAACGTTCAGCATTACCCTGTTCCCGGTCGTTGTGCACCACTTGTAGCCGAGCGGAGTATTGGACTCCCGTCTCTCGGCCACCACCTTGAGAACACGGCCCCAACCCGAGCTGTTATTTTTTTTTAAATGTATCCTTCGTAAGAGGGACATAAAAATATTAGCCATGAAGGGCGGTGAAGCGTGTTGTTAATAAACCGGTTTGCCGGCTACTAGTCCCACAACACTCCATACAAGCCACTGCCACTGACTTGCATAAAATGCCAGCCGACTATGTAGCCCTGCTCACCACCAAAAGCAGAAGACGCATGGTCAGCCGGGGAGAACAAATGTCGTGTCGCCTTGTCCTGCATAGCCCAATGGCCACACCAAAGGATTCTGCACAGCAGGAATCACCCAATGCTAGTCTAACCAACAAATGTAAGATAGACAACCTCTCTCCCAAGCTGGAACCAGTCGCCTCCCTTTCCGCCACACGACGTAAAGGCATGGATGACGCACAACAAACTCAAACTAAACGATTACTTTACTTAAGATTTGTTGATAAGCAATTTTTTTTGAAGCAACATACACGTGTTCCCTACCCAGTTCTGTTCCTGTGGGAAGCTCAGATATTTCTTTCTCGCCGAATGCCTGAAACCTTAGATACTTTATCTCTGATGACATATCCCTAGAAACACACGTTACTCAGTCGTTCAGCTTAGTGTTCAGCAAACTAGGTTATGGTTACTCTCTCATGTCATGATGTCCAAATCAGATCATTAGTAAATTATAGAATGTCCAAAACTCAGCCAGCAAGACTGATCCTTAAAACTAAAAAGCGAGATCATATCAGCCACTACTTCATAAACTACCCTGGCTTCCAATTGAAACCCGGACTGACTATAAGTTATATGTTCTTTGCCACAAATTCTTGCTTGATTCCAGCCCTTGACATCTATCTCAAATACTCTTGGCCTATACTCCTTCCCGCCAGTTGCGCTCCTTTGCTGACTCGCGCACTCTGTGCATCCTTAGAATCCGCACGAAATCCTATGGAGAGAGAGCATGCGCTTATTCTGCCCCGAAACAATGGAACGCTTTACCTGCACATAGCCGGGACATTCCAACCACTCAAGTTTAAAAAAAAAAATCCAACCACAACTTACGACACTTCTGTTCAAACATTAATGCACGGTCTGATCGTATTTCATTCATTTTCTCATCCTGACCGCTCACTATCATTCTGACTGTCTTGAATGAAGTTCGAAAAGCGCCATCCATGCATCAAAGCTGTACATGCGTAAGCCTACTTATTCATTCCTTGTGTCTGGGGAAAAGATTATCAGCAGTGGTAGGGTGGGATGTACGTGTGTGAGAGATGAGATTGAGTAGGATGGTTGCATGGAGAGGAGGAAGATTGTGTGTTTTTAAATTTTATTATGTATTTTAATTTTTTAAATACCTTAATAATTTTTATACTTGTTTATAAATTGATTGTTAATATATCACTTTGTATCGATTTAAACGGTTTTATGTCTCTGCTATGTTAGGGTTGCTTTTATTATAGTAGTATGATTGTCTTCGTATTTTTTCTTGCATCATTGTTTGTGACTTTATTGTTAAGTTTATATATGTGAAGCACGGCATTAACCAAATAGAATGGATCCCCAATAGCACAGAGGTAGTGGATCCTCGATAGTATAGCGGGTCTTATATCTCTATGTGCTATTGAGGATCCATTCTATGTGGTTAATGCCCTCGTGGTCCGTCTCAGTAAAGCAGTCAAGGTACTTACAGTCTAGGAGGAAGGGCTTGTCGTAGCTGAGATTTGGCGAGACGTATGTGACACTGGTGGCAAACGCGACGATTCCCACGTTCACCTAGAAAAGACATTTATACAACATGAGCATCCAATAGAAGACATCCCTAGTCTTAACGTCATACCATAAATGCTTCATCGCCCTACCCACCGATCCACCATACACCATTGTATTTTATCATTGATATTTGTCATTATCGCTTACATTAATAAAGAGGACCCACTTTGACCATGGACCCTCGACAGGTCCGTTTACCATTCACAATGAATGTGGCCCCATTGAAATTAAACTAGCGTGCAGAACGAAAATCAACAAAATTAAAACAAAACAAAACCACACAACTCTTTCGAAAGTTTAGAGTAGTTTTTTTTTTTAAATTAATCAAACAATTCCGTAGTTTTTGTGTTTTTGTCTTTTAACATCTACCACTCTAGCGGTAAAAATATTATTATAGTAGATCGTAGAGCGTATTGCTGTACAGTGAAGCAGGGGAAATCACTCCCTGTCACAACAGAAATTTAGAATTCAAACTTAGCTGTTGGTTAGAGCAACCAAAGCCCGATTTATCTTTTGATTGCTGTAATAACAATGCTAATGGTAGAGACAACCTCTTTTCGCCCAAAATAAACTAATTGTTCCACGTGGAACCCTTTTTAAATGTCTGAACTGTACTGCACCCTTGTGGGGGTGAGCTCCAGGGCTTGCACGACTCTGGACACGACGGTTTTGAGCGTCTGCCAGTCCATGAAATTCATACTCGCTGACCCGTCCATCACAAACACGATGTCCAACCCGCACGCTGCACAGCAAACGAACACACTGAGCATGATAAGCTTACTACTACTACTACTACTACTACTACTACTACTACTACTACTACTACTACTACTACTACTACTACTACTACTACTACTACTACTAAGCCTACTACTACTACTACTACTACTACTACTACTACTACCACTACTATTACTACCACTACTACTAACAATAGCTTATTAGATGCCAGACGCGTCTTATTCCTAAATCAGACGCAAAAGCACGGCGTTCTGTAACCAACATACGCGCTCATAATAATAATAATAATAATAATAATAATAATAATAATAATAATAATAATAATAATGATAATAATAATAATAATAATAATAATAATAATAATAATAATAATAATAATAATAATAATATGACATCACGATGAATACATCACTCAATTTACATACGTTTGGTTTTACCTTGGAGGCATAGTTAAAGTCTAAGCACATACCAATCTTGAACCAAATCCCTCCAATAGTTTGGGAGAAAATATGAATAGAGGAAAAAAAACACAATTAGTCTATGACGTTACCATGATGACGTCACCATGACGACGTCACCCCGATATGCATAATATTTGATCACCTCGTAGGGGTCACTGTTTTCTTACTACAAATCAAGTTTAAAATAAATCCTTCCATTAGTTTCAGAGAAAAATGCGCAAATGTCACCTCCTGAGGGGCGGACGGACGCCGAATGGGCAACGTCAAAAACAATAGTTTTCCTGCTTCACGAGAGAACTAATAACAATAATAATGGGTGATATAGACGTCTTATTCCTAAATCAGATTCAAAGCGCGGCGATCTGTATCCAAACCAACATAGATGTTCACATGTTCCACGCACTCTTAATCCACTACAAACACACATCCATCTTTCAAACTTGTGGAATAAAGGCAACCGAAGGAAATCGAATTTGATTTAATATTTGAAATTGTAAATAGACTTCATTGAAAATACCATTATTAAAAGGGGAAAGGAAACCGAAGTACTCGGAGAAAACCCTCGGAGACCTGAAAAGGCTCGTAACTAAGTGACATAAACTCGTCCCTTTGCGCAAGTGCCCTCGGGCATAGGAGGAAACTGGCGACTCAGCAACTGCTTCACTAGACTATCCTGATAACTTATCGTAGATAGTCTGTGAAATAAATAGCAGCCAGAATTACAGTTCTCCCGTGTGTCTATCAGTACTAGGTTACGAAACCCCGACCACCGTCGTTGTGGTCGTCGTGGTCGTCGTTGTCGTCGTTGTCGTCGTCGTTCATCATTGTCATCGATCACCATGGTGGTCATCGTTGTCTTCGTCATGGTGTTGAAATGTACATTGTATTGTATTGTATTGTATTGTATTGTATTGTATTGTATTGCATTGCATTGTATTGTAATGTATTGTATTACATTGTATTGTATTGCATTGTATTGCATTGTATTGTATTGTATTTCATTGTATAGCATTGCATTGTATTGTATTGATTGTATTGTATTTCAATGTATTGTATTGATTGTATTGTATTTCAATGTATTGCATTGTATTGTATTGATTGTATTGTATTTCATTGTATAGCATTGCATTTATTGTATTGATTGTATTGTATTTCAATGTATTGCATTGCATCGTATTGTATTGTATTGATTGTATTGTATTTATTGTATTGTATTTGTTGTATTGTATTTATTGTATTGTTTTTCATTGCATTGTATATAATGTAGAAAAGAAAATAATCCCCCGTATCCATAATAAAGATGTCAAGAGTATAGTAGTTTATAGCTCGTATATTCATTGACGTACCCGGAGTTTGAGTTTGGATTCCTCCAAATAGACCAAACAGGAGAAGCAGAAGACACGACCATTTCCATATTTTGCTCATGGCCATGGTTATAACCTTCGATGACCTTCAATAGAATCCTTGTCAAAGCGGGATAAATCTGCAACACATTCACAAAGTCGAAATTACTTGAAGAAGAAGAAGAAGAAGAAGACACCCGGCACACATGGGTCGAACGCTACCAGAAGCATGCTTTTCTAGTCGCCTCAACAGTCCGTAAAGCATGCTCTTTTGCTTCGGAGCTTGCTTCCTATACGCTTCAAGCCCTAGGAGCATTGGCCAATGAACTCATGAAAATAGAAAATGTCAGTTTCGTCTCCTCTAGGGGACGAATTAGGTCAAACTGTATTTGTTTCTAGGTAGGTCAACAGTTTGAGAATGTTTTTGAACCGTTTGTTGACGCCGGATAGTGTCCTCACTTGGTTTCATATAATTTAAGAATCCAACAAAGCAAATGGGTTTTAGAGACGGAAAAAGCGGAATGTTGTAGAGCAACATATTGTATATATTTACAGTGAAATTGCGCATTTTCCGTCACTATAACGCTTGAAGCGTATAGGAAGCATGCTCCGAAGCATAAGAGCATGCTTTGTTGAGGCGACTAGAAAAGCATGCTTCTGGTAGCGTTCGACCGATGTGTATCGGGTGAAGAAGAAGAAGAAGAAGAAGAAGAAGAAGAAGAAACAATTAGTTGGCTATCCGGCTATATGATTTTTTTTGTTTAATAAAGGCGGAAAGTGAAAGTCACATGTTTGAAAGTAAGGTGGACGAAAGGAAAGGATGATTTATTGAAATAAAGTACGATTTAGTACATTATTATTCATTCGTGACTACGAATATCGCCATTTCCAAACCGAATCTGTATGTTTGGACCCTTCTCCTCTTCCTCTTCTTCCTTAATCATCATCATCATCATCATCATCATCATCATCATCATCATCATCATCATCATCATCATCAATCATCATCATCGTTGTCGTCGTCTTCATCGTCATCATCATCATCATCCTTTCTTCTCTTCATCTTCTTCATCTTTTTTCCGACACTTAGTTTACAGGCCGTACAGAATGCAGCAGACGGAGTTGTTCTACGATGCAGAAAGTCTGATCATATCTCTCCTATCCTCAGAGAGCTTTACTGGCTTCCTGTCCAGGAGCGCATCCACCACACACTACTCTCACTCACGTACCGCTGTATTAGATGCAGAAAACCGTCATATTTCACAGCCTTTCCGTCCTAATACACACCTTTCCGGTCTCCCAGATCGTCTTCTAAACTTCTCCTTGATGTTTCCAACGATGCCAAGACCAAGCGTTGGGGCCAGCGAGTATTCAAATACCTCGCTCCCACCTTATGGAACCCCCTTCCTGAGAGCATCAAGGAGAGGCGAACCATAGAACCCTTTAGATCTAGCTTGAAAACACACTACTTCTGCCCTTTCGTCAACCACCCGCCGGGTCTGTTACAGCGCTCTCTCTCTCTCTCTCTCTCTCTCTCTCTCTCTCTCTCTCTCTCTCTCTCTCTCTCTCTCGCTCTCTCTCTCTGTCTGTCTGTCTGTCTGTCTGTCTGTCTCTCTCTCTCTCTCTCTCTCTCTCTCTCTCTCTCTCTCTCTCTCTCTCTCTCTCTCTTTCTGTATGTATGTGTGTGTAATTAAGCTTAATTAGTATTTTTTCCCCATAATTTATTCCCCTTTCTCCTCAAAAGAGCTGAGCACGCCTCCGGGTGTGGAGGATTTTATGCGCTGTATAAGTTTTCATTCATTCATTCATTCATTCTTCTTCTTCTTCTGTCGGTCTCTCTTTCTCTCTCTCTCTGTCTGTCCTACTCTGTTTCTCTACCTCTCTGGCGCTCTCGCTGTCTCGCTCTGTCTCTGTCTGTCTGTATGTCTATCTCTCTCTCGCTGTCTCAGTTTCTCTCCCTGTCTCTCTTTCTCTCTCTGTCTGTCCTACTCTGTTTCTCTACCTCTCTGGCGCTCTCGCTGTCTCGCTCTGTCTCTGTCTGTATGTCTATCTCTCTCTCGCTGTCTCAGTTTCTCTCCCTGTCTCTCTTTTTCTTTCTCTCTCTCTCCCTCGCTCTCTCTCTTTCTGACTGTCTCTTTCTCTGTGTCTCTTTTTCTGTCCTCCCTTTCCCTCCCCTCATCCAACCTTCCTCTCTCAAGTACACTTTCCAGCAGTAGCCTCATTTTTTTTAACCACAGGCGCCCGAATCTGGATGTGAGCGGAGTGAGTGAAGTTAGCAGAGGTGGGGGAAGGGGGGAAGGGGGACGCTTTTCACAGAAATGAGGGTGGCTGCTGTACGCGTGCAGGTGTGACAAAAAAGAGTTGGAGGAGAAGAAGGAGGAGGAGAAGGCGAAGAAGAAAAAAGCAAGAAGAAGAAAAGAAGAAGAAGCAAGAAAAAGAGGAGGAGGAGGAGAAGAAGATGATGATCAAGTGAGTCGCATGCATGTGTGACAAAGGGAATTGTATACCTAACGTAACACTCCAGGCCAGGTATGAATTCAAACATGATACAGAGTGTGAAGAGAATTGGGCCTGTCACCTGATGTTGATTCAACATCTTCTGAACCTTTTTAAATAAACACACTTCGTTTCTGGGTGTGTATGCGTGTGTGTGTGTGTGTATGTGTGTGCGTGTGTGCCCGCGTGTGCGCGCGCGAGTGGGCATGTGTGTGTGTGTGTAGGTGTGTGTGTGTGTGTGTGTGTGTGTGTGTGTGTGTGTGTGTGTGTGGCAAACGGAGTGATAATTATGAGACCTGTTCATTACTTCGCATTGTTTCGATTTCGGGCGGATTGAGTGAGACCTAGTATCGGCTAGCTTCGTAAGCAACAATTGAGCTACATGATTATTAATTCAGGTCCAGCGGACTCTTCCGAGCCAAATCAGGACCAGTATAGCCGAATCAGGACCACAAAATAAAGACCACAACTTCGCTGAAAGAGGAATCGCCCCTAATCAGCATACAAGATCTGCCGAAACAACCCTAGGAGCAACAATGAAGGCACCCACCAGCCGGTCACTTTACAATAAAGACATCCCACGCAGGGGACGCTGAGGCTATACTCTAATTTATTGAACCCCCGTTTACAAAAACATAATAGAATATAAACATCATTATAAAATATCAACAAAACACATACATATAAAATGCCTACATTGCCAAATAATAACATCATAGGAAGCCCCAGTGACCACCTGGCAGAAAGCGTCCAATATTTCCAAGCTGCTACAACAGACCCCACACACAAATGAGGAGTTTTGTCCCGGAAGAATTTTCAAGAAAAAAAAGTAGGTGACTGGTCTAGGGAAAAAGAAGATAGTATAGTAGATTGATAGAACAGAGTAGGAATGAGAAAGAGCAAATGAGAAAGACAGCGACAGTGGGAATTTAAAGCACTAAATTTCCAGAAAGTGGGGATACTATTTATACTGAAACCCCCGGCACCCCCACGGGGGTAATAATTGAGCTGGGATAAGGCGCTGTATAAGAATGATCTTAATCGTTCTTATCGTTCTTATATAGCGCTTTACCAGCTCAAGAGCTGCTCAAGGCGCTGGCCGATACAGGATCTAACTCAAGCCGCCCGAGACGCCCACCCGCAGCCTTTGGGCGCATGGTCTGACGTCCGTACAACTGAGCACAATCCTGGGCAGCCAGGGATGGGGGAGAAGGACCTAAGTGCATGCTGGGTGTGTTCTTGTCACCGGCACTCACCCGTCTAGGACATGAGCGTCAGGATCTTTAAAGTCCGTTATGATGGAATGTATGCGACACAGACTAGACCTCGGTTTATACTCTCATCCGAAGGAGTAGGAAACGGGAGTAAAGTGTCTTTCCCAAGGACACAACACAATGCCCCGGCCTGGGCTCGAACCGGGGGACCTTCAGATCCACAAGCCAAAGCTCTACCATTAGGCCACCGTGTGTAGGTAAATGCGTGTGCGTGCAATTGCATGTCAATTGAAGTCAAATCAACAGTATATTTATTACTCACAATGGACAATTCACACAATTGCGTGTGCATTTCCGCATGCGCAGTTTGGCGCGACAGATTTCGACCAATCAGCAACTAGATTGGCGTGCAAATTGCGTGTGCCTTTTTTTTTTTTTTGACGCTTTCCCTGTTCCATATCAGTGGGGCCCACTCAGTGTTACAGCGTTCGACTGGTACATGAATGATCCGGGTTCGAATCCCGTGGTGATGCGAGATAGAAGTGGACGGTTTTTTTTGTTTGTTTGTTTTTACTGTCGATCTTAGCAGTATGATTGCTCTGTTGGCTCAGTGTTGACTTAGGTACATGGGATAGTTAGTTCTCCCCCGTCTGCCGGGTCGCCAATGGTTTGGGGTGGACGGTAAACTTCCATGTTCATTCAATTAGTGAGATTACGCTGCTGGTCATCGTTGTGCCAGGGGAACGCACTATCACTGGGAAGAAGAAGGAGGAGGAGGAGGAGGAGGAGGAGAAGTAGAAGAAGAAGAAGAAGAAGAAGAAAAAGAAGAAGAAGAAGAAGAAGAAGAAGAAGAAGAAGAAGAACAACAACAACAACAACAACAACAACAACAACAACAACAACAACAGCAACAACAACAACATGAACAGCAAGCACATGAAGATCAATAGCAAGAAGAACAACAGCAAGAAGAAGAAGAAGAAGAAGAAGAAGAAGAAGAAGAACAACAACAACAACAACAACAACAACAACAACAACAACAACAACAACAACAACAAGCACATGAAGAACAATAACAAGAAGAACAACAGCAAGAAGAAGAAGAAGAAGAAGAAGAAGAAGAAGAAGAAGAAGAACAACAACAACAACAACAACAACAACAACAACAACAACAAGCACATGAAGAACAATAACAAGAAGAACAACAGCAAGAAGAAGAAGAAGAAGAAGAAGAAGAAGAAGAAGATGATGATGATGATGATGATGATGATGATGATGATGATGATGATGATGATGATGATGATGATGATGATGATGATGATGATGATGAAGAGAAGGAAGAAGAATGAATGAATAAACATTAAAATTTTAGTTTACTCCCCCCATTGGCAGTATGAGAGAAGAAGAAGAAGAAGAAGAAGAAGAAGAAGAAGAAGAAGAAGAAGAAGAAGAAGAAGAAGAAGAAGAAGAAGAAGAAGAAGAAGAAGAAGAAGAAGAAGAGGAACAACAACAACAACAACAATGAGAACAACAACAATAATAACAACAACAACAACAACAACAACAACAAGAACAAAACCACAACAAGAATGAAGAACAAGAACAAGAAGTATACTGTGTGAGAATGAATGAATGAATGATTGATTGAATGAATGAACATTCATCATTTAACGTCCACATCCACAACGGGCGATTTGACAGACGGGGTCCACCACGACAGGGAAGAGGGGTCAATGGCCTGTCTTAGTTGGAAAGTGCGTGGACGGTGTGGGGAGGTCCAAAAACTTTCTTTCGAGGTTCTCAAATCCAGAACCTAGGTTGCTGAACCTCTTGGACCAAAAATGGTTCAGGAAACTAAGTTCGGAATCTCAGAAACTCGAAAAAAAGGGTTTGAACCTCCCCGAACCTGCCAATTCAAACAGGCAATTAGGGACCTGTGTGAGAGTCTGTGAGCGCAGTAGTAAGTAGTATATCATGGCAAAGCGCATCCAGGGTATCTGTTGCACGTCTCTGCTGCGCTGTTACATAGACCACAAATAATATTTGTGGATTATTTGTGGTCTATGGCTGTTAGTAAAAGCGCACAGATATGATATAAATCGTTATGCTTTATACATATATACATACATTCAATTTATTTCTAAATCAGACTCAATGCGCGGCAATCTGTAACGAACATACACGCAAATATGTTACAGACACTCCAAACACATATAGACTATTTATCGTTCAAACTTGTGGTGAAATTATTTTTTTTTAAGGCCAGTCTCTATTAGAAGACGGAAATCCAAACCGAATTTTAAATTTTGAAATATTAGACTGCATCCAAAACCATTATTGAAGGGAGGGAGGAAACCTGAGTACCCTCGTTGTCCTGAAAAGTCTCGTAGGTTAATAGTTAGTTAGTTAGTTATTCATTGCCTACAGGGTCCAGCGGACTGCACAGAACCGAATCAGGACCACAAAATCAGGACCACAACTTGGTTGAAAGAGGACTCACCCCTGATCCGTATAAAAGATCTGCTGAAACAACCCTAGTGGTAACACTGAAGGCACTCCACGAGCCGGTCACATTACAATAAAGGCATCCCACGCAGAGGGACGCTGGGGCTATACTCTAATTTATCGAACCCCCGTTTACAAAAACTAAATAGAATATGTCTCGTAGGTACCTTAAGTCACGCAAGTTCGTCCTATGCGAGGTTCGAACCCCGATACGTTCCGCATAGGAGAACAGCACCCTGACAAACTGGGTTTATCCTATCCTATCCTATCCTATCCTATCCTATCCCATAACCTGAAGGTCGTTGGGGCACCACAGATGATCCTTTAACCAGCGTACTCCATCTTTCTCTGTCCTCAGCAACCCTCATGACTTCGCTCAGTGTCAAGCTAGTCCATTCTCGTATGTTGTTCTCCCACCTCTTTTTCTGTCCCCCCCCCTTCTTCTGCCTCCTTGCACTGAAGGAAGGAACTGTGCTTAAATTATATTTAATAAATTGTGACACGAGAACAACTGCTGTGTTAATGTCACCCGATAGATTCCAACCTTCAACAAGATTTTTGGGCAAGATCAACCCAGGTTCCAATCCTGTAGTGGACAAGATTAAAAAGTTGCCATTTTCACTCCGTCTTAGCAGTGTGATTGCTCTGATGGTTCAGTGTTGATTTAGGTGTATTCCCCTTCTTCCCAGGGAGGGTTATCCCCGTATGCAATATCGCCAATGGTGGGTTTAGACGTTAAACTTCCTACTGTGTTAGTGCAAATTTGACGACTTTCTGCAGCAGCAAAACCAGCATTCTAAACCATTACTTTCAGAGTGCCACTCTCTCTTACTGTAGTGTGTTCTACGGTTTTCAATATTATAATATACGCAATCTGAAAAAAAAGGCTGAACTTGATTTCAAACCAAAAAAACTGCCAGAAATTATAAATAATTAGGCAATTACTAACAAATAATACTTAATCTTTTTTTTTTTCAAGCGCAAAATCATAATAACAGCTTGCTGTAAGCTCTCGCACGCTTACACACAAGACACACACACACACACACACACATACATTCACAATGATAAATATTTAAACAATTGGATACTATACTAATACAAATTTAAAATGATATCAGCATTATACTAAAGAAAGTCCTTACCTTAGTAAATCGCGAACTTCCGTTCTTCTTCGCTCAACACACCACAGCAGGTGGTGACGACGATGATGGCAACGGCGATGACGAGTAAGGAATAAGGGCAAACCTATTTTCGCGGCGGCAGCAGCCTGGCCAGTACTCACGTGACAAAGATGTTGACCTCATTTTTAATATCATCCACCTCCAACCGATGGTGGCAACTGAGACTCCACCCATCCGGTTTTCATCTGGGTGAGTTCCCATATGTCACCCTGCTATCTACGCGCATATCTACAATTTAATTTAATTTAATTTAATTTAATTTAATTTAATTTAATTTAATTTAATTTAATTTAATTTAATTTAATTTAATTTAATTTAATTCCTAATTCTTAATTTCTTAAAATTCAGTTTAATGTATTTCAAAGAGAAGGTCTTGTTATGATTTTTCTATTTTTCGTTCTAGCTGGATTGCTCGTACTTTAAATTGATGAGTATCGCTAGTAATTAGGTTCGTAATGCACAAAATAGAAGAAAAAACAAGAATATCCTTTGGCGTATATCATGATCGTCGTCTCAGTCGTTGTCGCTCTCGCTATCATTGCTCAGCAAAACTTCAGTAATAACGAAGTTTTGCTTTAATTCTTGGAAAATGGAGAAGAAAAAAAACTGCAAAAAAACAGAGTCGAAACAGAAATTTTAAATTAAAAAAATTAATAAAAATAAAAAATAAAATAATACTACTACTAATAAAAAAAATCTACAGCGAAGAATACAAAGCATGGAGATGGGGTGCTACAGAAGATTCCTGGGCATTTCCTATACCCAGCATATCACCAACGACGAAGTCCGACAGACCATCACACAAGCCATTGGACAACACGATGACCTGCTCACAGTGGTGAAACAACGAAAACTCTGATGGTATGGCCATGTCACCAGATCATCAGGACTTGCAAAGACCATCCTGCAAGGCACGGTGCAAGGAGGTAGAAGAAGAGGGAGACCTAAAAAGAGGTGGGAGGACAACATTCGAGAATGGACTGGTTTGACCCTCATCAGGGTTGCTGAGGACAGGGAAAGATGGAGTACGATGGTTAAACGATCATCTGTGGGGCCCCTACAACCTCCGAGTTTTGGAAAGGATAGAATAGGATAGGATAGGATAGGAATAATACAGGATGCTATCACGCACTTTTTCTTCAATGGAACTCAAAAACGGCGACAGTTTGCAGCCTGAATAATGAGAAAGCTTTATTTTAGCGGAACAACCTCATGTATACTAGAGAGAATTTATTTTTTTTGTAATCTTCTTCAACATTTTCTTAAAAGCTGTGTCTTCCTGATAACATCTTATCCCCCGAATTACTAGGATTAACACAGGCAGATACCGTGACAACTACCTCCCCGTGACACGTGAGGCAAAGGGAACGTAGGATCATGTTCCCCTCTCTTGAAAGAAATCAAGTCCCACTAGTCTCCATTTTGAGTGCATTCTGGGTGTTTTTCAATAGATGTGGTGTCGCAATTTTTATTTTTTTTAATTTCTTTACTTCTCCCACGCATTTTGTCAACATTTTACTTTCCTTTTCTTTAATTCAATTCAATTCAATCCAATTTACATATAAATTAATTTTTTGAATGTTATTTTATTTATTTTTACATTCATATTATTATTATTTTTTCAATTGCCATTCTTTTAATTTATTTAAATTAACATTAACATTTTTTATTTTATTTTGGTTTCCTTTATTTTAAATCAACATTTGAAAATTAGTTTAATTTAAGTTAATTTGATTTGCTTTATATTTGGGATTGTATTTTATGTGCCAAAAATATCAATCGGACAACCGAGGGTATAATATTTCGTTTCGTTTTCGTGTAGTGTAGAATCGCGTTATTTGTTTACTTTAAGGAATTTTCGTTTTTGTATCATTTCGGGAGATTATTTAAGTACGCATACTGTACATGCAAGTAGCTTAAATGATACACACCTAGGAGGAGAGGAATGAGATTACAATTGTGTGTGAGAGTGTGCGAGCCCGTGCGCGAGCGTACACGAAAGAAAGAGAAAGATTTTAGTGTGTGTGTGTGTGTGTGTGTGCGTGTGTGTGTGTGTGTGTGTGTGTGTGTGTGTGTGTGTGTGTGGTGTTATAAAGAGAGTGCTAGAGAGAAGGAGAGAGAAAAGGGGAGAGAGAGAGAGAGAGAGAGAGAGAGAGAGAGAGAGAGAGAAGGGCGTGTGCGAACGCGCTAAAATGTGAGAGAGAAAGAGAGAGAGACAGACAGACAGAGAAGAGGAGAGAGAGGGTGTGTATGTGTGTGTGTGTGTGTGTGTGTGTGTGTGCGTGTGTCTGTGTGTGTGTCTATGTGCGCATGTTTATACGGCGTTCTTTGGCCAAACTAGTGCACATCTACATACGTTCTTTGGACAGACCTCCTTGTTGGGACGTCCATTTAGTGATCCGTTAGGGTTAGGATTAGGGTTAGGGTTAGAACCCTTAAAAGTACTTAAAAAGGGGGTCGAAAAACGACCCATTGTCCACACAACGTATGTGGCGTTTGAGGAAAGTACAAATAACGGTGTCTGTGCAAGTATGTGTGTGTTTGTGTGTGTGTGTGTGTGTTTTTGTGTGTCTGTGTCAGTGCGTGAGAGTGTGCACGAGTGCGCGTGTACATTGCCAATGAATATTATTTTATATGTTTGTGTTATATATGTTATATATTATATGTTTGGGTTTTATATGTTATATATTATATGTTTTTATCAAGCGACACGCCAAAATATGTTCAATATGTTTTGGGAATAAAGACTTGACTTGTGTGTATGTGTGTGTATGTGTGTGAGAAAGAGAGAGAGACAGTTTGTGTGTAGGGGGGGATGTTTGTGTGTGTGTTTGTGTGGGCGTGCGTTCCTGTATGCATACATGTGTTGACTGGGGAGAGTTCGAGTGGATATGCGCTTATGCGAAACCAGACAGGGCTCAGGGGCTTGCTGGGAAAGGCACAAGTGTATAAGCTTACTCCATTCATTTTCTTTGAGACCGCTACGTTACAACCCTTTATGTTTGTTTGTCTCACTCACCTTTGAGCACAGTGTGTGCACTTTAGGAAGTACGGCCTCTCTGTGTGCGGAGACAAGGTGGAATGCTATACTCCTATACAGCAACGTTCTGTTCAATACATTTCTTTAACGTATGTTGACAAATTAAGTGATTTTGGAGTACCCCTCCCTCTCTCTCCTTCCCCTCCCATCCCTACAACCCCTCCACACACACACCCACGCACCCATCCACACACACACACATATAAGGCTCTACTAATAAAATTATAACTTATAACCTTTCTACAATTATTATAAAATTACAATTGTATTGTTATATCTCCTTGCCAAACATCAGTAAACGATACAAATTTAATTTATTTAATTTGTTTTTGCGTAGCGCCTTTCCAGCTCAACAGCTGCCCAAGGCGCCTGCCGAGGCCCGAGGCGCTAATTATAATTAGTGCAAAGGTCAGCATCAAATCAGTGTTAGAAAATATTTCCTTTATGTCATTAGGCTGACTAGTAATGATCTTAACATTCTTTCTGTAAGTAGTTTATGCTGACTAATATAACGATGTTAACATTCTTTTCTGTAAGTAGTTTTATTTTCGTACATGGGAAATTAAGTATAATCTATGAGCAGTTGCGACGTACATCTTTACAAAATGCATTTTGTCTTACAAGAATTCAATCTTAATTTGTGGACTTTTGTTATTTCATAAATGGTGAAGGAATTATAAGTCCCTTTTCTCTCACCATTCTACGCTTGATTAAGATAGGGATAATATATCCTACATATAATATTGAAACTTGGGCTGTGGTAGGATAATAGTGGATACAATTGTATAGGTGTGCTTGTGTTTGTGTGTTCGTGTGTGTAGCGGATGGGTGGGTGAGATGTGTGTGGGTGTGTGTGTGTGTGTGTATTGTGTGTGTGTGTGTGTTTGTGTGTGGGTGTGTGTGTTATGTGTTTATATATGCTTTGTGTTTGTGTGTGTGTGATTTATTGTGTGTGTTGAGTGTATGAGTGTTTGTTCGTGTGGGTGTGTGTGTATGTGTTTCGTGTGTGTTTGTGTGTGTATATATGTATTTTGTGTGCGTGTGTATGTGTTGTGTGTTTTTATTTTGTATGTATGTGTATGTGTGTGCGCGCACACCTGTGTGTGTGTGCGTGTATGGGTTGTGGGTGTACGTTGTGTATGGTTTGTGTGTGTGTGTTAAATTTGCCAGTTTCCTGACAAAAGAGAGCAGGTTTGTGTGTGTGTTAAATTGGCAAGTTTCATGACAAAAGAGAGCGGATTTATTTGTGTATCCAATTTGCCAGTTTCCTGACAAAAGAGAGCAGGTTTATTTTTATGTCCCATTTGCAAGTTTCCTGACAAAAGATAGCAGGTTTGTGTGTGTGTTAAGGTGGCAAGTTTCCTGACAAAAGAGAGCAGGTTTATTTGTGCGTCCAATTTGCAAGTTTCCTGACAAAAGAGCGCGAGTATGCTCAATTGGCAAGTTTTCGGACGAAATTGATTTCTAAATTCCTGTAGCACCAAAATCATAATGAAGAGAGAGAGAGAGAGAGAGAGAGAGAGAGAGAGAGAGAGAGAGAGAGAGAGAGAGAGTGAGAGAGAGAGAGGGAGGGAGAGAGAAACCGTGTCTAAAATTTAGCACAAAGTGTTGAAATGTTTTCATATAAAATTCAATTAATTTCGAGTATGGCGGGCACATCCAGTTTCGCGAAAAGCAATGGTTTTGGTAAACAGAATAACAATACATTTTGTTCTTTTAAAAAAGCGTACTTAAGCGTAGCGTTTTCATTTTTATGACATGTTTAATTTTACTTTTATCAAAATGAGTCTGTATAGGCGTATTTTTACATGTCGCAACCCGCTCGTCTGTGGTAGTTTGAATACTGAATATGAGTTCTTCGCCTCTATCTTCAGCTCCACAAAGGACTATACAAGAATGAAATACAGTTGTTTGCTTATATTCTCAAACTGGTATAGACTAAAGTTGTTTGCACACGCACATATGAACTGTACACATAAAGGCACGAACACAGACAGAGACACACACACGCACACACACACGCACACACAGACAGACAGACAGACACATACTTACAATCATACAACTTGTCAAAAATTTGTTTGCGTAGTGAATTTCACAAATCTAGTTCATTTTGTAACAGTCCTACCTTTACAGCAATGCAAACAAAGCTCTATAGGATGTTTTTTTTTTAAAAGATAATTTTTGGGGCAAACCCAATTTTTGCTGTCCAACTAGTCAATAGCAGAAATTGGCAGATGAATTTGTACATTATTCATCATTATCATCGACATCGAAAATACTGTACTACCATTTCAGTCTAGCAGCATTTGCATGGATTTAATTAATTAATTAATTTATTTATAAAGTCGGTTTGATATAGCGCTTTTCCACCCCGAGACCTGCTCAAGGGGCTGGCCGATACAGAACACAATTCAAGCAGTCCGAGGCGCCCACTAGCTGCTAGCCTGACACCACGGACAACTGTGCACAATCCTGGCCGGCGGGGGAGAAACCGGCACTCATCCGGCTAGGAGGTGACTGTAGATTATAGTCACATCGACACCGAAGCGTATAGGCGACTACTGGTCACATTATTCTGATACCAGCGAACCAGTTGATGGTAAGGGGAAAATAATATGGTTACACGTTGGCCAAATCCGGGATTCGAACCAGGTACCTTTCGGTTACTAGGAAGTCGCTCTACCAACTGAGCTACCCGGCCCCCACGTGGCTAGGAGGTTAGGTTAGGTGGATAGATTAAAGTCCCTAGACACAGGAGCATATAAGGGACTGTGGCTAGGACGTGAGCGTCCGGATTGTTATAGTCCATGCGATGGAAAGCGCGCGTGCGCAGACAGGCTGAATGGATTTTTTTCCCCATTTATTTATTTATTTATTTATTTATTTATTTATTTTTGTGGTGGGTGGATGGGGTAAAGTTTCAAACTAGTCCACAGTAGCAGTTTTGTATTGCAGGAGAAGAAGGTAAAAGTTAGTTGGTTCGGGGTGGTGGAAAAGTGGGAGGTGGGGAGGGGAGGGGTGGAGAGTAGGGTAGGAGGTAGAAAAGGGGTTAAAGAAGAAGCAAATAGATGTAAGATTAGGGGCACTAGGATGATGATAATGATGTTGTTGATGATGTTGATGGTGGTGATGGGGGGGGTGGTTGGGTGATGTTGGTGATGATGATGGTAACGGCGGGAGATATGCGCGTGCGCCATGAGTTGGATCCTGTAATGCCCAGCCCTTTAAGCTGGAAAAAACGCTAAATAAGGACAATAAATAAAATAAATAAAATAAAGAAAGAAAGAAGGAGCGGAACATTGAAGTTTAACGTTTACACCCACCATTGACCGATATGGCAGACGGGGTTACAAAAAAACAACAACATGGAACAACGGGTAGATTCCTAAATCAACATTGAACCATCAGAGCAATCCTACGGCTAAAATGGACAGTGAAAAATGGCCACGTTTTATTTCGCCCACCTCGGGATTCGAACCTGGGTCATCGCTATGCCATGCGAACGCTCTACCACTTGAGGTACAGTGATGGGACTTAGAAAGAAAGAAAGAAAGAAAGAAAGAAAGAAAGAAAGAAAGAAAGAAAGAAAAGAAAGAAAGAAAAGAAAGAAGAAGAAGAAGAAGAAGAATGATAAGGAAAAAAAGAGCGCTGAAAATGAACAAAGAATGAAGTTAATTGAACAAAACACAGATGACAATTTTAAAAAAAAAGTAAGGAAGTTGAATGTTAACGGAATCATTATATGAGGGCAGACAAGTTATGTATCCTATCCTATCTCGTAACTCGAAAGTCGTTGGGGCTTCACAGGTGATCGTTTAACCAGCGCACTCCATCTTTCTCTGCCCCCAGCAACCCTCATGGCCTCACTCAATGTCAAGCCAGTCCATTCTCGAATGTTGTCCTCCAACCACTTTTTCTGTCTACCTCTTTTTCTGCCTCTTTGCAACGTGCCTTGCATGATGGTCTTTGCAAGACCTGATGCTCCGGTGATGTGGTTATACCCTCGGAGTTTCCGTTTCTTCACCACTGTGAGCAGGTCATCGTGTTGTCCAATGGCTTGTGTGATGGTCTGTATCAACAATATATATGGAGGCACGGTGGTCTAATGGTAGTGCTTCGGTTTGCGAATCTGAAGGTCCGGGTTCGAGCACCGTCCGGGCCATTGTGCTGTGTCCTTGGGAAAGACACTTTACTCCCGTTTCCAACTCCTTCGGATGAGAGTATAAACCGAGGTCTAGTCTGTGTCGCATGCACTCCATCATAACGGACTTTAAAGATCTTGACGCTCATGTCCTAGACGGATGAGTGCCGGTAACAAGAACATACCCAGCATTTGGCTGCAGAGTCCTCAATAAGCTGAAGGTGGCAGCCCCCAACAAAAGAAAGAAGAAGAATATCGACCGACGAAAATCATCAACATAATACAAAGCTTTCCCCCTAGCAACAACGCAAACTCAAATCGAAGGCAAATACTTTCTGTTATTGCATGCTTTGCAAAATAAAAATGATCGGATCTATCGTGCGTGTCTCAATCGTAACAGTCTGACACAATGGCTTTTAAGTATTTGAAGCGAAGTAAGTTATGTATACTATTCGTTATATGTCTGTACCCCCTCATAGCTGTTTTGACAACATATAGTATTTGCTTTTCGTGAGACGTGCTTCACTGAGATGTGTGTCGACGGTGACCTGCTGAAATCCCCAATAACCACACCACTACAGCAACAACCCTCTTCATGTACTGTTTGTAGTATCAAACACATTGCCTCGTGAAAAAGAGTAACAAAGAGGTAGCCTAGTAGCACAGCTGAAAGGATGCCGAAGGTCGCAAATTTGAATCCCCGCCTGGGACGAACTTAAGTGATTTAGGTACGTGACTATTCAGGACACCGGCGGTTTTCTCCGGGTACTCCGGTTTCCTCGCTCTATTTAATGAATGGTATTGGATGCAGTCTGTAAAAAAATGTCAACAACCAAAAAAAATTGATTTCTCTTCCGCCTTGTGTAAATGAGATCTCTTCAGATCGCCGCAGTTCGACTGAAGAAAAAGCGCGTGATAGCACCCTGTGGACAACTCGGACAACCCAGCAAGTTTCAACTGTTGGGCTCGAGATTTACATCCAACAAGATAGCCCTCACCAAGCAGTTTCACCCTGTCAAAGGTCCCACCGCCGCCTGTAAATGTTCCGCAAGCTTCCAGCCTTCAATATCGCGGAGCTGGAAGCATCGGTGTATTTAACAACAATTAACCGGAAAACGGCATAAGCTATGGTTTAACACAGGAAGAGGATTTGACAAAACCCGATCTCTATTTCTATGTCTTCCGGTAACGGTAGACCAAAATTGCTCGCGGTCCTCCGGGGGGGGGGGGGGGGGGGGCCGGAACGGGGGGCTGGGAAGCGGACACTGGATGCGTCACTCCCGACCGAGCACTCGGTAGTTCTAAACCGTCTACGGCCTCGGCCGGCTCAGGTGTTAGATCAATGCCCTCGACCAGAGGCTCCTCTAGCTCATCAGAGGACGACGTAGAGGAATCGGTAAGCGTTCCCCTAGTTCTCTTTCGACTAGGCGTGGCCGGACCCAACTCAACCGGGTCGCCATCAACCAGAGTAGGCAAAATACAAGGCTCGGATGGTCCATCAACAATGTTTTCTGAGTCAGTCTTGGCTCTAGCCACTGCAGGGGAATCTCTCCTCGGCGCCCCTACCGGGCAACGACGCCAAGGCGGCGCACACGAGTCAGACCGCTCCATGGCCAATCCAAAGAATTATGTACAGCAGGAGCCACCCAAGGCTAGTCTAACCAACAAATGTAAGGTAGACAACCTCTCTCCCAAGCTGGAACCAGTCGCCTCCCTTTCCGCCACATTAGCAATGCAGACTATGCATGTAGCTTATAGATAACTGCTTTTAAATTTGGTCTAACATGTTTAACTCATCGTATTGTTTACTACGAATTCTGACTGCTGCAAAATTCCGTCAAATCACTTCTGGTGCTGCAACCATATCTATAGTACAACATCTGCAATTTTATTTTAAATAGACAATATTTTGTACCACTTTTTGCGATTATTAGGCTACCATTATTTTTCCCCTAGAGACAGCAAGTTATATAGTATTTTACAATTACAACATTTCATACAACTTAAGCGATCATATTTTACAATGACAACATTGGATACTACTTGGGCAATCACATTTCACATAGGAAGCATGAGATACGCAACTTTTTACGATTATATTTCACGTAGACAGTATTTTATACACCGTTTGTTGATTATATTGTCCAGTGGAACCTGTCATACAACATTTACGAGCCTGTTTAGAACTGAAGTCGCTTCTCAGGCGAGACACATAGGGCCTACTTCTTTTTTTTTCTCCCTTGTGCGATCATATTTCACGTAGGTGAGTTTTATACGGCGTCATGCTGACTAAAATTTCCCAGAGAGGAGAATTTTATACAACATCAGCATCATTACTGCGTGGTTTTCATAAACTAGACCTGATATATAGGATGGGCCTGCGTGTTCCCTCGAACATTGACACTCCCACTTGACTGAAAAGAACACCTCCCTGACTGTTTGAATGTTCTGTTTGAAGAAAAGAACTGGAGTATTCCGAGTGTTAAATGAGTAAGAAACCCTTTGTTTGAACTTCTGCACCCGCGGTCGAAATGAACACACGAGATCTTTATTATTTGGAAGCTTTATCCTGACATTTGTAATTATACAGCGTGTTTAGACAGGAAAGGGGAGAAAGAAAAATGAAATCTGTATACTATGACAGAGTCCAACTTCTAGAAACTAATAGGCCTTTCCCCAGACGCCAAGTCGAGTAGCTGACCACCTCATAATACTAAACAGGTTCAGAAGTGTCACTTTCTGTTTTTGCTCTCTTTTCTTCCTCCCCCTCCCCCTCTCTTCATCTCCCTTGTCTGGCTTTCGCACCCTCTCCCCTTTTTGGGGCTAGGCCTTAATTTAATTGTAGATGTTCCGTTGTTGTTTGTTGAAGAAAAGGACCAAGATTCCAAAGCACCAAAACTGGATGATAATTTAAACTTCTAGTCATCGATTAAAACGAAAGTGCACAGGCGGCGGAAGCTGCTCAGGATTGGGGGGGCACACACACATTTTATTCACTGACATCAGGGCCGGACCTGGGAAAAGTCGAGGGGGGGGGGGGGGGGTTTACAGATTCAGCGAAGGCGCGAAGCGCCGAGCCTTCTAGGGGGATCCGGGGGCATGCTCCCCCGGAATTTTTTTTTTCAAGGATGCAAAATGGTGCAATCTGGTTCAGATTGAACCTTGAAAAAGCCATCTGTGATGGTCTGGGACTTTGAGCTTTTTGAACAATTGAACTGACAAACTCTGGGGTACACAAATTATCATCTGCCCCTCCCTTATAAAAAAATGAAAACCCAAAAAAAAACCACACGCACTCACACAAACATTTATTTATTAGCAGAGATGTTTTGTATACTATTATTATTCACTACTTTTTGTTGATCGTTAACGGTATAAAGCTTTACCTTGTAGTTTATGAACATCACCGCCCTGCTTTCACTTAATTCAGTCTTGCTGCACTAGGTTCCTCGGCATTAGTACCAATTGTGAATTGTATCTTCTGGCAAAACAGTTAACTGCCTCTTTGAAGTCAATATCAACATCCCTGTGCACTTTCAGTAAAGCAAGTCCATTGAGTCTCTGTTGCCCCATTGTAGAGCGCAGGTAGTTTTTCAGGTTGCGCAACTGACTGTTTGAACGCTCACACTCGGCAGTAGTGACAGGCAGGGTGCAAAGGTTCTTTAGCATGATGAACAGGTTGGGATAAAAATCCCAGTCACAATGTTTCAGTGCTTCTGATGCCGTGGATGGGATGATAGCTGTCGCATTCTCAGCAGCACTTCGCCATTTGCAAACCCACCGTTGGTATTCTGCATCAAGGGTAGCGTTGTCTGGTAGGTCAGACTTCCACAACATTGCCAGCATCACCCCTTCTGGAACCTGCATGAAACCATCCTGGTTGTTTATTAAAGTGCTTGGCACCAGACAGAGACCATCAACTGCTAGGCCAGCATTTTTGAACCTCGAGTCCAATTCGGTTGACAGGTGTTCCAAGAAAGGAATGGCAATGCTAATCTTGAAATATTCTCCCGGGTCCGGCCCTGGACATTTACTCCAAATAATTTGAACTATTTTCATAGACACTATGTGAGAGAGAAAAAAAAAAGATATATCATATATTTCTACAACTGTGCATATAAGAGAGAGGGAGGGAGAGGGTAGAGACAGGGAGAGAAACTGACCTGACAATGTTGATCCATCACAGTAACAAAAACAGCAGTCATGTCATTTGGCATGGGAAATTACACCGTTAATTTTCCAAAGTATGCCTTACGGCGTTCATTTCTATTGATAAATTCGTAAGCAGTTTGCGCTAGGTCTAGTTGATCTACTTTGTCTTTGAAAACATGCATTATAAGACAATTATTTAGACGCTCCTGCGTCATCGTTGCCCGAAGGTATGTTTTTACCCGCTTTAGGGCTAAAAAACTGCGTTCAGCCGTTGCAGTTGTGGTTGGGATGGTGAAATACAGTCTGAGAAGTTTATCCACTTCACTCAGCATCCGTCGAACAGTGTCAGAAGCTTTCAGTTCATCCGGCAGTGCTTGGAAATGGTGATCCTAGAGTTAGCCGCCTTCCTGGTGTCACCCAGTGCATGTGGGAGGAGTTCTAGCTGAGTTTTGAGTCTTTCCAAGTCGATGTCAGCGGAATATGTATCTTTGATTTCTTGAGGAATTTCTGGCCTCTTCCCTGCTGCTCCATCACTTAGAAGAACTTCCATTTTCCTTGGTAAGTCGAGAGCTATTTGATCAAACCGGCTCTTTAAATGTTCCTTGATGTTGTCAATGGCCTCACAGTATTGCTGTCTGTAGTAAGCAGATGGACAAGAGTAGCTGTGACCCTGTGAGCCATCGTCCAGTCTTCGTGGAGGCTGTTTCTGTCTAGGAACGCAGGGCTCATCGCACAAATTTGCAGCTTTCGTTGTGATGTCAGCAAAAAATGTCTCATAACAATCTTCATGCCGCATGCCTTCCAGTGTTCTCAGACCAATGTCAGCAGCGTTTACTGCTTCATTACAAGTCGTTTATTTTCTTTGAAGAACTGCCGCCAGCTCTTCAGTCACAGCAAAGATCTCATCTTTGAATCTTTTTGCAACTCCTGACACATGACCCTGAAAATTACTCGCCCCGTCGTAGGCCTGGCCCCTGCAGTTTTGCACTGGCAAGTCAAGTCTGATCAAGCAGTCCTTCAGTGCTTTGAAAATGGTCTCAGCACAGGTATTGTTAACTTGCATCAGTCCAGAGAAAGGGGGAAAATATTGGTTTGAACCTCCAAATAATGTTTTTTGAGGGGCTGAATATTGGGGGGGCAAATGTATAGGTTTGCCCCCCCAATATTTTTCTTGGGGGGGCCAGTGCCCCCCTTGCCCCCCCGCTTCCGCCGCCTGTGAAGTGCGATACTCGTAAGCAATTGATGATGAAGTAGGAATCCTCTGTGTGTGTGTGTGTGTGTGTGTGTGTGTGTGTGTTCAATCTAAAGGAATAATAAAGAATCATTGCCAATGCCAATACAAACAGATCTAAGAGTATTATATGATTTTTGTTGTTGTTGTCACAAACACCTAGTATAGTAATAATACTATAGTATTATTAATATTATAATATTAGTATGCTGTAGAAACTTTTAACAATCAAGCCTGCTGTCAAATGTGTATCAACATGTGAGCAGGTTTTATGTGTAAACATTATGTTGTCCTTTAAACCGACAGATTATGTATTGTATGTTATGTTTACATGTACATACATAATATTATGAGTTCTGTTTCATCATTACATAATAAGACTTGTCAACAAAACAACACAAAACTATCCACAACCATTTTGTGATGTCAGCTGGTTCTCTTGTCCATTTCCACACCACCGGGGGTTTCAGTATAAATAGTATCCCCACTTTCTGGAAATTTAGTGCTTTAAATTCCCACTGTCGCTGTCTTTCTCATTTGCTCTTTCTCATTCCTGCTCTGTTCTATCAATCTGCTATACTATCGTCTTCTTCGCTATACCAGTCATCTACCTTTTTTCTTGAAAACTCTTCCGGGACAAGACTCCTTGTTCGTGTATGAGGTCTGTTGGATCAGCTTGGGAATGTTGGACGCTTTCTGCCGGGTGGTCTCTAGGGCTTCCTATGATGTTATTATTTAGCAATGTAGGCATTTTATATGTATGTGTTTTGTTGATAATTTATAATGATGTTTGTATTCTATTTTGTTTTTGTAACCGGGGGTTCGATTAGTTGGGGTAAAGCCTCAGCCGTCCCCTGCGTGGGATGTCTTTATTGTAAAGTGACTGGCCGGTGGAGGGCATTCAGTTTTCCCACTAGGGTTGTTTCAGCGGATCTTTTATGTGGATCGGGGGTTGTCCGGTTCTGATTTGGCTCGGAAGAGTCCGCTGGACCTAAAGCAACAATCAATCAATCATTTCCACACCATAAAAGCATTAACACTTCAAAGGCACACAAACATTCTTGAAATTTTATTGAGAAAACTGTACAAAAACATTGCTTTGGGAATTCTGTTCTATCACAATCTTGCAGTGTTGTGGATTTTTTTTTTTAATAAATTAAATTTTTTTTGCGTTTTAAAGTAATGTATATTAATCAGTTGTACATATTGCAAACATCCTCTTTTGAGCTGAACTAAATAACATACATGATTGTATCTACTTGCAAAATGTTAGGTACATTCATAAAATTGTAATTCTCTCACGTAACAAAGGTCTATAAACATAGTATAAATAATATTTTTGTAAATTTTATTTATTTTTTTATTTTTATTTTTTATTTTTGTTGATTTGACAGAAACCTACTTACAAAATGAAGACATGTAGTGATTGTGATTCTCACACACAGTAAATTGGTACACAGATTAAGAGTATGATAAATAATTACTTTTTGATCTGATTACATTTATATTACATTACATTACATGATTATTGCTTTAGGTCCAGCGGACTCTTCCGAGCCAAATCAGGACCGGACAACCCCCGATCCGCATAAAATATCTGCTGAAACAACCCGAATGGTAAAACTGAAAGCTCTCCACCAGCCAGTCACTTTACAATAAAGACATCCCACGCAGGGGACGCTGAGGCTGTAATCTAATTTATCGAGCCCCCGTATACAAAAACAAAATAGAATACAAACATCATTATAAATTATCAACAAAACACATACATGTAAAATGCCTACATTGCTAAATAATAACATCATAGGAAGCCCTAGTGACCATTTGGCAGAAAGCGTCCAATATTCCCAAGCTGATCCAACAGACCTCATACACACATAAGGAGTCTTGTCCCGGAAGAGTTTTCAAGAAAAAAAGTAGGTGACTGGTCTAGCGAAGAAGAAGATAGTATAGCAGATTGATAGAACAGAGCAGGAATGAGAAAGAGGAAATGAGAAAGACAGCGACAGTGGGAATTTAAAGCACTACATTTCCAGAAAGTGGGGATACTATTTATACTGAAACTCCCGGCACCCCCAACGGGGGAAACAATTATATAAGGCAAACCGATTACAATCACAATGCTGCAAGACTATCGTTGTGCACAAGGTGAAGGAAAAAAAAGTACACATAATCAATTTTCAGTTTATTAAAAAAAATCAAGCGGACAAAATAATTGTCCTGTACAATTTAAAGTAGAAATGTATGAGACATATCATGTCATGTAAAGGAACTTCTTTCACAAAATAGAAACAAAAATACAGACATATGCAATGAAAAGCAATCTTTTAATTTTCTCTTAATGTCATTTTTGGACTATTTAGGACTCATCTTGCACCGATTTGCAAAAAATCTGGATTTATTTTGATGAAAAAGGTAGGGAGGGGGTAGGGGTTATAGTTCAGTACATAAGACTCACACTGATATGCATGCGAGTCAAAAAATCGACTCAGACTGGTAGCTAAGCAACAAAACAAAAATAATATCAATACAACATGCAAGCAATAATGTGATTGATGTATTTAAATGTTGTTGTTGATGTTTTAAAATGTATTTATTTATGTAAATATTTATGTATGTACATATATTTATACCTTTATTAGTTGTTGTTTTTTATTTACCATCTATACATTTGTTGTATTCATTTTCTTTTTCTTTTTCAGTTATAAATTTTTTGTTGTTCGTGATACTACATTATACTGTATTATGATAGTTATCAGAATTATCTACTACGCACAGTATAAACACAATTGTGATAACATCATGCACAAGTTTCTAAGTGTGTAAGACTGATAAAAGCAAATTTCTTTGAATTAAAGATTTTCTTAGTTTTATCCACACACACACAAAATCAATGTGCATATTAACATTTAGTTCTAATTATCCCACAGACTTGTAAACATAAAAACCTTGATTCGAACAGATATGGCCACCAAAAAAATAAATAAATAAAGAGAACACACACACACACAATTGACCTAAAACATTTTGACCAAGAGTTATCCCCATCATATTTCAAAAGCTTTTTTTTTCTTCGAAAAATCAGCGGTCATCCTTCCAGTCATCACTTTGTATGAAAGGACCATGCTCTCTCACAACTTCACTTAATTCATTTTTGATACACAAAACACCTTCGCTGATGATGCTCATGATGTCCACTTTGTAAAACGCAACATTGTCCATGCTAGCAGCATGATCAGCCACTCTCTTACTCAAACCTTTGATACAGAAATCTCATTGCAACAGTCGCAACATCACATGACATGCAAGTACTTTGCCTTCCCAAAACCAACCTTTGCGGAAGATTTCCTAGAAGACTGGTGTTAACATATTACCTCCCTTTGCGTAAGTCTTCTCGGAAATGTAAAGCCCAAGATCCAAATTAGGGTTAGTTGGTAATAGGTAACAGGTTTAAAACCATGTTTCTAGGATATAACAACCTTTTTTACCCCTCACACTCACACTCCAAACGACTTTGTGGATCTTCAACAGAGCCAGCAAAGCTCAACATACACAGTGTCGAACATAAAGCAAACTTGGTCAACAACATCATCCGAAGGAAAATTTCCCAAACTGCTGATCTTGGCTATTTGTGACCCTTGACTGTAATAATTTATCAGATGCAATTGGCACTTAAATATTTGCACAGCCACCCACACTACATGAAACAAAACACAACAAGTCAAGGGACATAAGAAATCAAAGATTAATTAACTGCTCATTATTATACTCTGTCTTTTGCAAAATAACATTTCAAAATTGAGTTAGAAAAAAAAAAAGGAAAAGCACATACCTTTCAAAAGGTTAAAACAATTATCTGTAATAACTGTAATCTTTTCACAATGCACGAACACAAACACACGTATGCACATACAATTTTGAAAGTTTGAAGGGTGCAGCAAATATTGCTTTTTTGCCATTCTTCAAAGCAAATGTAACTTTCTTTAGCAAGAACAAGACCACACGTACTCCCAAAATAAACATTACAATAACCAATAACAATAACAGTTCATTCAAATGTGGCAATTCGCTATTTTGCAAGAAGACGACAGAGAGAGAGTGTGTGTGTGAGAAAGAGAGAGTGTGTGTGTGAGAAAGAGAGAGAGTGCAAGAGACAGAGAGAGAGAGAGAGAGAGAGAGAGAGAGAGAGAGAGAGAGAGAGAGAGAGAGAGAGAGAGAGAGAGAGAGAGAGAGAGAGAGAGAGAGAGAGAGAGAGAGAGAGAGAGAGAGAGAGAGAGAGAGAGAGAGAGAGAGAGAGAGAGAGAGGCACTGGGAATTGCAGATGCCTTGGAACTGCATAGGGTCGCTTTCTAAACATTAAGAATTTAGGCATACAAACATTACCAACATCAAAAGGTAAGGTAAAGGTAGTCCCATAGCCTTGTGGCCGTAGGGGAGCGTCATGTTGGAGATCACACTTATCTTGGGCCAGCGTAATGAGGGTGATGCCCATCTCTCTCCCTCGCTGCTTTACCTTCCCCACCCTTAAGAGAGTAGGTACTCAGTCACAGTTGAGTCAACTGGGGGCGTTGTTATTTGTCGCTTCACGTTTTGCGGTCACCCATCCAAGTGCTAACCGCACTGGACGGTGCTTAACTTGCGACAAAGTAGCGAGTGCTCCAACCACTGCGCTATCCGACACCCCACATAATTAAGTTTAACAATAACAAATAGTAAAACATAATTAAGTTTAACAATAACAAATAGTAAAACTCCACAAAATAGAACTAAACAATACAGGCAGAAGAGAAGATTAAAAAAAGAAGAGCAACAACAAAACAAACTGTGAATGAAAAGCAAAACAAACAGAGAGGCAGAAGAAGATACAAGACAGTCCCAATTAGGCCTATCCCTTATCCCCAGTCCTCAACTTGAAAACAGTCCTTTCAGTCTTGTGATCCAGATCACATTCACACAGGGTCGTTCACTTGATGCGTCACTTATGCGGCAATGCGTTATGTGTTCCGTTGCCATGACCACCTGAAGACGAGTTTTCCCACGGCTTCACAGTGACTGAAAAAAATGAAAACGTGAAAAAAAGTATTGTAACTACTGAAAGGAAAACAGTTACAAACTATTCAATACAATTTCAGGTACATTTTTAAACAGTGAGGCTTTTATCTAAAATTCTGATATCCCTTCCCAATTGAGGCTACCAGCAGATCCATATCAAGTCTGGACAAAAAAGAAAGGGAATTATGTGTAAAAGAGATATTTCAAACACCACATTTAGAGTCATCTTACCATTACTAATAGTAATACATCAGTCTTCAAGTCAGGAAAAATTGTTGCATGCCCTTTTTGATGATTCTGCCATGGTCGGCCTCTAATAAAATCACTGTTCACCGAGAGTTTGTGCATGAATATGAGGAAACATTTCTGAGATGTTGTCGATGCAAGACAAGGTTTCAATACAGTTGATCAAAACTCATCAAAAAGCATTTTACTATTTACTGCTTTATCAATAAATAATAAATCTGAGTCTCAGCAACACACACACATTCCTATCCTATCCCGTAACTCTGAGGTCGTTGGGGCACCACAGATGATTGTTTAACCAACATACTCCATCTTTATCTGTCCTCAGCAACCCTGATGGCTTCGCTCAATGTCAAGCCAGTCCATTCTCGAATGTTGTCCTCCCACCTCTTTTTCGGTCTCCCTCTTCTTCTACCTCCTTGCACAAACATTGGCTCTCAAAATATTGGATAGACATATAATAATAATAATAATGATAATAATAATAATAATAATAATAATAATAATAATAAACAATTGTACTGCTAGAGCTCACTAGAGCTCATAGTGCGCTTTACAGCAAAGTAAAATAAAAAGTGAAAGCAAATCATGAAATACCAAATCAGAACACACACACACACACACACTCACCAAACACACACACACACACTTTACATATATGAACTTGTGAAATTGACCCCAGTATTTAAAATATCTTGTTTTAATAATAATAATAATAATAATAATAATAATAATAATAATAATAATAATAATAACAATAAAATTAATATGAGGGCTGATGAGGACAGAGAAAGATGGAGTATGCTGGTTAAACGATCATCTGTGGTGCCCCTACGACCTTCGGGTTATGGGACAGGATAGGATAGGATAGGATAGGATAGGATGATAATAATAGTAGTAGTAGGCATCTGTCGGTCTCAGGATACCGTGGAGTTGTGCTATCTTCCAGTGAACAAAAACCTGGTTAGCTAAGTATGAAAGACTGGCTGTTACCCAAGCAGCCAGTCCCCCATCGCCACGTCGCTGAGGAGGTCCAACGGAGGGGCAAGAGTAGTAGTAGTAATAATAATAATAACAATAATAATAATGGATGCTATATCAGAATTGATGATTAGTGTAGTAAGGCTGCGCTTACAGATAACGATGAGAACAATGACCGTGATGACGCCTAAGACAACGAGAGCGATGATGAGGTTCATCTTGCAGTTTTGCCAACACATCTTCTTCCGCACTTGAGAGGCGCGCTTGTTGAAGTGGTGAGCTCCTGCCTGAAGCTCCTCTGAAAAATAATATGTTATTTTCATTTTATTTCATCATTTTTATACAGCGCTTTTCCAGCTCAAGAGTTCTTCAAGGTGCTGACCGAGACAGGATCTAACTCAAGCCTCCCAAGACGCCCATTTGCAACCTTTGGGTGCATAGTTAGGCGCCCAGACAGTTGAGCACACTCCTGGGTGACTGTGAATGGAGAAAAGGGACCTAGTGCATGCTGGGTGTGTTTGCGTAGCTGGCACTCACAATTCTAGAACACGAGCGTCAGGATCTTTAAAGTCCAATATGCAGTATTACTGCCTAGGACATGAGCATCAGGATCTTTATAGTCCAGTCTGTAATATTACTGTTATCATCATTGTTCGGGAAAGAGGAAAAGGAGGGAACTGGGGCTAAGAGGTTTAGCTCTAGAGCAAGTTATAAACCTTAAATGTGTCTTGATGGACAAACAAATTATTGGCAGGAACTTTTTCTTACAAAGGGTTGACTTTGATTTTGATGGAGTAGTGTTAATTAACATACATGAACATTGCATTCACTTAATCACTGTCCTGAACAGGGATTAATCTTGAAAGTGACCATGATAGGTCGTTTGACCAGTTCACAGGAAAAACAATAGGTCATTTTGGAAAGCAATAAGTCACAGTCTCATTCGATCGCTTATCAGTACAAATGGTACAAAATAACAACGCTAAGGCATTAACCGATTTTATATTCAGTCTTTCTAAATTGTTTAAATGACATGCTGATGAACACAGTTATAAGGAGAAATTCAATCCTTTTTAATTTGTCTGCTAAATAAATAATTAAATAAAAAATACATTAGTTTAAAATAACCCACGAACAAATCATCTACGTCATGTGTGACATCATTAGTACACGCTACACAATCTGTGCCCTGCCAAAAGAGGGAGTAAATCCAACAGTGCCAAAGTACATAAATATAAATAGATCCGTAAATTATTAGTTAGAAAATAATAATAATAATAAAAATAATAATAATGACATTACTAATAATATAATAATTTGCATCTTTAAATTAAAAAAACAAACAAACTAGGCTATAGTATTACTATAGGCCTAAACACCATGTTGTTAATGCTTTGAGCCGAAAGTTTAGGACCATGCAAACAGGAGTGACGTAATCTGGTAATCTGCATTTCGTGTCTCCAAATTTGCTACATGTATTATTCCAGGTTTCATTATCTATAGTAAAGTCTATTAGTCTTTGCTACTTACTACCTGTACTAAAAGTAATTTTTTTTTTTTTTGGGGGGGGGGGGGGGGAGAGGAGAGGGGTTCGAATGTAGTTTGAAAAGTATAGTTTATTTTACTTTTAGGGATCATCTTTTGATGAACCCGAGAGTACTAACATTGTCATCGTTGGCGCGTTGCATGTCAGCAATGAAAACTATGGATCGGAAAAGTTTGTATTATACTGAAAGGGGAAATAATTTCGTTTCGGTAATGGTTGCGCTAAGTTTTATTGAGTTCGCAGATTGTATAGAACTTTTTAAATGACAAATCTTCGCAAAGTTTGACCGCCCGATCGTAAAATCAATAGGTCACTTGACCAGCTGGCTGGCAAAACAATCGGTCATTTCAGATTTTTATGCGTCAATGACCGATGACCGACGCCAAGAATAAACCCTGCCTGAATACTTAGCATCCCATTTCAAAGGAATGCACCAGTACACAGAAAGTTGCAGTATTCAACATTCCCTTCAAACCACAACTCTAGCTTCCAGTGAAAAAATAAAAATAAACAAAGTGTGTCCTGACAAATTATGTTACCTGATCTTGTCGCCAGATCATCGATCCTCTCTCCTCGGTCCACAACTTTTTCCACATTGTTTCTCAAAAGATGAGTCACTTCACTGACGTCCGACTCCAAACGATCCAGATGATCGGTTCTGCCTGGTTCCGCTCTCGCCCTGCAATGAAAGTGAACAGAAATGAAACTACAGCCTACAACATAATCATCAATATACTGCCATCCCCTCTGAGCCAAAGTAATTAACGACATTGCCATGATTATGTTTACTGTACAGTGTGCTGACAGAAAACAGTAAAATGACATGCAAATTTAAAAAAAAACTAATAGGCAAATTTTATTTGTACACTCTGAATTTTATCTAGGTTGCTATTTCTTCTATGGTCTCTGACGCGATCTTTTTTTCGCAAGAGTTATCGTTCTTACCTCAGGAATAACAATCATAAATAAATGGCGACAAAGCATGGAGAAAGTTTACCGGATTGCGCAAAAGAACGATAAAAAATCGGAACAGAAAGCATTGTCTGAGAGTGCAGAGACGGATCAGTGTGCTATAACCTGTTTGGCATCAACAAGTACAGCTAGAAAGAGAGAACTGTCTCTTTCACCAGTGAAACCAAGCAACAGTAATACCGACCCTTCTCCTGCTGCCACTGACTTGTTTTGCTTTTGTAGGAAGCCTGAATCTGGAGAGATGATTGCTTGCGACAGTGACCACTGCAAATATGCATGGTTTCATTTTGATTGTGTCAATGTCAATAAGAAAGTGGTACCAAAAGCGCGCTGCTAAACAAATATCCATGCCTTGTGTTTGGACAATAAAGAATCTTGAATCTCTTGAATCTTGAAAATGGTTTTGCCCTGCATGTGCACCGCAAAAACAAAACAAAAAGATCAAAACATGTCTAACTCAACACTTAATGAATTCATCATGAAGTGTGTTTGTGTGTTTCAATTTAGGACTGTTTTTTTTTTAATTATGCAAATTGAGTGTACATATTTTTTTCGCAATTACTTCAATTATCTTTGATCTTGCTTTAAATATTAACATGTACCTGATACTGAGATAGCGAGTTATTTGATACCTCACAGATATTATTTTAATTATTTCTAACCTATTTAACAGATTTTGTTGAAAATAAGTTTGCTGGTCTAAATTTACCAAATACACCCTGGCAAATTATTATATCTTCAGTGATGTTGAAAATTATGTACTTCATTACTTGTTATGGTTAAGTGTTATAATATAGTGCTGTTCAACGATTACTACATTAATCGCACGATAGATTTTTTTAAAATCGCGATTAATGCTCGTTAACATTTTTTTTTTGACAACAGAAAGTATTATATTAACTGAATAAATATTCAGAAATTTAAGTAAGTTTCTTGTACGCACTTTTATTATTATTTTTAATGTTTTATTATTAAAAATAAATTTTAAAAATATTTTAAATAGACCAAAATGATTAGTTGTCCACAGTTATGTCTTCAGTTTAGTTACTGTTTAGTGTTACTGTTATAACATCAAAGATGTTTGAAATTTGCAGTCCTGGCCCAGTTGCACAGCGCGCTAATTATGCTAAAAATAATATTAGACAATATCGAAAGTATGTTGTTGTTGTATCAAATTTTATTCATCAGACATATCGAAAAATTAATAATAATAATAATAATAATAATAATAATTAATAATAATAATAATAGCTGGATAATAATTTTATTTAATAATCTGACACACCTACATACCTCTTGTTTAACTTTTATTATGTTGTGATGTGTAAGAGAAAGAAAGAGAGAGAGGATGCTGTGTTGTCTGTGTTTGCTCCATGTGTGAAAGTTATAAATTTCATTCTGCACAAACTTTCATTCTTGGTTTTATCATTTAGTCATTCAATTTAGCAACAGTACTGTATCATCTTGTATGTTATCGAAAGTATACGACTTTTTAACTTGAGCCATAGTGTACACCATGTGCGCAACATAAAATATGTTTATCGTTTTAAACTGTCCTATCTGCATATCGTGCAACATTATTAATGCTCTAGGTAAAACGTTTGTGGCTACTTTTGATATTGTTTAATATCGTTTTTGAAGCGCCCTGTGCAATCGGCAGCTGTTCATCAGTGTCTAGTCGACAAAGTGTCCAGCTGGATAAAAGACACTTGACCATACTACAGTAATACGATCACACATGACGTTAAATATTTCAAAACGCCAATGTAGAACATTGGCTACATTAGCACAGTTCAGTCATAGTTTTCTCAGTGGTTTTCCTCACCAAAATAAAATTAATAAAATAAATATATAAAAAAAGATACAAAAACGCGATTAAAAAAGTTAATCGCGATTAATAATTTAACACGTTAATCGTGATTAATGAGCAGCACTATATATGCTGATGATAGTCTTTTATCTGAATTAGAAAATGATATGCAAGCATGTCTTAATGGCCTGCAGCAATACTGTTAAGCGTATGGGTTAAATATAAATACTGGTATAGTAGTAAAACAAAGGTCATGTTTTGTTTCAAGGGGAAATATTAGAAACCTACCAGATTTATTTTTTAATGGTGAAACAAACTTAAATATTTTATATTACGCTTCATCTTGTATGTTATGGATTAGAAAATGTGATTTTCATGCAGATTGTTTGTGTGTTATAAATTATGTACATTAGTAAAGTAATAATACAATCTGACACACCTACATACCTCTTGTTTAACTTTTATTATGTTGTGATGTGTAAGAGAAAGAAAGAGAGAGAGGATGCTGTGTTGTCTGTGTTTGCTCCATGTGTGAAAGTTATAAATTTCATTCTGCACAAACTTTCATTCTTGGTTTTATCATTTAGTCATTCAATTTAGCAACAGTACTGTATATTGTAAAGTGACACAGCCAGCTACATAAAACTCCATTTGAATAAGCAAAACAAATTTTATCAGCACATTACAGTCAGTATGTCATTTTCATTCTTTTTCTTCTTTGAGCACATGTTATACTATCTGATCACAGACATTCACCAAAGCACAAGCAACTAATACAATTTTGTCCAGAGTTGTTATCTCTTCACCTTCTCTAGAAAGGAGCATTTCCACCGGAATGCAGTCGTTTAATATTGTATATTTGCCACAAAGGGTTCCAATCACTCGCTCGACATGAATGCGAAGATGTGCAAGGCTTTTCGTTGATTCAACTTCTATGGCATTCAACTGACTTCTACCTCTTGTAAATGTTGGTATCTTCACCTCAGCTCCTTTCATGCCAACCAAATCAGCTACATCAAATCCTCTATCTGCCAAAATTAAATCATTTGATCTAATATTGTCAAGATAGCCACTTTCACGAGTAATCATTTTGTCACTAGCCCTTCTACCCCACCCAAGTGAAATAAAAGAAATGTGCCCACTGGGTGTTATTGAAATGAGATATTTTATTGTATTGTTACTTTTATAATTGGACCAAGTGAGAGCGCTAGCATCAGAACTTGAGGGTCTTTCGATAAATATTTCAAAGCAATCAATGATTGAGACAGTTTTATTCCAAGGGTACACCAAAAACTGGTCAGGCAGCTTTGTTTTTATTACTTCCCTGTCTGGCCAAAACACAAGCGGCTTAAAACAGCTGTACATAACATGTAGAGTCTCATGGAAAACCTTCGAAGCTGTGCTCCTGAATATGCCAAAAATGAAGGCCAAGTGTTGGAGAGGTGTGTGCAGGCGAAGATGCATAAGTGTCAATAACATAGCCTGAAATGGTCCCAAAGCGCGTCTCTTATCCTTGGGCAGTGCACTGGACAAGAGGTTCAAAAGAGCAGTCAGTGTGACATAGTTTTGTATGCCAGTAAAGTACTTGATAGTATCATCTTGCTCTTGTAAGGATTCCAAAGTCATTTGGCTCTTCTGTAATTGCTCTTTGAGCTCGAAATTCTCACAAAGCAACCTGTTCATTTCACCCCTCATCAACTTTTCTTCAGTAAAAGATAATGTGCTTCTATTGGCATCTCCATCTTCTGTCTGACAGTAAGTGCCACCATAATCATCTGTCTCTGGTAGCGAAGGAGCTTGAAGCAAGGCACCAGTCATGCCACAGTTGGTGTCAGGAGCGTCTGTGTCACTATTAGTAGCGGTGTTGCTGGCAGTTGTGGCACTATCACTTGTCACTGCTGTGTCGTTGAGGTTGTTGCTCATGGGCGTGACCTTTCTGGATTGCAATCGGTTGTATCTGTCGGCGGACACTTTCTTTTTTCTATCATGGCCAAGTTTTAGTGTGGGCACCCAATCTGGATTGCTGTCACATCTGATGTTTGTATGCAGGCCTACCTGTAAATGTCCATAAAAATCGTTTACTCATTCTGAAAATTTTTTACTCATTCTCTATAAACATGAAACATTAAACATACACAAGTTATGAACCTATCATTCTCCTTCATTTAATTGTTACATTACTTGAGCATGCTTAAAAAAAAAACAACTCACAACATGGCCCACACCACACAATATAAATATTCAACAGCACTGATCAAGCCATTCGGTGAAAGTGGGTTGTGTATAAAAGATGGAGAAGGATAATAAATAAGCTATATGATTCATGATCAATGTTCAATCTTCTCACCATTTAAGAAGTGGTCTGAGCACACATATCTGTCCGCAGTTGTGTCAAACGTGAGGGTTTTAAGATTGAGCTGTGCAATCCATTCTCGGCGCCGACGACTCGTCAGTTCTTTCATTTCATTCCCCTTTCCTGTAACAACTTTTGGAACCACAAAATATCTGCGATCTTTCCCGCGATCCTGCCTATTGTGGCAACCTCTAACACAGCAACAACTAACCATTTTCACGCACTTTCTTCGACTGTTTTGATGGTTTGTAGTGTGATTATGTTTCGCGGAGAAAATGACTTCCCTGAAGCAAGGGCATTTAACTCTGCACACCCCCCCGTGACGTCATCTCGACAGAGGCCATAGCTGTCATTTTATCACAAAAAGGTATTTAAAGGCTCCAAAGTCTATCACCAATTTGCTTTTATTACTATTAAGCTACCACTAAATTAGTAACTATAACATAATCATAAGTCTCCTCTCTGAAAATCCTTAACGGGAAAAGAGGGGACTATAAACTGATTTAAAAAAAAAAAAAAAAAAGTAACTAGACTAAGTCAAATAATGAAATATTAATCATTTTATTGACCTACCACATCAAGCTCAATCTCCAGTTAATTAAAAACAAATGGTCAATAGCAAACATAAAATCTGAGTAACCAGACAGAACACTTACATGATGTAAAAGTTTGTGCGTAAAATTGATCTTCGACTATTCAGCACTCAAGGGATATATGAGGAAAATATCAAATAGGATTAGGCCTAGCCTTCGTGATCAGCTGACCAAAATTGACTACCCTCTGCGGTCTTCGGGACGGTAGTCGTCGACAAACAAACAAAAGTCATGTATTCTTTACAATGGATTCGATTTATTTCAAGTACAGATGTTTATCTTTAATGATTATTTCCAACGTAATTTTGTCGAAATTATTCAGTCAAGGCCTTCTCATTTTACAACTTTCTGTGTGCGACATGCATTTTACTTTTCGCCGATGACGTCAGAGCCTCTCTCTCTTCGCGCGTAACCCATCGACATTGCACGAGGTCTGGCCGTTGGAAAGAAGAACGTGGTAAATTTCTTTTTCGATTACAAGCAAGCATGGATGTAAACAAGCTCGTTGAAGTTCTACGGGCTACTCTTGACCCTGGACTTCGCGAAGAGGCTGAGAAACAACTCACAGAGGTAAGATGTGGTCCTAATATTGTTCTTTTCCCATCGACGGAAAAGCCTGTCTCACAAACCCCAAATCGTACACGTGCCCGAGGCCCGATCTGCCCAATCTCAAATCTTTTTAAGTTTCAAGAACAGTAGTACTAATGAAATGTTTTATACAATTACAATTGTTTTATATGTTAAAACCAAATTAACACTTACGGGTCGTTCAAATGACCTGATTTGAAATGTCTGGACACGAGAACTTAAAAGCGGCATGGTTGGGGGTCACAATGGCGACAGCCCAGCAAGCCATATTTGGGCGGGATGTATTGAGTAATAGGGATGCCAGGTAGAACCCGACTTTATCTTTTAACTTAAAATCATGTGTACGCTGTGAGGCCTAGTTAGTGCAGACATTAGCTCTTATAATAAATTATCACCGAAATGTTGGTGTGTTAAAATATTTCTCAGTCTGTAGCTTTTTTCAGGCTGTAGCTTTTCCAGCACTGTCAGTGAGTCACTAGTTCAGTTGCGTTCTTTTACATTTTGAATTTGTTATTAGTTTATTATTTTATAATTTTCTTGTTTACAGGTTCACAAGATCATTGGTTTTGCCCCAGTTCTTCTCCAAGTGGTGATGACCAATGAAATTGACATGCCTGTTCGTCAAGCAGGTAAAGCTGAAAAAAGCTGCAGGTGGGCTGCTCTGGCAGTTCAAGTTAGATCCTTTATCAGCCAGCTCCTTGGAACATTTTTGTTAGCTGGGAAAACGGTATTTAACTTTTAAGACAAAAGATATTTTATTCGTGCAAAAAGATTGCATTGGAAAAGTTACCTCTGGCCATGCAAAGGGGGGAAAAAAAAGAAAAAAAAAAGAAAGAAATATCAAATAGCCTAACAATTGATGATGATCCAGACGATTAAATTCATAAGTAAGGAAATATAGACTATACGTTTTTTTAAAGGATTTTTGATTTATACTAAATTTTGTATTTTACTTTTGGTTTTCTGATTAATAGTTCTTTTTTGGCTTTGATGTTTTTAAACAAACCGTTTGAGAATTACTGTTCCGGTATACATGTGCCTTCTTGTCATCATCAAAATGTCGTTTCGGAAATTAAAACTGAGTGACAAAGCTCTTGCGAGAGATTTTAGACAAGAAAGGATGTGTCAAAAACTGTTGGAGTTGGAAGTGGGTGGAGTCCATGACACTTTCATTTTCAACCCAACCTTGCACTACCAGTCTTTCCTCTCTGTTACATGTACATTCATGAGCAAGTGTTGAACAGAATTGAGAGACAGCAATTCAGAACATCTACATTTTCAATTTGAGTAAATTCCTTTATAATTATATGAACTACTCAATAAGGTCATCTGCTTATGTTCAAATGTACATCAAAACAACCATCAGCACAGCTTCAGTGTCTCTGATTATAAGTTATTGGCCACAAAACAATGTGCTTCTTTTCACAGCCGAGATGTCAGGAGAGTGAAACTTTTTTCAATCAGAAATATTAAAAACATTCAGCTTCGCCCGCTGATCCCCTCATGAGGGGGTTTTACCCCATAATCCTCCTGGGGGCCTATGCCAGCCCTTGGACCCCAGCTAAATGTTCAGTTCATTTCAATTTTCTCAGATCTCATGCCTGCAGTAGTATATCTATCTCTAAAGTGTTTGTGCTTATTTCAAATCCGTATGTGGAGTTCACCCTGCAGTGATTGCATAAGAATCTGGACCTGTGTTTGTTCAGGTGTGATCTACCTGAAGAATATGGTGACTCAGTTTTGGCTGGAGAAGGGGATAGAGAACCCAGCTGACCCTGTGCCCTTCAGCATCCATGAGCAGGACCGCAAACCAATCCGTGACATCATCATTGAGGCCATCATTCATGCTCCAGACCCTGTCAGGTAAGGGCGAATGTTTTGCATTCTGTGTAGTTTTTGAGTTACTAAAAGACAACGTTTACTGGAGAATTCAATGATTCCACCTGTATTACACCCATTTTCAGTCGATCGGTAGAATCTAGTCGTCCCGTTTGAAGCATCCCACCCAACCCATACTTCTCGATACAGGGCTGAGCTTTAACGTTCGCCAACTCACCAATGGCCCCTAAAAATAGTGTGTGGCGAGCTCGATTTGGGGTACCATTCGCCCGGCTGTCGACTTGAAAATACAGCAAGTGGTAGAGAATCTGTACCTGTACACAGGCTTTTGACTTGCAATGTAAAACAAAACACGCGCCAACCGCTTCTGCAGTCAGCAACGGAGACCCGTTCCGATGCATGCTAGGAAGTTAGGTAACGCTAGCAAAGCGAGGGATTTGCGAAGTAAAAATAGCCTTTTCTCGCGAGACTTTCTTCTTTCCCTCGCCGCGAAATGCTACTGCCCTGCGAGATCCTAGCCTTCTTGCTTCCTTGCGTGTATCGGAACGAGTCTCTGACTTCCTTGATGAATCACGCTAGACTTTCCGTACTTTCGATATTCCCCATTTTTAGTCTTTTGTCAATCTCGAACGATGTGGCGCTTTTTAAGCGGTGTCTCGGAGCCTCCAGCAAAAAAAAAAAAAGTCCGAAGAAGAAAAAAACCAGCAGAATAAGAAATACGAAGAAGAGAAGCGAGATCGGAAGTGGGTGCATGGTTGGAAAAAGACAGACACAGGGGAGGAGAGAGCATGGCTTGTTTACAATGACGACAAAAAGGAAATGCACTGTGCGCCCTGTCGAAAATGGGTGACAACGTACAAACAGCAGCAGCAAGACAGAGCAGTTGAAAGGAATGATGATGCAGATGAAGAAGAACTGTTGGAGAGTCTGAGTGCTCAGGTAGATGATGATGATGACTTAGCTGGCCTGGCACACCCAAGCTCCTTCAAGTTTTGGAACATTGACGATAATGAATAAATTATACAGTGCTTGTTTTAAAAAATGAAAGTGTTGTTGTTGAAATTTATCTTGTTTATTAGCTGCAATAGTTATACAGTTTTAAAAAAAAAATGACCGTGCTGTCAATCAAGGGGTCTGGCAACCTGAGAAATATTTTGGCAACTTCAACTTCCCAGGTTAGGAGCCCGGCTGGCTCCTTAGCCTGGCTTGCTAAATCTCAGCCCTGCGATATTGGGTACGCATGCGTGCAGCAGTTAAATCTGTATCAGTGTTCCCTCCACACACAAAAAATGAGAGTCCTTGGGACTCCCAGGTATAAAATTTTAAGAGTCCTTGTGCATATTTTGAGAGTCCCCAAATCGGTGGATGAACGGGTTTTGGGCCCAGTCAACCAAGTCAGAAGTGAAATGATCGTGTATGATAGAATTAAAGAATGGATTAACGAAGATTTCTTTTGTTCAGTGAATGTATTGCTTGGAGGAAGTTTACAATGCGCGCGCATGCGATTTTTAAGGACGACAACTCCCGACACAATCTTTAATCGTCTGCAATGGCAGTCTCAGTTGGGTTCCGATTCTGATTATGCCGTGAATTAGTTCGCCACTCGTTGATCGTATTTATGACTTCAGCGATTCCAAAAAAATGTGTGCGTCCACAGGACGCACACATGCAAATTTTCCTGCGTAATTTTTCATATTTTGTGCGTAATTGACGCACTACTGTGCGTAATCGGGAACACTGTGTATTCACCCATGTTTGACCCAGGCTTTGTAATTTTCTGCTAGTCAGTGAATATCCGGTATTGAAAAAATATTTGCGCTGAGAACAGTACGGCTTTTGTGGAACAAACAAGTTTGACAACGATTTTTCTTCAATGGAATTGTGGTTTGTGCGTGTCCTCAAGTCAAACGGAATCACATAACTGCGCATGCGCGTGTCTGAATTGTAACGTGTAAAATGGATGCAAAGCGCATTGTTCAGCGTGGCGATGCGGTTGATGATAAAGTCGTGAGAAACGCATGGAGGTGGGGATGGGTGGAAAAAGAAGTGGGTGATGAATGACTAGGACATTTTTTGAGGAAGATCTCAAGAAATGGGACGGTCTTTTGTACAATGGGCCAGTCGGAAGTCAAATATGAGCAGTGGAGAACTTGCTGTCTGCTAATAAAAATGTGAGGTTTTCGTGTGTTGATGCGCTCCCACATGCAGTATTATTTCAACTCAGGTTCTCTATCAGACCTGATAGTTCTCCGCGAAATCGCGGAAATCCACGAAAGCGAAACAATCCGCGGACACATATATTGTTATTGTTGTTGTTTTGTATCGGAAGACGAAAGTTGCTTTACTCGCTTCCGGTTTTGCGGCGCCATACTTTGTTTTGGAATAGCGCTGTTTCATAATGAAAGCGAAAGTGGCGGATCGGTTGCGACCCTTGGGTTCGCTAGTTCCGGTTGAAGCAAGAAAGATGGAGGGTTCTTTGGACGCGTTCGAATCAATGAAAGTAAAAGAGCTTAAAGACTCGGTTTTCAGTTTTAATAATGGTAAAGTAAAATGACCACAAATTTGAAAAAATTACGTAACAGTAGTAAACACTACAATTTCAATGTCGAAGAATATCAATGCCTAAAAAAATAATGTACAAAAAAATTACATTAAAAAATAAATAATTATACTTCAAACATAATACTTCTTTAGCCATGCATCTAACTGAGTGAGTGGTATTTGATTTTTGTTGGTTTTATAGTCATCACCTATACACATAATTTGGACAGCTCTTAACAGTCAGCAATGCACTTTTTGAATGGATATTGTAAAAATGCTTTTGAATCCTATTGTTATGTGTCAACAGTACAAAGTAGTACTATGTATTTCTAGCCCCCCGACTTTCAAAAAGGCTGTTTGTTTGGTTTGGTTTGTCATATAGAGCGATTACATTTTATTTTTTTTATAAAGAGATAAGATGTTGCTGTCATACATACAGAACATAATGGCTCTTGTTTCTTTTGATACAAAAATATCTAGTTCCCACGGTCTCTGGCACTAGCACTCTAATGTTATCTACTTCCCATGAAAAGCAAGGATGGATGGTTGGAAGAAGGGTGGGAGTGGTCACTATTAAATGGTGAAATTGCAAACTCATCTTCTACAGGAAACTGTATCAGTAAATAATGAACAAAAGCAAAAACTGATCCAAATATTTTCTCTATATAAAATAAAATACACTATTGAGCACACACACACACACAAATAACAGAACAACACACATACACACGCATGCACACTCCCACAATTGTCTCAATGCACACACACACATGCTCGCACACACGCGCTTAAGATATCTAAACAAGTACAGTAATTATCTTTAAAACAAGTAATGATTTTATAGAAATAAATTGTTAACAAATAGTTTAAAAAAAACTTAAAAACAGCCAAGATCTTGCTCAGTAATCTAAAAGTGATCTAAAACTTCAAACAGCTTCAGACACACAGAGAAAAGAGAGAACAAGTTCCATGTGCTAAAAAGTTTCTAAGTAATAAATAAGAACAACTCTCTGGCAGATTTTTTTTCCCTTCGGTAAAAGCGTTTGTTGACAACGTGTTTATTTGTGTACGTTTGTTTGGTTGTATTTCCATTTTTGATGGAAAGGACAACTGTTTGTGTGGGAAAACTAACAGCTGTTAATTGTTCTACATAAAATGAAATTAATTCTACTGCTGCTATCCAAAACAAATTTGTTAGGATCGGGTATCTTGTTTAGAGCTACTAAACCTACCAGTACTTGAATGATGTCACATACACAGAGGCGCCAACCAGTACGGATTGACCGTATTTAATTCCGGCAAAGTGAATTAAATACGGAAATGCAGTAGCTTTTATAAAAATACAGAGGAGAAGTTGCCGATCGTTTATCTTGGCCAGCTGTGCTTTTGTAATGGTTTCTGGTCTCAGAATAGTACTCTGCACTCACTGAACGTCGCTGTGTTCAACAAGCTGATTTTCATGGTGATTTTTTAGTAAAACAAGTGTGGTGTTCACAAGCTGATTTTCATCGTGATTTTAGAGGACTGAAAATAGCCTGTTGTTTCAGAGAGAAGCCTCTCGTTACTTTATAGTGTCGTAGGCTGGGTTTTGCGAGAGAAAAAAATACTGACAAGTGTTAAAAAATACTGACAAACGGTTCCGGAAATACTGACCAGAAGTTTAGGGGGTTGGCACCTCTGCATACAGATGTCTGTGTCCAAAATTGTCAGTCGAAAGAGGATATTTTTCCCACAGGGTTTCAGGTTTCCTCTTAAGTTACTGATCTTTGTGACCTTCTTATACATTTTCAGTCCTTAGTTGATTACAACAAAAAACTGTCACTTGCTGTGTTTCAGGGTTCAGCTTTGTGTGTGCATCAGCCACATCATCAAGTGTGACTTCCCTGGCCGCTGGCCAGAAGCTCCAGAGTTGATGGCCATGTACATCCAGAATGACGACCACACCAAGTGGATGGGAGCCCTCATGTCCATCTATCAGCTGGTCAAAGTTTTTGAGTAAGTTGGGCCTAACTCTCAGGATGCACGTTTCTGAAAAGCAAGTGGTTCATTTTCTGTCCACAGTGAAAATATTCTTGATTTCAATTTCTTTATGTGAAATACTTCCTGTTTGTATGCTTTGTGATACCTTAAGTACCTGGGGTCATGAGCAATCTTGTCACTGTAGATTGTTCTAACCTATAAAGGGAACAGTGAAAGCCCCAGTTGAAAACCTGTCTTGCCTTTATAGGCATGACTAATTCACTGCGGCAACAGTTCCCCCCATTGGAGTGCCGGGGGTTTCAGTATAAATAGTATCCCCACTTTCTGGAAATTTAGTGCTTTAAATTCCCACTGTCGCTGTCTTCATCATTTGCTCTTTCCCATTCCTGATCTGTCCTATCACTCTGCTATACTTTCTTCTTCTTCGCTAGATCAATGACCTACCTTTTTTCTTGAAAACTCTTCCTGGACAAGACTCCTTGTTTGTGTATGAGGTCTGTTGGATCAGCTTGGGAGTGTTGGACGCTTTCTGCCGGGTGGTCACTAGGGCTTCCTATGATTGTATTATTTCGCACTATAGGCATTTTATATGTATGTGTTTTGTTGATGATTTGTAATGATGGTTGTATTCTATTTTGTTTTTGTAACCGGGGTGTTCGCGTAGTTGAGGTCAACCCTCAGCCGTCCCCCGCGTGGGATGTCTTTATTGTAAAGTGACTGGCCGGTGGAGGGCATTCAATTTTCCCACTAGGGTTGTTTCGGCAGATCTTTTATGCAGATCGGGGGTTGTCCGGTCCTGATTTGGCTCGGAAGAGTCCGCTGGACCTAAAGCAACAATAAATCAATCCATCAATCAACCTTAAGTACCAATTTTCAATCTGAAGAATTTCCATTTATAATCACCTTCAACAATGTCCATTTGTTGCTTGCAGTTGGCTGTGTATGGTAGACTACTATAGAATAAAGACAGTACTGCAGTATTATGAAATGCCAGTTATTTGTTGTTCAGTCAGTATGACGAGTCAGTTAGCAGTGGGGCCAATCAGTTTGGGGAGAGCATTCATTCTGCATTGTGGCATAAAATACATCATGCTTCTACCTAGATATAGGAAAGGAACTGATGACTCTTCTGTTCATTTTCTGTATTGTCTCCCAGTGTTGGGAAAGCAAACCGTTGTACTATTTTGTACATTGTGAACTAAACTCGGAGGTGCTCTGGGTGCAGGTACAAGCGTGCAGAGGAGAGGCAGGTGATGGACAAAGCTATGGCAGTGTTCCTTCCTATGCTGTACAAGCGAATTTGTCAGTTCATGTCTGATTCCTCTGAGATGTCCGTCCTCCACCAGAAACAAATTCTCAAGATCTTCTACGCCTTTGTACAGGTCAGTCCAGAACATCTTGATCAAAGATGCTTGGTAGATAGGAAATTAGACTCAGACTGATTATCATGAAGGCGCGGTGATCATGATATTAGAATTGTATAATTCATATTGTTGCCCCAAAATCTGTTCTGCGTTTGATTAGACTGTGCTTAACATTTTCTGACCATGGAAGGTCAACTACTTAGCATTATTCTGATTCACGTTGGGTTTGCAACATGTAGAGAATATGAAAGGGATGTGTTTCGTGCAATAAGAAGCACAGAGAATTCGTCTCATTGATTGATACTTCTACAGAGAATGGTGCAGTGTTACCTCTGCAGTGTATTGGGTTGACTATTGTCTCATATTCCAAAAAGTTTTATGTTGTAGCAGTGTGAAAATAAGCCCCAGTTTTGCATTGATTTTGCTTGTTATTCAGAACTTGTCAGCCCTGTAAAGATGTTTTAACCAAAAGGTGATACTGTCTGTTGTAGAACCACCTTCCCTTGGACATACTGACCAAGGAGGTGTTTACCCTGTGGATGGAAATTGTGGGCCAGATTGTCGACCGGGATGTGCCTGTAGTAAGTGTTTTGTTATGAGCCTTTTTGACACGAATGCACAGCCCCTCACCCACCCCATTCCATCACCCAACCGCCCCTCCCCCCATCCACCTAAAAAAAATCAGTTTTGCACTTCGGTGTGAGGTGAGTACTAACTAGTACAAAAATGCAAATCTGTGAAAGACGAGTCCTACTTAGTCCCAAAAAGAAATTTTAACAAACAATATGTTAACAAATGTCTGTTGTCTGGACATGCAAAACTTGCAAGTGGATTAATATCTCAGAACCTCTTTAAACTATCATAACCAAACTTGGTAAGCTGGTGTATATCCATGAGACCTCGTAAATGATCTGTGAATGAATGACTTCACATCAAGGTCACAATGTCAACAAATGTTAGTAAAAAGAAAAAAAGAAAATGTTTCACAAAATTTCACTTTTTAAAAAAATTTTTATTAATACTGAACTAATGATTTTTTGATGCATGATAAATATCGAGACAGGCATCCTATGCATATTTGGTCAACCTCACCCGTCAAGGTCAATGGAGCTGTCCAAAATTGGTTAGTATAGGTACTTTGAGGTGACCTTGACCATAAACTATGAGATATAGTTCGAATTTGTATTTAGAGAAGATAGATTGATCTTTCATATTGGTTCTGTTTTTGCGTTGATCTCAAAGGTCAAGGTCGTTTTAGGTTTTGCAAACACATTATAAAAAAACGGTCATTCTACAGCTGTATGACTCTATTTAACCCATAGTATGCAACAACATTAGGTTATTTGATCATGCATGAGAACGAGAGGTCACATGAAGATCAAGGTCATCCCAAAGTCAAGGTCAATGAAGGCCAGAGTCATCTCATGGTTTTTTTGGCCAAATACAACTTTTGCTGTAGTTTATATGATATTACATGAGTGTATTTGGAGCCAGAGTCGAGGTCATCTCAAGTTGAAGATCATGGAAAGATCAAAGTTGATATTTGCAGTTTAATGCCACTTTTATTTTTATCTTTCTGGACAGTCATTTTCGTGTTAAATATTGCAAATTTCACAAGGAGTCATTTGAATTATTTTTATATTCAGGGTTCAGCCTGACACAAAAAAGCTATGGGCCATTGGGCCCCTCAGATCAAATTTCAATGGGCCATGATTTCAGTAGTAATTTACGTACATGTAAAAGATAACCTGGAGATATTATTACAGAAATTAAAACAAAATAGATTATTGTGACGTGAGTGTGCATGTGTTGTGAAGCATGTTTACCAACAAAACACTAACCAGAACAGGGATCAGTATTTTGACTTGACTCGGGGCTCACACAATCATCTTGCGTAGGATTAGCGGCGGTAGACTGTGGTTTAACAGCAGCAAACGACAGTCTAGACTGTCCTCCCTCAAGTTTAGGTGGGTTTTTTTCGTTTTTTTTTTTTTTTTGGGGGGGGGGGGGGGGGGGGGGCATTTTCAAAGCGGCACAAAGAAAAACACAAAATCCTCCTTGCACGGACACAACATAAGCGCACACGATAGCAAATTCTGATTTGGAAGAATTGTACAACACTTCTTATTGGCTGAAAGATCAACATCTGGGCCCTCATAGCCAATCGCTGAACTTGCCTTAGCAAAAGCACGTTTGTCGCCTCCAAATACGGTGCACTGTTATTGTGGTGGCGCACTGGTACCAAAAATCGAAGCGCCATTCGGCCCCTGGCAAGAATTGTAGATGGGTCATTTTTAATGTTTATGCGTCAATGGCGCAGGGCGCGCTAGTAAACTGATCCCTGTATATTTGTTTTTATCTAAATTGTTAACATTTTAGAGCACTTCATATCAATAGAAAACAAATTAAAAGTTGTAAAGTGGGTAAAAAGGGATATGGAAATTAGGAGTGGTGGCCATTAGATGTGAGGCCTGTGATATCTTCTGGAGACAGAATTGCCTTATAAACGTATTACAATCGAAGCAATTGATTTGGGAGGTTTCAGACACTAAATTTGCCACATTCTCAAGCTATTGCTATCACTGCAGAGTTGTAACTGGACGTGTTGTGTGGTTGTTGATGCTGAAATTACATGTTGATTTAAAACTGCGAGACGGTACCATAATCGCAGGAGACATTGCAGTATGTTGTTGATAAATAGTGATAATTTACCTTATCAATGACAGGAGACCAAGAAGATTGACGAGGAGGACCAGCCAGAACTGGCATGGTGGAAGGTGAAGAAGTGGGCTGTGCACATCTTGGCGCGCGTGTTTGAGCGCTACGGCAGCCCTGGCAATGTGACCAAGGAATACACCCAGTTCTCCGAGTGGTACCTCAAGACCTTCTCTGCCGGCATCATGCAGGCCATCTTCAAGACCATGAAGCTCTACAGCGAGAAACAGTACATTGCTCCCCGCGTCATGCAGCAGTGCCTCAACTATATCAACCAAGGGTGTGTATGTATGTAGCTCTCGTGTTTCTGATAATGCTCTGGGACCCCTACAGTAAGGAGCATTGCTAGCAGTCCTGCTTGTCTGCAGGCTACCGTATATGAAAATTGCGTGTGCACAGATGTTTGCCCAGAAGCGCAACCCATGGAAAAGTACTCGAGGAATATTTATAAAGAAAGAGTCCTGCCTTGTGAAGCACCTGATTTTCTGTTTGTTGATGTGGTTGTTATTATTAATCAGGGCTTATAATTTTCAGCGCTTCAGGGAATTTCCGCTATTGAACAAATATTTCCACTTAGCAAAGTGTGGTTTTGTGTGGAAAAAAGTTTGACCACGATTTTCCTCCAACTAAAAAGTGTTTTGTGTGTGTCCTCAAGACGGAACTGGGCATGCGCGTGTCTGAATCGTACCGGTAAAATTTATACAAAATGCATTGTTCAGCATGGCGATGCAGTTGATAATAAATGCATAAAAAACGCATAGAGGTTGCAATGGATGAAATAAGAAGTGAGTGATAATGATTAGGAATTTTTGAGGAAGATCTCAAGAAATAGAACAGCCTTTTGTACAGTGTGCCAGGCGGAAATCAAATATGAACAATGGAGAACTTGCTGAGGCTAAAAATGTTGAGCAGACTCATGCAACTGTGAAGCAGGTATACAGCACTCCACCTTCAGTCGGTGTTGCTGATGCACAATCTGTGAAGCCAGTGTCAGCCCCCAGCATTCATTCAGTCAGTGTTGGTAAAGCACCTCAGAAACCTGTTCAGAGAAACTGGCTGCAAACAAACCAATCCCTCCAAATTCTTCAAACATACCAACTAAACCATTGCCAGTGAAAACATTGTTTTAAGATTTGGATTGTGCATCAGAATGTTTGAAGACTTGTCAACTAAATTTGGACTTTATTGGTGAATAGTGACTGTCGGCTGAACATCGGTGTATGTTTATGCATCAGTGCAGACAGGCTACTTTTAAAGTTCAGCTGCGTGTAAGCAAGCTAGTCTTTCCTTCACTATGTTATATGGTTTTGGTTTTGCTCATCTGACATAAAAAATGCACGATTAAAATGCAACAATTCGTATTGGGCGGGGAGGAGGATGGTGAGGGATGTCATTCCTCGGCACCCGTTCAACCAGCACCTAGGAGGCCACAGGGCCCCTGCCAATTTCCTCTTTTTCAACCCCAGACCATTGCAAGCCTGATTAATATGGAAGCATGGTAACGAAGTGACAGAAATATGGTTGAAAATTGGCAGTTGTTTCTTCACCATTGTCGATATTACAATTATTTTGTGCACATTTTCCCTGATTAGTTCTCATTCTCTTTCGTGTTTGTTACAGAATCAGCCACGCCTTCTCATGGAAGTTCATCAAGGGCAACATGCAGGTAGATCACGCATTTTCTTGTATCATAACTAGATGAATTGAATGTGAAAAAATAGTTTGAAGGCACATTGATTGTTGAAGGTACTGTGTCCGCAATACACTGTCAATTTTTTTCTGTAAAAATTTTTTTTTCCATGAGATCTATCTATTAATATTCCAAAGCATGTAATATGGGTCATTGTACTTTCAGTCTTTGATCATGGATGTGATCTTCCCACTCATGTGCCACAGCGATGAGGATGAGGACCTGTGGAACAACGACCCCATTGAGTACATCCGGGTTAAGTATGGTAAGTACTGAAGTTGTGCATTTGCTGTGTAACAGGTTTAGCATTACATTTTTCCTCCACCTACCCAGTGAGACGAGCAGATGGCTAATTTGTCTGCTTAGTAGTTAGGTTTACTTGCTTGATCTCAAGCAGTGTTCCCGATTACGCACAGTAGTGCGTCAATTACGCACAATATATGAAAAATGATGCAGAAAAATTTGCATGTGTGCATCCACAGACGCACACATTTTTTTCGAATCACTGAAGTCAAAAATACGACCAACGAGTGGCGAACTAATTCACGGCATAATCAGAATCAGAACCCAACTGAGACTGCCATTGCAGACGATTAAAGATTGTGTCGGGAGTTGTCGTCCTTAAAAACCGCATGCGCGGGCATTGTAATCTTCCTCCAAGCAATCCACTCACTGAACAGAAGAAATCTTCATGAATCCATTCTTTGATTCTATCTAGGATTAAATAAACATTTAATACATGTTTTAATTTTTTGGTTTTATATGTTTATGATAACTAATGTGACGCTTTAACAGAGTTAAAAAAAAATTTCTTTTTCCGATTTGGGGACTCTCAAAATTTGCACAAGGACTCTTAAAATTTTATACCTGGGAGTCCCAAGGACTCTCATTTTGTTGTTGTTGAGGGAACACTGTCGAGAAAACCTACTTGAGACCAGCCGTGGCAAAGAGATGTTTGTTCTATAATTATGCCTGTGTGCTTTAGGATTTTAGTAATACAGAACTGTTTGTGTGCAGATGTGTTTGAGGACTTCCTGTCGCCAGTGATGGCGGCACAGACGGTGTTCCACACAGCCACGGCCAAGAGGAAAGAAGTGCTGAACAAGGCCATGGGCTTCTGCATGTCCATCCTCACCAACCCTGCAGTGGAGCCCCGCCAGAAAGACGGAGCCCTCCACATGATTGGAGCAGTGGCTGAAGTCCTGCTCAAGGTAAGATTTGCTCAATCACTCTTACTGCATTTCAATTGGTTGGTTTCACTTGCACATTGCAATGGTAAAATTTAAAAAAAACGTTTGAAATACAGCAAAGAAGAGCCGTCAGTTTTATCACCTTTTATTTTGATTCTTGTTCATTCACTTATAATCTGGATATTTATATTCTTTATTTTCAAGTCCTGCCATGGTTCAAGTTGGTCCTAAATCAGAAACAGCTTTGATTGAACCAATCCTCACTGTATAAACAGGCTGATGTAGATTTTGAGTTCCCAGAAACCACTAACCCATGCTGATTTAACCGTGTGCTGTATGCGCAGAGGAAGATCTACAAAGACCAAGCAGAGCTGATGCTGTCGGAGCATGTGCTCAAGGAGTTCCAGAGTCCCCATGGCTTCTTGAGAGCTAGGGTGAGTACTGTTTCATTCTAAAAGCCTTTAAGCAGTAGTAGTAGTAGTTCTAAAGTTTTGAATAGGTAAACGAATATGTTTTCAGCGATGCTGATGATGCCGCGAAGCTTAGAGACATGGTTTGTATCTCGGCTGTATGTCTTTTCTTGTAATTTGGCAACTCACCATTTTAGAGTGGAAGCTAATAAGCACAATGTGCTTTGTATTTCAGGCCTGTTGGGTGCTGCGCTACTTCTGTGAGCTGAAATTCCGGTCAGAGAACAACCTGATTGTGGGCATGCGGTCGGTCAAGGACTGCCTGCTGGCGGACAATGATCTGCCTGTGCGTGTGGAGGCTGCGCTTGCCTTGCAGATGCTCATCACTGACCAGGAAAAGGGTGAGCCAGCTCTTGTGTTGGACTTGGTTTGGATGTGTGTTGCCATGTCCCTGAGACAGGTTTTGCTGGGATGTGAGTGCAGACATGATGGTCTGTGCGTAAGCACATCATTTTGCCATGAGCGTGATACCTGGCATAGACCAGTGTGACTGACAATGGCATTGTAAATATTGGCAATGAGAGAATGGCATTGTAAATTTTTGGCAATGAGTAATGTCCTGGGAATATGGCAAATTGAACATAAGACTTGCCCTGTAACACATGGCAACAGTACACTTGGTACATTTTAATCTGAACTTTTCTTCCGTTATTGTGGAAATTTGAGCAAGCGGTGCTTAAAATTTATTTTTACTGAGTGTGGTTTGCCTGTGCAAAATTGACGTTTTGTTTTGTTTTCAGCAAAAACTTTCCTTCAGCCTTTCGTAAAAGAAGTTCTCTTTGGTAAGTTTAATATTTCTTTTGGAAAACGTTTTTGCTCTTGAAGAGTTGTATTGCAATAATTTGAAAAAGGTGCATAAATTTTGTACGAAACATCATTATTGATGCGAAGTTTTTGGTCAGAAATACGTGGCTTTTATTGGTTGGGAGAAGTTTACTTTACTCATTGAGCGTAATTAATTGCACGTTTGAAAGTTTTATTATGTTGTTACACCTCTTTCCTTTGGAGTTTTATCTGTCTCTCAGATTACAATTAACACAAATTTGAATCTGCACACCCTGACAGCACCTATTAGGGTGAAAAGTGCTATCACAATGCACTGCAGAAGGAAAGAGATGAGGGAACAGAGGAACGACAATTAGAAAGAGAAATGACAGTAATTAGTGCATTCAGCTATTTTTGCAGTTGCAAACATTTAGTGGCATTTTTAATATTAAACATGACTGTTTTGGGCTGATTTGTTTTGACTTGTGGTTTGATTTGGTTGTGATTACACGTCCCCATCTTTAGATCACTCATTTCTAGTGACAGGATTACACAGGTCTGGAACAATTATTGTAATACTGTGATTAGTAGAGCTTGTCAATGGAAAGAATGCCCAAAGTTCATGTGTACATTGCTGCTTTCAGCTTTGCTGAATGTGATCCGTGAGACAGAGAATGATGACCTGACTGGGGTGATGCAGCGCTTGGTGTGCACCTATGTCGAAGAGGTCACGCCCCTGGCGGTGGAAATGACTAAGCACCTGGCTGATACCTTCGCCCAGGTCATTGAGACGGACTCTGAGGGTTCGGAGGAGAAGGCCATCACCGCTCTGGGCATCCTCAACACCATGGAAACCATCCTCAACGTCATGGAGGAGCAGAAGGAGGTTAGCAGCATATTGTGGCGTGTTTTTGTGTGACAGTTTTGTTAACAGTAACATAACCAAGAGCATCGAAGGGTGGGGAAAAGCTACTAAAATGCTTTCAAGAGTGGTGATTTAATGACATAGAGTTCTTCTTAGTAGTGGAGTATAGTTTATATATGAAACATATTGCCGTGGTATGTTGCTGATGAAGAGTTTCAACATTTTGTATTTTCAGATCATCCTGCAGTTGGAGGGCATTGTGTTGAGGGTGATTGGCCTCATTCTGCAGCAGAACATTATGGGTGAGCCGCATTGTCTTCTTTCAAAAACAGGTTGTGAACAGGATAAATGTTTACAGGTAGGGGTGGGATTGCATGTCTTAATTTCTCTATTTGAGATAATAAAGTAATTTTGATATAAGAGGGAGAGAGGGGGAAACCAAGTAACGTTTGTGAAATTGGAATAAGAATAAGAGCCAGCAGGCAAGCTACATCACGGTGGAGGCTTGTTTTAATAATGGTCTTTTACCATATTTGACAGTTGATAGAATCTGTTCTAGATTTCTATGAGGAAGTGCTGTCGCTGATCTACAGCCTGACTTGCGGCCAGATTTCCGTGCACATGTGGGAGGTGTTCCCAATGATTTACCAGATGTTCACCAAGGATGGCATTGACTACTACACTGGTGGGTCCTATGGCTTTTTGTGCCTGTTTTGTTTAAGCTCTTTATTTAATCAATTAATTAGCTCCTGTATGGTTAGTTTGTTACTCTTTACTTCTAACAGGGTGTAAATGATCAGAGGATGACCATTTTGGCTAGGAAAGACATGAATAACATATTCTGTAGACTTTGCTTTTTCCCAGTGATAAGATTGATGGATGTGTGACTGTGCCTGACCGTATTGCTGTACTACAAATGTTTCAGCTTGTGTGGGTTGTGGGTGACTTGCACATTTGTGATAACCATCTTATCTGCTCTTTGATTATAGGCGTGATGTAGATGATGTGCAGGTTTGTGGTAACCCCACATCTGCCATTTTGTTTTCAGACATGATGCCAGCCTTGCACAACTATGTGACTGTGGACTCTGACGCCTTCTTGGCTGACCCAGCGCGCATGGAGATGATCTACAACATGTGCAAGACCGTACGTTCCGAGCTGTTTTTTGTTTGTAGGTTGTGTAATATAATATGTGAAAATTACCATCAGAAAATCATACGCAAAATATTGATCAGGATCCTAATTTTCAGTGTCCTGATCCACAGACACTTAAAACTAAAAGTGTTTATTCCCACTCTACACCACCCACTGCCATAAACAAGTATTTTTTATTATTCTATTGAGATATTTTACAGATGCTGTGAATTTACATTGATGTTTTAGTAGGGATGTTAATTTTGTGTATTGCAAATAATAACACTGCATCTTAAGAGGCGTCCAAAGACAATAGTGGGTTTTTCATCACTGCTCCTAAGCCCCTACCCCTTTATCTATCCCAATATTTCCCAAGCCCCATCCCTCCTCTGTGCATGCAGTGTGCAAACAGCAAGCTGCACCTGTCAAGTGGACATTATCACTGTAAAATGGGCTCTTAGAAACTCATCTCTGCCTTCTCTAGGAACAGTTTAATCTTTGTGTGTGTTACAGGTGATGACCGGTGATGTAGGAGAGGACGCAGAGGTTCATGCAGCCAAGCTGATGGAAGTGATTCTGCTGCAGTGCAGTGGCAGGGTCGACCATGTAAGTTTGCAGTTTCTGCCCTTTGGGGGTGGTTGAGCTTTTTGGTTGGATGGAGAAGAGAATGAAATAGCACTCACGCTTGCTACAGCAGCATTTATTAAATATATTTTCACAAATACATATTTACTGGCTATGACTTTTTAGCATTTTGGTTATGTCCACAGGTGCTGCCGATGTTTGTGGAACTGGCACTGACACGACTGATGCGGGAAGTACAGACATCCGAGTTACGTACCATGTGCCTGCAGGTGGTGATTGCTGCGCTATATACGCGACCCCAGCTCCTGCTGGACACCATGGCCGCCATGCGTCTGCCCAATATCCAAGGCTCCATCTTGGAACAGTTCCTGAAGCAGTGGCTGCATGACTCGGACTGCTTCCTCGGGTTAGTCTTGCATGGCTAGCTGATAAGCTTGACTTGTCCCACTATTCAGACAGTTCTTGAGCCACACATTTTGTCATATTCCAACAATTCTTAATTTTTCATAAGCAATATTTTAAATCAAAATTCTGTTTGTTTTTCTGAATGTTTTTGTCAGTTTGGACTGTTTGTTACGTTGAGATCACCACTAGTGGGACTTTGTGGTTAGAGGCATATATTGTGCTTGCCAACTCTTTTTTTCCATACACAGTTAGTTGGTCATTGTTTATAGGGTCCAATGGACCGTAATGAGCCGAATCAGGACTACTTCATACACTGTAAAACAGATGTTTATCGAAATGAAAAAAAAAAGATTTAAAGCTCAATTTTAAATGAGACCCGAGTATTACAACAGAAGAATTTAAGTCAGTGAAATGGCTTGTTCTGGTGAAATGATGAGACGTTTAATCCATTCTCTGAGGGACACCGCATGCAGAGTGGACAAGGCCTCTCGGCTGACGAGTGTATGGTGACTTGCGGTCACTCAGGGTTTTCCTGTTTGACTTGAGGTCCGTGCGCTGGTCATCTCTGTATGCAGTGGGCCAGTGCTCTCGCCTGGCCTTCTGCCCCTAGATGGACCACCTTTGGCTCTGATCACACACATCTCTGTCACAGTGATGTTGACTAGTTTCAGTCATGAACAGCCAGCATTCATCTTGTGCATGGCAAGGTCAGCTATTTGCAGGACTGGTTGATTAGTGGGTGTATGTTTGTCACAGTGGTGAGACGTTTTTGAGAATCAAAATAGGCCTGCCCAGCATGGGGTTATTTCAAGATGTTTAGATGCTTGTATTAAACTAAAGAAATAATCATGTGAACTTGGTCTCTAGTCTAAGGCTTGTTTTTCCTATTTCTATAATTTTCAAAGAAAAACCGATTATCACACCTGAACTTTTGGACCGGTGTGACAAAGAGAGATGAAAAAAAAAAAACTCACAGGGAGCTGATGCCTACCAAAAAATCAACAATGACATCCGAAAAGGCATGCGCGCAGCAAAGGAGAACTGCATAGAAGATCAGTGCCAAGAAATAGAGAACGTTCTGAACAAGAAAAACCGCAAGAAGGCCTACCAGAATGTGAAGCGGCTAACAAGTGTTAAACAGCCCATGGTCCCCACAATCCAAAGCAAGTCTGGCATATGCCTTACAGAAGAACAAAAAGTTTGGGATAGATGGATAGAGTACTGCCCTGACCTTGAACCACACACCAAACGGACACACATCAGCTCTAACATGTCCCAAGAACAGAATAGAAGAAATCTTCCCAATTCTCCAAGAAAAAGTTGAGGCAATAGTGCAATTGCTGAAGAAGGAAAATTCAGCAGGAGTGGACAACATACCCGCAGAATTGCTTTAAGCAGGAGGAGAAGCGATGATTGACGTCCTCACCATTATCTGTAAAAGATCTGGAAGAGTGGGGAGTGGCCTATACCATGGACCCAGTTGTTTGTCAACATTCTTCCCAAAAAGAGTAACCCTCAGGAGTGTGAAAATTACCACACCAACAGCTTCATCAGCCATCCCAGCAAAGTCCTCCTGAAAATAGTACTTAACAAGTTGAAACCCAAACTGAAGAAATCATTGCTGAAGAACACGCAGGATTGGGGGCGAAGTACCACTGAGCAGATTTTCAACCTCAAAGTAATCTGCAAGAAATACAGCACCAACATCTATATCATGCATTTGTAGACTTCAAGAAATTTGACAGAGTCTGGCATGCAGCTCTGTGGGTAACCATGAGAGTGTACAACATCAGCCCTAACATTATTGAAGTCATCAAAAGCCTGTATGATAAGGTACCAGTGCAGTCCTCCACAACGGAGCCATCGGGAACTGGTTCAGAACAACAATTGGTGTGTGTCAAGGATGCCTACACTCTTCAGCATCTTCCTAGAGCGCCTCATGTCAGATGCTCTTGCAAATCACAAAGGCACAGTCTGCATTGGGGGTAAAGCAAACTTTAACCTACGTTTTTCTGGTACAATGGCTTGATACCACCTCGAGAGCCTTTGGAGTGCAGGTAAGTGCAGAGATGACCAACAACACCAATGGCATCAACACGGACATCAAAGTCCAAGGCCAATCCATCAACACGGTTCATAGCTTCAAATATTTAGGAGCCATTGTATCAGACAATGGGTCCTGACAGGAAGTCCTCTCCAGGTTTGTATAAACAACTGCTGCCCTGACAAGGTTGAAGCTCATTTGGAAAGAAAGGATCATCAGTCTACACTCCCAAGTTAAGGCTGCTGCGCTCCCTTGTCATCTTCATCTTCCTATTCGCTTACGAAACATGGACCCTCCCAGCAGACCTACAACGAAGAATACAAAGCATGGAGATGAGGTGCTACAGAAGATTTCTTGGCATTTCCTATACCCAGCACATCACCAACGATGAAGTCTGACAGACCATCACACAAGTCATTGAACAACACGATAACATGCTCACAGTGGTGAAGAAACTGAAACTCCGATGGTATGGCCACATTACCAGAGCATCAGGCCTTTCAAAAACCATACTGCAAGACAGGGGAAGAGGTAAACAGAAAAAGAGGGGGGGGGGGGGGGGTCAACATTGGAGAATGGACTGGCTTGTGAGCTAAGCCATGAGGGTTGTTGAGGATGAGAAAGATGGAGTATGCTGGTTAAATGATCACCTGTGGTGCACCAACGACTTTCAAGTTATAGGATAGGATAATCTTGATCCGCAAAGTAAATCTGCAGTGTTCTTTCGTGTCTTTATCTCCTTTGTTCTTGCTCCAAGAATTAATGTGACATCCTATCCTATCCCATAACTCAGAGGTCGTAGGGGCACCACAGGTGATCGTTTAACCAGCATACTCGATCTTTCCCTGTTCTCAGCAACCCTGATTGTTTTGCTGTGTCAAACCAGTCCATTCTCAAATGTTTCCTCCCACCTCTTTTTCGGTCTCCCTCTTCTTTTACCTCCTTGCACTGTGCCTTGCAGGATTGTCTTTGCAAGACCTGATGATCTGGTGACGTGGCCATACCATCAGAGTTTACGTTTCTTCACCAATGTGACACCAGTGATTCTAATTAACAAGACCTAAAAATAAAAATTGAGTTGTGTATTTTTTCTATCCATTGTTTGGTGGCTAGGTAAGCAAACAGAGTATATATCTTATGAGCATGTAGTGGCGCGCTTTGCAAGTAAACATTGTTTTGATGTCTCAAAGAGTGGGGTTTGTGCAGACTTCATGACCGTAAGCTGAGCGTGCTGGGCCTGTGCTCTTTGCTCAGCATGACCAACACACGGCCTCAAGAAGTGACAGCAGCTGCCGGTGAAGTTCTCCCTTCCATGCTTGTCCTCTTCCAGGGCCTCAAACGGGCCTATGCAAGTAAGTTCATGCTTGTGAGCATATTGAATCTCTTTTCGTTTCAATCTTTTCTCATATTTTTGTTATAAAAACAGATTTATTTATTTTTTGTTTCTGTTTATTTGTGACAAGTCCACACCAGTCAACTCTGTTGTTTTTCTGTCTTGTTAGTGTACAAAATAAGGTTTGGGTTCAGTAATTGCACATTGTGGCTTTCAAAATGGCATTGTTTTCAAAAGTGCCTATGTCAGGCTATGAACAACACATTTGTGAAATTCTGTTTTAAAGTGAACACTTGATTATATTTCGAGCTGTGATTTTTATATACCATTTGAGAGGGTTCACTGACAACTTAACAGCTCTTTTATGTTCGATTTCCTTACACACAAAAAAGTAGACCAACAGATGAGTGTCCTGTTTATTGATGTAATTGTTTGTTCCAGGTATATTCAGAGGTGCCAACCAGTACTGATTGACCGTATTTAATTCCGGCGAAGTGAATTAAATACGGAAATACGGTAGCTTTTATAAAAATACGGTTACAAAGTTGCCGATCGTTTATCTTTGCCAACGGTGCTTCTGTACCGGTTTCTGGTCTCATAATAGTGCTCCTGCACTCACTGAACGTCGCTGTGTTGCACAAGCTGATTTTCATGGTGATTTTAGAGTAAAACAAGTGTGGTGTTCAACAAGCTGACTTTTATCGTGATTTTAGAGGATTGAAAATAGCTTTCTGTTTCAGAGGGAAGCCTGTCGTTTATAGTGTCATAGGCTAGGTTTTGCGAGAAAAAACAAATACTGACAAGTGTTAAAAAATACTGACAAACGGGTCCGGAAATACTGACAAGAAGATTAGGGGGTTGGCACCTCTGTATATTTGAAATGTGCATGCTTTGCTTTTGATTAGGTCATAACATGCATTTTTTTTGTTTTGACTATTTCATAGCATGAATCCTTTTGCATATTCTAGGTCGTGCCGAGAATGAAAATGAATCTGATGATGAAGAGGAAGATGAAGAAGTGGAGGATGATGCTGGTGAGTTTGTTACGTTTTCTTGTCCACATGTATTTGCCATGGGTTACCAGTAATTACATATGACTCGCATGCTCCTTATAAAATTTGCAATATTTAACATGAAAATTAGTGCAGAGAAAAGAAAAAAAAGTGAAACTGTGGCATTAAAATGCAAAGTAATACTGATTTTGATCTTTCTATGCTCTTGACCTTGAGATGACATTGGTCTCCAAATACACATGTGTTATCGAATAAACTACAGCAAAAGTTGTTCTTCTTCCCTCTCACCCCCTCTTCCCACATCCTCTTTTCCAAAACTGGTGACTTTGGGATGACTGTGACCTTGACCTTCCCATTGCCTCTCATGTATGATCAAATAACCTATACGTGTTGCATACTATGGGTTTATAAAAAGCCGTTCTACAATACGATGACCTTTTTTTAAGATTTTCATGGCTTGAATGTTGAGTACTGGAAACGAGGCGTGTTGTTTGCAGAAGTGCTGGCCAGTGACGAGGATGATATTGATGAGGAGGGACAACAGTACCTGGAGAAACTGGCCAAGGCTGTAAGTGTCATTATTTTGCATTCACACAAACACACAACTACATACCTACCAACCTTCTTATCGTCTAGATTCTAAGCTTACCTACCAACCTTTTTATTATCTAGACTCGGTTCTTGGCATCTTGAATTTTAAAAAAAGAAAGGAGTTATTGTCCTGTTCCCTGTTTGTTTACTTCTAGAAAACAATTTTGATAGTGTTGAACACACACATTCCCAATCTTAAATGAACGCATCCTCGTCTTTGACTGCTGTTGAGTCACTGTCTGAATCTTTTTGCTGGGTTTCAAGAGAAATGATACTGGAAAATTGCGGCTCTGTCACACCCACTATATTTATGGCTCGTTATGGTTTTTGTATGGCAGCTTGTTTTTGTTGTACACTCAAACTGTACTGATTAAATGAATTGTTCATTGTCATCATCATTAACTGATCATTAGGAATGTTTAATGCAGGCAGGGGACGAGGGTGATGACAGCGATGGAGAGTACAGTGATGATGGCGCAGAAGAGACACAACTGGAGAGCTACAACACTCCTCTGGATGATGAACGATGCCCTGTGGACGAATACGTTGCCTTCAAGGAAATCCTCAGCAGTGAGTGACTTTACACTTCGGTTCTCATAATGTATTAGTCAGGGTTGATACAAGCATGGAAAGTCGTGAATTTCAAAATTGGGGTTTCAGACCTGAAAAGTTTTAGAAAAATTTCATAAAGTGAAAACACTTTTTTTGTGTCTGGACTTGCTGACCAAATCAAATGCTATTAGACAGCAAAGAAATAATACCTTGAAATTCATGGGAACATCAGTGCCAAACTCAAAATAAACTTACAATGTAAAACTAAAGCAAAAAATAAAATAAAGAGCTTTGAGGTATTTGTGAAATGTTTTTTTGCATGGGTGTGTTTTGTCCTAGAAAAATATAATATGGGCATGAAAAAAGTCATGGAAATCTAGATTCATAACTCTGTATGAACCCTTAGATATATACATAGGTAAGAATGTAATGGTGAAAATCCTACCAGTGGATACTTAACAAAACAGAACAGGTTGATGAATGAAGTTTGCCCTTCTAAGCATTCAATTTTAATGTTGGTCTCTGCTTCATAAAGCAATATTTTTTCAACAACAACAAAAATATAACTTTACTTATAAATAATAAAATTATTATTATATTTTAAATGTACTCTAAAAAGCATGTGGATGGAGGTTTGGTTTTAGAGTTGATTATTATTGTGTTGTGCTGTTGTATCCGTGTTGTCATAGTTTGTACTATTGTTGTTACACCTGTCTTATTCAGACCTGAGCGCAGTGGATAGTGCCTGGTACACTGCTCTGACCTGCAACCTGACCCAGCACCAGATGCAGCAGGTGGAAGACATTTTCAAGCTGGCTGACCAGCGCAAGGCTGCTTCGGGTGAGTCCCATATAAAGTCCAGCTACCAGTGATTGGACAATACATTGGTCATACTGTTTGACATTATCAGAGACAAGATCTCAGAGCTACCCGAAATACTAAAAACAAAAGAGTTTCTGGGGCCGGCGAAGGCCCCTGATGGGGTCAAGGGCAACGCCCCTTGAGGGAGTCGGGGGGGGCTACCGCCACTGAAGCTGAAGCTTTTTTTTTTAATAATTGAAGTGGAAAAAAACTCCTCTCCTGTTCACTGAAATACTGCTAATATGCCAAAAATATATACATTCCCCACCCCTCCCTCCTCTCCCAATACCTTCCTGAAAAACCAACAAAGTAAAATTAAAATTTGTAAAGAAATGAATGAGCAAAAACCATTCTTGTTTTTCATTTTTTACCATTAACTGATTAAGCCACATGAACCAAGTAGACACTTTCAGCATTGAGACATGACAGCCTCTCACTCTAGTGGTTTGAGATGTCCAACAACAAGTGAACCAAGTGGCAGTTTGAGGTAGAGACTCTCAGCTTTGAGACATGACTGCCATGAGGTGCCCAACAAGGGCTTCTTGTCATTAGATCCATAGTTCAAATGTCATTGCATAAACTGCAGTAGGCTTTTCCAGGTGTGTCGATCTTGCAAATTGAATCGCCAACTTTCACATCCACCTACTTTTCTTTCTGCTCATTTTTCCATTTGACGGTCACAGTTTGCTGAAAGCCAATCAAATTTCTAGCAGTTCTTCACTTTGGCTTTCTTATTAAGTTCTCTTGCAAAAGCTGTTTCTCCCTTAGCCAGTTTTCGTACCATGATGAAAAAGCAAATGGCGGAAATAAGTTCGCAAATGGTTTCATTTCCGGTAGGCCTAGTTGAAACCATCAAAGTAAAAACTGTTTGGGAATAAGATCGAAGACAGCTCAAATCCATAAAAAACAATCTCACTCCAACCCCAAGTTTTCTCATCAGATTTGTGCAAATCTGAAGAATGACCCCTGAGACAACTGAAAATATGGATTTCCGTCCGCATACTGAAAGAAAGATCTTGTCTCTGATTATAGTAGATGGCTTCAGGGCAGCGTGCTCTCTCTGCCCTACATCCATCTTTTTTAACTTGTCAAAAAAGGACGAAACAAATTCCAAATTAATAAGTTGTGCTCATTTCTAATAAACTATTGTTATTTCACTTTGCGAAGGCTTACATTGCCAAGGACATATCCTGCGGCAGAGTTTTGGTGTCAGTCCTCCAGGTGTGACAGTGTTGTTTCATACGCATATTTATTTATCATGTAGCAGAGTACATCTATCTGGAAAGGTGCAGATTAGTCTAGAAGTGGTTTGTCTGTGGTGACACAGCCACACAACGGTCTGCGCAGAAAAAAGTGGGGGTCTCGTTCCTGCCAGTCCGCACACTGTGGCTGTCGGATTCATTACCCCCATACACATGCTCCATGATTTTAATTGCAGTTGTAAATTAAAATGGCTTTAAGAAAAATTTAAGCCAGGTGTCTGTAATGTTGTTGTTGTTGTTGTTTTTAATAAGTGCTAATGACGATAGTTATAACAATTGCATGAATTTGAAGGAGTAGGCTGGAATGAGGTGAGGAGCTGGCCAGAAAGAAGTGAAAATTGTTGTAGTGTCTTTATTTTTCCTGCTTCGAGCAATTAAAATGAATATAAAAATGTAAAAGATGAATTGGTGGAAACTAACTTTACGTGTGTAGTGTTTGGCTTTTATTACAGAATCCAAAAAGATTGAACAAGGCGGAGGTTTCCAGTTTACCCAGCGCACGGTGCCCACCGCTTTCAACTTTGGCAGTTAAAGGCTGGGGAAATGTCTTTTCTCTGTCTTGTGCTGGCTGTCAACAACAATCAACACCTACTGTGGCATCCCCATTTCACTAACTTGATGTCTGTGTGCTATGCCTAAACATGGATTTTCTCCAGTTTGAACATTTTTGTTTTCCCCTCGTGTTCGTCAGTTATGGTGTAGACTTTATCCATTTTAAATGAGATGTGTAATTTCAACCTCTTTGGATAAAAATATTTTTGTTCTTCTTATGTTCCATTATATTTTTTGTCCTTTATTAGACCTGTTTCACAAGGGCTATATAAACAACTTTTAAACACACTTTTTTTTTTTTAAATGAACCCTCAAACCTTGATGCATGATGCTATGAAATCAATAAAGCGTTTTTGATTTGGAGCTCTGTTTCTGTAGCTAGCGCTACGCTACTGCAATTATGTTTTTAGTATGACTGTCAGGCTCTCGGCCTGCCATCAAACTGCTGCCACACAGGGTCGGCTTTTGGGAGGGACATTGCATATTTAATTATATATATTTTTTAAAAACACTCCTATGTAGATCAGGGATGATCTTTTTACGTTGGTGCTATTTTCTTGGCTCTGGCACACGAGCCTGGCTCGCCTCTGCTCCCTGTCTGCCGAAGGGATGGAGGGGACGCACACAAACCCGCCTATGGTCTGACTATGGCTGGGTTCTCTGTGTTGTTGTTTTGACATAGTCTGTTGGCATCAGAAAGAGCTTGTCACCAGACCCACAATCATGCCTTGCCTGTGAAAGGGGCAGGTGTGGATCTTGATTCGGGGGGTTTTGGAAACAAACCCCACCAACAACAGCTGCCTTGTTTGAGATTCTGCTGATTGGTCTCAAGCTAGGAAAGCCTGGCATTGTCATCATTTCTGTCTGGGTTTTGACTGCTAGGCAGAACGGGCGGCTCTCAACTGCTGCTGTTGAAAGTGCATGAGGTCGCTGGCGACTCGGCACTTGTTAGTTCTTCCATCCTTCCATCACACGGTCCTTGTCGAGAGCAGATGCAATGGCCTTTAACCTTGCTCTGTTGCAACAGGACACGTAATATGGGGAAACTGTCGGCACCGGGCTGACACATTCCCAACCCCCAACCCCAAACTTTTTTTTCCGAGGCATAACTTGCATTTTGTCTTGGATTGTATTGCGCAAGCTGTGATATTTGATCTGGTCTGTTGCCGGGTCATTTGTGTCGGGGCAGCCGCCAACTGGAGAGCGGTTGCCCTTTTGGGGGTAGGCAGCTAAAGCAATCTTGGAGAAGGAGCGACTTTTGACTCCTTCCTCCGAGATTGACTCATTGGCTCATGAGGCCTTATCCTCTTAGCCGTGGGATTTTTTGCAATTTTTTTTTTTTGTATCGTGGAGCTCTGTCCCCAGCTCTGCTGTATTTTGCGGAAGTGCCAGATAGTGTTATATCTTTTAATTGTACTCGATAGTTTGGCATCATATTATACTGCACATAATTTTTCTTCCCCAAAAAATAACGAACAGTTTTAGTAATTCTTTATACCTGGGTGTCTATTTATATAGCATAAATTGCCAAACAATATTGCAACAGTTATTTCTAAGGGAAGTTTTTTTTTTTTTTTTTTTTGCTGTTTGCTGTATTGCAAGCTTATTAAGTATAAATAACCACACTTCGTAAATGCTTGCTCAGTTGACTGGAACTTTGTTTTATCAAGAGAAGTTAACAGTGAAGTTTGAGTACTGAAAACAGGTTGGTTGTGCGATTATATGAGAAGTTGAAAAAATCTCAACTGTAACGGGTTTGTTGTGCATTACATTAAATGAGACGGCTTTACAGACATTATAAATCGTGTTGCAAGAGTTTTAGGCTTGGAGCAATATTGGCGGTGCAGTAATTTGGAGACTTTTGATGACAGAATATAATAAAACTTTTTCCATATGCATGAAAGTGTCCTTTGGTTTGTGTATCCTTTGTACAGGATGGTGGGAAGGTGAACAGCGAGATTGTAAAAATTCTTATTTGGCACTGTTGCAAACGCGATCAGCTCTCTTTAATAAAATGAAGAAAAACGTCAATATGGTTTGTATGTTGGACAAGTGTTTTCATGTACCCTCAGATTCTTATTACCCTCTTTCTCTGCAATCATTTCCATTGAGATTTTCTACAAGAAATCCATTTTGTTTTCAATAAAATATTTAATATTTAAGAAGACTTTTTAAAATGCGACTGCCTGATAATTCGACATTTATGTGTTGATGGTGTTTAAGAACAAACACTTTAAGCGCACTCCATTTGCAGTTATTTAAAATTTAGTTACATTTGTGATAAATAATTTTAAAGGTGCCTTTGGCTGATGCTCAAGTATTCTTCATGATAAGGTAGAAAGACACTATTTACACTTATAATGTTCCGCTATTCACATATTGACATTTTACAATAATCCAACATTTAACACAGACTTTCATACGTCCAACCACAGTCTCAACATGCTTCACTGGATATTACAACTACATGTCGTGACCTTTAACAATGTAGTTACGTCTTCAAACGTAACTGGAATGTGTGCTCAATAGCTGACCATTTGGGTCCGCTGACATCAACTGGAGTCTCCAGTGTTTTCTCCATATATTCACAGTTGCCTTGTGCATCAATCAGCAACAGCGTTGTTGTCCTGCAAAACAAAGCTTCATATGTGTAACTCAAATTGTAAGAGCATCCTACAGCATCAAGACGAAAAATCTGAAGTAGAAACCAAAGTTTAAATTTAAAAAAAAACCGTGTGTGATGCATGCTTTACTGTATCTGCTCTTTTGTCGTCGGCTTGTTCTAAACTGTCAGTTTTCAGCTTTTCCTACCAGTTCTCTCAAAATAAACTCAGGAAATGTTTTGTTTGTCAGCAACTATCGCTGTCAATAACATACCTAAACAAATTCATTTTTCAACAAAAGCACACAGTATATATTACTGGAACCACAGACGGCTTTGAGAATAAGCTGTATCCGAATAAAAATGGATATGAAAACTACTGTATTTAATTTCACAGAGATGGCAACCCTTACGGTTTCGCCGTATTATTTTCCGGTGGCAAATATTTTTTTACGGATTTACGCTGAAGTCATTTTTCTTATGGCGAGAATAATTTTTACAAGAATATATATTTGCGGCTGATGATTATGGCAAAAATACTGTTACACGTTTCAGACTGATTACACTTAGGCACTATCACAGTATAAAATAATGCAGCATATTATATAAGGTAACAAATCTATTTGATAGCTTCAATTATTGAAGCTTGCTTTAGTTTAACTTATTGCATATCGTAGTTCACAACCTTGTTAGCTGCGCTGAAGCAGCAGCAGCAGACAAAACAATGCAAAGAAATCAATGAGATTTACCTTTTTAAAAAATTTTTTATGCCGATACACTACACAACCTCAAAGCGATTTATTTTAATTAACTCTTAACATAGATTGTGCTGTACATGATTCTGATTCGTAGCAGGTTGATGTTAAAAATTTTGTGAACTGACATCGATTATCCTTCTGACTTCGGTCGGGGTCAAGTTTTACCAGATTATTATAGAATTCTTTTGCTGAGCTCACTCATTGTTGCGTTCCTGTAAATCTGCCACAGCCAAACACTTGAAAACAGTTCACCATTGACTCCTTCAGGTATGGACTATAATTATATACTACTCAAAATAATACAAGGGCCACTTGGACGTATGGGTCTCTCTTTAAATCGGAAACACGAATTCAATTTATTAGTTCATCATATTTTATTGCAATCATTTCTGCATCAATAACAAAAAAGATTTTAGACATCGGTCGCTTAAAATTCAAGTAAATTCCATTTAAATGGACATACCCCTCATTTACAAAATCAAAACTTTAGAAACCAATAGAGTCGATATCAGGTGTGGCCACTGTTTGCATCAATGCAGTCTTGGCATCGTTGTCTCATGGACTGTATCAGGTTATGGAGGATGTTTCCTGGGATGGCAACCACTCGTGGGCCAGAACTTCAAGGTTAGCTCCTGGAGGGAGGTTTGCCCGTGTCTGTTGACCCAAGACATCCCACAGATGTTCTATGGGGTTCAAATCGGGTGATCGAGCCGGCCAATCCATCCTTATGACGTGCTGTTACTGCAGGAAGTCGCTGACGATACGCGCTCGGTGGGGTCTGGCATTATCGTCCTGTAGTATGGCACCTTCCCCAATGGTCCGCAGAGCTGGGAGAACCCTAGGTTGTAGGACGTCATCCCTGTAGCCAATACTGTTTAAGTTGCCATGAATTTGAAGCATTGGTGTTCTGAAGTTTAATGCGAAGCCACCCCACATCATAACAGATCCACCACCAAAGCGGTCATGCTCGCGCACCGTCGCATCAGCAAAATGCTCCCGTGGACACCTCCAAACATTCACTTGACGGTCGTTGAAAGACAAGGAGAACCGAAACTCGTCTGTAAAGAGCACCCCTGACCAATGTTGCCTAGTCCACACCAAATGATGCCGAGCCCAGGCCAAATGCGCTGCATGGTGAGCTGGGGTGAGCAAAGGCCGTACTGCTGGTCGTCTTGATCGCAGGTTTGCCTCGTGTAGACGGTTGCGAATTGTCTGGTCGCTGATGTTAACATTGCTGGCTGCGTGAAGCTGTCTTCTGATGGTGTTTGCTGTAGCAGATCTCATCCTCAGAGCTGACAGGGTGATGAAATGGTCTTGTCTTGCAGTGGTAACGCGGGGGCGTCTGGAGCTTCTTGGTTCTTGGACGCTTCTAGTGTTGTTAAAGCGCTCCCGCAGCCTTTGGACAACAGAGTGTGACACTCCCAGCCGCCTGCCAACTTCTCTCACCCCCACCCCTTCCGGAAGCCATGCAATAGCTCTGCCTCTATCCAAATCAGTCAATCGTCACCTTGGGGGCATGGTTAGAAAAGCAGCAAAAGCGCTGCCATTTATACCCAGAAAAAAGCGCCGATTGTTGAACTGAACTCAGAAAATGCAAGCCTTTCGCGTGCAAATCACTTTTTAATGTTGAAAATTTTGCTTTATTAGCAAGACAACAGTAAATTAGGGTCATTTTTTTGTACAAATTGGGTTTGTTTTTCAACTCGGTGCAGAAAGTTCAAAACTCACACATGTGATTACTTGTCAGAATAAGATTGTCTTGAATGTTACTGTACAGGATAAGTTTTGAAATAAGCAATATAAGCGATATTATTGATAGCAGCAAAAAATAATTAAACTAAATGAAATATGAGAGTGGCCCTTCAATTATTTTGAGTAGTATATTTAATAAGAAATCTCAATCCTGGACTTTTGCTCCCTTTTGTCTACGGACAAAATTTTAAACCTACGGACAATTTATAAATTTCTTACGGACAGATTTGTCTGCAGGTTGGCATCTCTGATTTCATTATTATTATCATAAATGTTTGAAACTAGCAAGCATATTTTCCAGGAGTGTATATTCTTCTTTGTGCAGACCTGCCTACCCCCCAAATTTTTAGGTGTAACGACTTGGGACAAAAAGCGTAACATTTTGAGGGAAATTTGTAAAAAGCGTATTCAGACCGCGATCGATGTATCGGTCTTTAAATTCATTATATTTCTACACCAAATAATACTAACAATCTTGCAACATTTGCAATTAATAGTAAATTAAACAGGCAGCAAGACAAAAAAAAATAGAAAGCAAACCACACAAAAAAAGTAGATAAACTGTCTGAACTTATTATTATTATTACTTTCATGTACATAGTACACTAAAATTTAAAAAAAAGCATCATTCATTTGTAAAAGAAAATAAAAAAGAAAAAAAGTTTTCATAAGGAGGTGTGGACTTGAGCGCAACAATGAACTGAAAAAAGTAGATAAACTGTCTGAATTTATTATTATGACTTTCATGTACATGAGTCAGAAAAGCATCATTCAGATGCAAAAGTAAATAGTAATATATATTTAAAAAAACACAAAAAACAGTTTTTATATTTTTTACTACTTCAAAGAATTGTAGTAAGCACTCTTAATTATTGATGCTTGTCCAATAAGTGCCCAGGTCTTGACTTCAACACAAGGAGTGCCTCCACAGTATGCTGCCCCATTGAAGCTCTCTGGGGTGTGGCATTCTTTCTTACTGTTGAAAACACTCTTTCGCATGGTGCAGATGAATGAGGCTTATTATTTGCTCCATTCATGTCTGGATTTTCCATTTATGAAGCGCAAATCGATTGTAAACAACACAAATCGCCCGGTCGTAGTTCAAACGGAAGTTACCGTAGCTTAGACCCGAACAGGTCACGTGACCGTTCTCGACTGATCAGAAGCCTTCGTTTTCAGTTCCGAGTCTAGCATCTCCTTATAAGGAAGTTTTCGTACAATGTGTAGTTTTTGCGTTCGGAAAATCGTAGTAAAATTAGGGAAATCGTAAAAATCGTAGTAAGGGCTGAAAATCATAACAAAATACGCCTAAATCGTAACGGTAGGCAGGTCTGTTCGTGTATGTTAGTCTGCATCATCCATCATGGGCGGTCTTAGGGGCGTATATGTGCCCAAACATGCATGTTCCTTCATTTTCACAATGTAAGACTCCATTGTTTCTATAAGAGTACCGCTACTACTGTTTACGAAGATTTGTTTTATTTTAAATAATCACCTTGTTCCATACTGCCTTGGAACATCCCAGACAAAGACGGCAGATTTAGCTTGAGTTGATTCCTGCTCCCAACCACAGTCTGCTGCTTGCTTTATCAGCTGCTTGTCTGGCCAGTATCTGTAACAATATTGGAACATCATCTTAGCCTATTATAAGCCTTGAGAAAACTCAACAAAATCCTGCCTAGAAATTTTAATATTTATTGCAAAGAAAACATCTCCTCTATTTTAACACAGCTCTATAAAATACATCATTTCTGTGTCCTAGTTAGAAATCCAAGATTATTCCCACAATGGAAACAAAAATAAGAACTGAAATGCTATACTTGGTAAACCTCTTCTATACCACAGCAGGTATGTGTCCTTACAAGCAGAGAGAAAAGCAATGCACAGTAGAATACTTTCTTGTTTTCTAAAATGACTAAGACTGGTTTTGGAGGTTTAGTTTCAAATTGTTGGTCAGTGTGTGCTTTCTTTTTAGACTTTTCTGTGACTCTATTTCTCTCTATCCTTCTCTCTTGTTTTCTTTCTCTCTCTCTCCCTCCCTCCCTCCCTCTCTCTCTCTCCCCCCTCCCTCCTCCCCTCCCTCCCTCCTTCCCTCCCTCCTTCCCTCTCTCCCTCCCTCTCTCTCTCTCTCTCTCTCTCTCTCTCTCTGTGGTTGAGTTCGTGAAAGCTCTCTCTCTCTGTGGTTGAGTTCATGAAAGCTCATGTGCCCATATGAAATACTTTTAAGTTAGGTGATGTACATTCTTTTAATGAAAAATTATTTATTTGTACATACTGTGAATTATTTATTAAAAACTCTTTATTACATAATATAATATATACAACTGAAGTGTTGTACATGGTAAGAGGTAAAATAAAGGGGTACAAACTGAATCAATGTTCTTTTGTTGTCAATTTATTTTATATTTGTAAACATCTTTCTCACCCGTAAGGGTGCCAGGGGTTTCGATATAAATAGTATCCCCACTTTTTGGAAATTTAATGCTTTAAATTCCCAATTGCTGTCTTTCTCCTTTGTTCTTTTTTGTTCCTGCTCTGTTCTATCAACCTACTATATCTTCTTCTCTAGACCAGTCACACACTTTTTTTCTTGAAAACTCTTCCAAAACTCCTTATTTGTGTATGGCGTCTGTTGGATCAGCTTGGGGATACCTGACGCTTTCTGCCAAATGGTCACTAGGGCTTTCTATGGTATTATTATTTAGCGATGTAGGAATTTTATATGTATGTGTTTTGTTAATATTTTATAAAGATGTTTATATTCTATTTTATTTTTGTAAACAGCGGTTCAATAAATTAGAGTAAAGCCTCAGTATCCCCCGCACTGGATGCATTTATTGTAAAGTGACTAGATGGTGGAGTGCTTCAGGGTTACCATTAGGGTTGTTACAACAGATCTTCAATACAGGTCAGGGGCGAGTCCCTTATCAAACAAGTTGTGGTCCTGATTCGGCACTTTGCAGTTCGCTAGACCATATAAACCAAACACCTTTCAATATTTGTTGTTTTTTAATGTAAATGTTGAGCGTAAACAGGCACAATCATCATGCACTTTAATGAAATGGAACAACAAATAACAACTTTCCATGACTTCAAATTGTATCTTTTAAACTTTCCCTTCTCCCACCCCCCCTTCTGCCCCCTCCCTCTCCCCCTCCAAAAAAAAAAAAAAAACCTCTTACTGAGTCTGGTCAGCCATGAGTTGAAAGAGCTGGTATTTGAGCTTGTCCTTGGTGGCAGTGGATCTGTGAGAACGCACAATGCCATTGAACTTCTCCTTTCCCTGACACACCTTGCACCAAGGGGACTGCACTGGGGAGTTGCCCACTGATTGTATGTCTGCGTTCAAACAGACTAATATTTTACTCCCAATGACAAAAAAATATATATTCAGTATAACAGTAGTATTCCATGAGAGTTGGAGTTTTATGTGTGTGTTTTTTTAATTTGACTTAATAATAATATAATAATAATGGATGCTATATATGCGCTTTTCTACAAATTACTAATTAGGCTCAAAGTGCGGCGATCTTTACCAACATACATGCTCAGATGTTTCACCCACTATCACACACACATTTATCACTCAAATATGTGGTGTAATGGCAGGAAGATCGCTATTAGAAGACAGAAAGGAAATACAATTTTATTTTTGAAATTTTCAGATTGACTGCATCTAATACTATTATTGAAGGTGTACTGAATTAAACTTTCCGAGTGCTTTGTCCGAATTTTTTTCTTTCTCTTTCAAATATTGGGCCTCCACAATTGGCTTTCTGTCCAAATTAAAGAAAATATTTTTTTTTTAAATCGTTGTTCAAATCTTATGCCTTAACATATTATCAGGCTTCAATGTTTAATTCACATTTGGAAATTGCATAAAAAATATTTTGTAAAAATTAAAACAAATCTTTTTACATACCATCAGATTTGAAGCGGATGATAGGTCTGTCCGCTTCCTTATCATTTGTCACAAGCACTGCTTGACTAGCTGTAGTCCTAATATATACAAACAAGCAAGTGAGCTTATCTTAATCTCAATGCAAGCCAGCCTGGAAAACAGCTAGGATGAATGAACCATAGTGAGTATCCCCAGTATATGACGCTAAATCAATTTTTATAATGATCATAAATCAAGTACATGCAGAGATCATATATACATTTTTTTAAATAATAGTCTTTGGTACAGGCGCAAATGACGATAAAAACAACTACATGAGCCATAATATTGGTTCAGGTGCAAATAACAAATAAAAACAACGGAGTGGTAATTTTAAAACAACTTTCCACACTATAGTAGGAGATAAAAGAGTTTGAATCTGAATGTTATGATTTTGAAAGCTGATGTGCTGCTGCAGAAAAAGCCTTTGCATGGCATTTGCTCTGCCCACGATCTTATTAAAGGTATAAGATCTGTTGGCAACATTTAAAAATAGTTCTTCTTTGACACAAGATTAGTTAAATTTATTAGTAACATTTTCAAACTTCTTTTCTTTTTGTTCTATATAATTGCATGCACCATAGCTGACTGAAAAGTAAATAACAAGGATGAAAATAAACAATTTGTGCCTATCATAAACAAAATTAAACATTCTCTTTGAAGCAAAGTAGTGCATCTCTTTTTTAAAAATGTCTGATCTTGCCTCCCATCAACATCATTCTTTCTTTTCAGACCAATTCCGTCACACCGCACGCCTCCCAGGCCCTTCACTCCTTAGCTGCTCTCCTCCTTCCCCTCCCTCCCTCATCTTTTATAGCTTACTTGTAAATATTCTTTTTCTTGTTTGTATTATGTATTTGCATAATTTATTAGTGTCTTGTTTGTGTTTCACTTCTTCTCGTATGTGTTTTGATGTTAACGTTAACTATAAATGCATGAGAACTGCGCTTTCAAATGATGTTCTTAGGAAAAAGCTCTATATAAATACCCTTATTATTATTATTATTATTATTATTATTATTATTATTATTATTATTATTATTAATATACAAACCTGAGCTCCAGTAAAGTCAGATGAAAACCATTGTATTCATTTCTCTGTGAAGCGATTTTTTCTGCATAAGAATCTAGGGATTCATCTGTCGTTAGGAAATCAGTGACAAGAAACCCTGATAACAAAATAATACAAGTATAACAGCAAGTAATAGAAGCAAACGTCACGCACTGTAATTACGGAATTAGTGGATATATAAGTGAAATGAGAGACAGATAAGAGAGAGACAACCCCACCCATACTATATCTATCTATCTATCTATCTATCCCTTCAGCGTTCAGGAGGTGGAAGTGAAGCGTCTCTTCCAGAGGCAGAATCCCAGAAAAGCTTCTGGTCCCAACCACGTGTCTATGGCTGCCTTGAGATCCTGTGCTGACCAGCTCGCTCCTACTTCACCGACATCTTCAACAGCTCCCTACAGTAGATGTCGGTGCCGCAGTGCTTCAAGTCGTCCGTGATCGTCCCTGTTCCTAAGAAATCCAAGGTCACCCAGCTGAACGACTACCACCCTGTGGCGCTGACGTCTGTTGTCATGAAGGTTTTGGAGCAGCTTGTTCTTCGCTACCTGAGCCCACAGGTCACTTGCTTGACCCACTCCAGTTTGCCTACCAAGCGAACAGGTCAGTTGATGATGCAGTCACTCTTGGCCTGCACTTCATCTTGCAGCATTTGGAGACCACATATACCTATGCCAGAGTTTTGTTTATTGACTACTCTAGTGCTTTCAACATGATCAGCCCTCACAAGCTTTTTGACAAACTCTCTCAACTCAATGTTCACCCCTCTATCTGTCACTGGATTCTTGACTTTCTTCTAGACCGTCCTCAGGTCGTCAGACTCAACAACTCATTCTCTGCCTCTGTAACACTGAACACTGGCGCTCCACAAGGATATGCGTTCTCTCTCCACTACTCTTTACTCTGTTCACAAATGACTGTGTATCTGCAACCCCGTGTGTGAAAATGTTTAAATTTTCCGATGACACTACCCTCAAAGGTCTGATCTCTGATACGGACGAAACTGCGTATCCGGACGAGGTTCGGAGAATGGTTGGCTGGTATTCGGACAACGACCTGGAACTGAACGTCTCGAAGACAAAGGAGGTCGTGATCGACTTTCACCAAATAAAGGATCCGGTATTGCCCCTTGTCATCAATGGGGAAACCATTGAGCAGGTCGACTCGTTCAAATTTCTCGGTTCCGTCATCTTGAGTGACCTGAGTTGGAATAATAACACCACGTCTATTGTGAAAAAGTGCCAACAGCGTCTCCTCTTTCTGAGACAGCTAAAAAGTTTGGTATGTCTAGTGAAATTATGGCACTGTTCTATCGTGCGGTAATAGAGAGCATTTTGTGCTTTTTTTTTTAAATAATAATAATTTTTTTACTAATCAATTTAAAAAAAAATTATTTTATATATTTTTTACTTCTATTAGTTTAATCAATAACATGGCATTTTGTGTGCAGCCAGATACCCCTGATGAAACCTTATATAAGGGGTGAAAATTTGGAGTGTTACTAATAAAAAATATGCAAGTGGGAGCATGAGTGTATACAGTGTCTGATGGTTTTTATATACGGAGTTGGATTCTTGGTCCACAAGAACTTTTTAGCCACTGTCATGGGTTGCCGCCCAGTCTCCAGTAGACTCATTATCTGTCTGAGAGCAGCCGCTTTCAACATCACCATCATCCAGGCCTATGCCCCAACATCAGACTATGACGACAGCGACGTGGAGGATTTCTATGAAAATCTACAGGCTGTCCTTGACCAAGTGCCGAAGAAGAACATAGTCATAGTGGAAGGCGACTGGAATGCCAAGGTTGGCCAAGATGCGCCCCACAACTGGGGAGACACATGTGGACCAACAACGAGACAATTAAATGACAAGGGTCTCAGACTGTTGGAGTTTGCCAGATACAACAATGTGATACTGGCAAACACGCTTGGTCTTCACAAAAAATCCAAATGATGGACATGGCACAGTCCCGGCGGGGAGCATCACAACCAGATCGACTACATCCTGGTCAAGAAACGCTTCAGATCAAGCATCAACATTGGCAGGACACACACTTTTCCAGGAGCAGACATCGGAAGTGACCACGATCTCATGATGATGTCTTTCCGGCTTCACTTGAAGAGAGTAAACACAGCAAAGTGCACTAGACTGAAGTTCGACCTGGACAAACTGTAAGACCCGGAGGTGGCAGAAATATTTCAGGCCACAATTGGAGGAAAATTTGCACCAATGCTCATTTTGGAAGCTGGTGAAGTAGACGTCAACACCATGACCACCACCTTCAACTTAGCTGTGACAGATGCCGCCACTGAGATCCTTGGAAAGCACCGGCCAAAGAAGAAGCTGTGGATCACACCTGAACTTTTGGACCTGTGTGATAAACGAAAAGAGATGAAAAAGAAAAAAAAACACCTCTGTCTCTCTATTTTTAAATTTTTTTATATATAATACCAAATCAATAGATTGAAATGATGGACTGTAATCAACTGTTTTGTACACAGTTTTACATGTATAACTCAGTGGTGTTTCTAGGATTAGAGGGCAATAGGACAAAATGTCCTAAATCATAAAACTAATCGGACATCATGTCCTGACTACATAAAAGCAATAGGACATTCAGATTGTGAAGCGAACCGATTAATGGTGCTTCTTTAGAAGACAGTGAATGAGAATAAATATGAATAAAGTAAAGATACTGCAGAACATGAGCTCCTTTTCTCTGTCAAAACGAAGCCAAGGGAACATGATAAACCAGCTCTGAACTAACTTTCTACTACTAGTACTAGCCCCTACTTTCGTTTCATCGCCTTCTTTAGTTTCTTTCTCACCCTCGCCTTCACACAATCAACCTGATTCCCTGACGAAGCCAAGGGCCCTGCAAGCTGAATATCAGCAGACTTGTCACAGACAGTTGTCTCTTCCTTTTTCTTCAAAAACGAGCTCAAAACAGACTGCCCTTTAGCAACACAAAGCTTTTTCTTCGGCGGCATTTTGAGCGTAGTAAGATCGTTGCAGAAGAAGTATGGTGTCGGTTATTTCCCTTTCAAAAGTGTCGAGAGTTGCGGCCCTTTTGTTGTTCGACGGAATGTACTAAAGAGTGATAATAGTCTAGCAATGTCCACTATTCAAACTCGTTTTAACGGCTTTGACACTCCAGTTTGTACAGACGTTTCTTGCAGTGACTGCTCTAGTCATAATACTATCGGACAATGACCGCTATAGTTTTGCAATAGAATCTGACATTTGACGGGACACAGGTGTTTGCATTCGGTCATTTTCCAAATGAATCGGACCATGACCGATGTCCAAGGCCTCGGGACATCACTGATAACTGCATTGATTGAAACCCGAATATGTAAAATGTTAATTGTACCTCTACCACGTTTATCAGGATGTTGTTGACTGGATATGTTAACAAGACATCCAATGCGACCATAGTCACTAGCTCCAAACCATGTCCCTCCTTCCCTGCCTGGTTCTTTGTCCATTCCTGAAATACATTAACACTGCAAATTACATGTTAGCAAAAACCTGACAAACTGCTGTGGCATATATAAAAACTCAATTATTGACTGTAACTATATAAGTACACACTTACATTTTCATACGAATTAACAAGCATTTAATATGTTAAAATAACAATACAAAAATCAAGCAAAGGGTATTTGAATTGTAAACCCTGTGTTCAGAATAAATAAACCAAACATATTCATGAGCGAATTACCATGGATGCATTTGACTGATGGAACATTGTTCTCATCCTTTTGCCGGATCTGTGCTGTTTGTGTTGGCCTTTTCCAGAATTCATCCCTGTTGTTTGCCAGTACTAACCGATATTCGTCCTTGTCACAATTATCATTTATGCTGAAAAACAGTAAACACATGATTGTTATAATGGTTGTTGACAAAATACCTAGGCCTATCAAACACGCCTCAAAGCGAATCTGAAGCAGACGACAACGTTAATGTCCTTGACCTTGATCTTTAACCCTACATCTAGGTTATATTACCATTAATTATTAAAAGTTAGAAATAAAACCCTACACTTTCTTAATTTTTCTTTTGAAAATAATATTTAAACTTTCTTAAGGGTATACTTGTTATTGTTAACTGTGAATAAGAAACTTTTTATTGCAAACAATTTATTGACGGTTTACATTCACTGAACCAATCAAACAATTGCTTTTTACTGGAGACGAAATCATGGTGCTGGGCAAAGGTGAGATGTGGGTGCTGGCTATGTAATTTACGTTTTCGCTGCAAATTATAAGTACAGACAAGAAGAGACATTCAATTGTTTGGCAGTTTAAAAAGTGTATTTACATTATAATCTATTAAACACTTTTTTCAATGCATTTTCAAGTTGAAATTGCCGTGTGATATGTACGCGGACTTTGAACTTGCATTGTTATGAAGTCTCTTAGCAGACGACAGAATTTATTACAGATCGAGTTCAGGACATCCAGATATACTCTCTCGGTATAATTAGTTAAATATTTCCGACGGAAAGAAGGTATTTATTGTTTGCAATGTGGGTATTCATGTATATTATGGCATTCTTTCCGTTAATAGAATGTAAAGAACGGAAAAAATATCAAATGCCAATTGTCATTGACTTTGGAGCAGTTAAAAGGATAAAGGGAGTATATTTGGATATTATCAAGTTGAGATCTGATTGAAAAAGAAATGAACATGCAGAGGTAGTTTTTTTTTTTTTTAATTGTGTCAACATCTGGGCTTGTGGCTAATTGCTCCCCAATCCAATTCACACACTCCTAATTAGACTTTGTACTCCCAGGCATTCTCACTTCATTCTTTGAGGTCGAAGTCTAAACAAACACACATGTGGGTGTGTTTGTGTATGTGCGAGTGCGTGTGTGCATGCGTGCATAGTCTACTTCTGCTGCAAATTTTAGATTTATTTTAGGCCTACTGGTTCATTTGTACAACACTGTTGTTAGTGTTAAATCTTTGATGTCATGAACCATTAAAAAACAGAAACCTATATATATAGATCCCATTTTGCCTTTACTGAAAGTTAAATTTTCTATTTTATTTAATTGTTCTTACATAGTGCTTTCCCAGCTCAAGAGCTCCTCAATTATGCACTGGCAGATACAGGATCTAATTCAGGCTGGCTGACGTAGGCACATTGTCTGATGCCCAGACAACGCTCATAATCCTGAGCCTAAAGGGATGGGGGAAAAAAAGGTGTATCTGTGTACTAGCTGACACTCACCTATCTAGTGCGTATCGAGTGTCAGGATCTTTAAAGTCTGTGCAGTGGAAAGCATACGTGCACAGACTAGATCACGATTTATGCTCCCATCTGATTTATTTATTGTTGCTTTAACACGGGCGTTTAAATTGTTGTTATCTCTTCCTATCACAATTTATTCTTGATTATAGAAATAACTGATATGTAGGAGTCCAAACCCAAGCAATAAATGTGAATAACCGAATTTAACATTATTCATACTATGATTCGGCCAAATAACCTTTTCCTTTCGTGTCCACCCCTTTCTCCCCACAGCTGTTTCGGGTGTGTTCATTGTTGCTGCCAAACGTACGGCCTTTGGTACGTATGGCGGCAAGCTCAAGAATATCTCGGCAACTGATCTTGGATTGGCGGCATCCAAGGGAGCCTTAGAGTCAGCCAAAATTTCACCTGAGCTCATCAACTCCATCGTCTTCGGAAATGTCATGGCGGTGAGTTGCAATATTGTTTTATTTAGTCCTACTCCTCATTGGCTCATCATGCTCTGCTCCCAACTAATTGTCACAATGCTGCGGAAAAGGAACTCTAACTCTTGTGCTTCCATAGAAGATTTCCCATAAAAGTTGACTGTACCACACTGTCCCCATGCTGGCTTCTTCTGATAGTTTATATTTTGCTTCATTTTACCTCACAAACTATGCCGATATAAAATTTTAAAAAGGGGTCTTTTTATGTTGTTATTTCATGCCATGATTATAATTTATATTTGTTTTGGAAAAGTATTAACCTTTCAACTTTTGTTTTTACAATGGTTTCATCATTATCTTCAGTTTTTTAAGACTGCCATACAGCCCTGGCAGCTTCTGTGAATTTGCTTGTAAAATAGTGTATGTGTCATTGATGACATAAAGTTTACAGAATGTTACAAATATTAAGAGTAGTTAACAGCAAGAAGAAGAAGAAATACATATTTAATATAGCTTTGAAATATTTTTGAGTCTTTTAATTAAATTTGCTTGTCAAATACACACTGTAATGGTTGGAGGTGGTGGGGGGGGGGGGGGGTAAGGTGTGCTGTATTTTACAGATGTAATATCTAATCATGATCATTGCTTCGTCAGTAAGTGTTGTTGATTGTTGTTGTGTGTGTTAAATTAATTCAGAGCTCATCGGATGGGATCTACCTGACCCGTCACATTGGTTTGAAGCTGGGTGTTCCTCTCCCTGTGCCTGCTCTGACCGTCAACAGGCTGTGTGGCTCAGGCTTCCAGGCTATCGTCACTGCTGCTCAGGTAATACATCTCATACCTATTCCTTTGTTCAGTATTAATACTCTTCTTCTAAACAAATGTGGGGTGCTCAGCTTGATCTCTTCATTGATGTTTTTCGTGTGAATTTTGTTATGGGCTGGGCTGGTGGCACAAGTGGTTATTCGCTGGCTTCCTGAAGGTCTCGGGTTTGATTCGGCTGGGGACTAACTTATGTGACTAAGGTATGAGACTTTTCAGGTCACTGAGATGGGTTTTTTTACAGGGCACTCCGGTTTTCCTCCCTCCATTCAACAATGGTATTATTGGATGCAGCCTATCTAAAATTTCAAAACTGAAATTTGTTTTTCTTTCCATCTTCTTGTAGCGACTCGCCTTTACTAAGTGCACCATATGTGTGAGTGATCAATGTGTGTTTGCGGTGCATGTAGGAGTTTCTGTAACATGTGAGAGTGCCTGTTGGTTACAGATTGCTGCGCGTTGAGTCTGATTTAGGAATAAGGCACTTACAGCATCCAGTATTATTATTATTATTATTATTATTATTATTATTATTATTATTATTATTATTATTATTATTATTATTATGTTAAATATCACTTGGCAATAATAACATATCTTTGTTACTACATCGGCCACATCTTGTAGCCTGTGTACTATAGTGTGTAGGTAGCATTCTTCATAGGTTTTGTCTTAATTTGCTAACAAATATTAGAAGAGAAAACTATAGAGAAAATGCTAAAAAATACAAATAAAAAATTTAAACAAATAAATGACATGATGGACAGTAGCACTACAAAAGAACTTATACCTTAGTTGCCCCATAGCAATATTCAGTTATTTTTGTGTGTGTTTCATGTTGCCTGGTGACAGTGACGATCTTTTCATGCAAAGGTGACGGCATACTAAACCTTTTTTTTTCTAGGAGATAGAGCTGGGTTTGAGTGAGGTGGTGCTTGCAGGAGGGGCCGAGAACATGACGCAGGCCCCTTACGCTGTGCGAGACATTCGCTTTGGCACACGCTTTGGTCAGGATCTCAAGGTATCTTGTTTTGCTGCATAGGATTGAACAATCCACATCTCCCACCCCACACCTACCTCCAGACAGTAAGAGAGATAGAGAGAGGGAAGGAAAGAAAGAGAGGAGAGAGAGAAAACAATTGATAGTGAGAAGAGAGAGAAAATGACAGATCCCATGAAGGGAGAGAGAGAGAGAAAGATGTTAAGGAGTGACGTTAAAAAAAAAAAAAGTTCCACAAGGAGGGAAAGTTTAATTGTTGGAACAGCTACTAAGATCATTTATACAAATGACACGATGGAAGAGATTGCCTAGCAGAAAATATTGGGCTAAACTGCACATTTTACCTCAAAATGCTAGATAATATAACTCCTTTAACTTTCTTGTTAGAAAATGATAATTCTTGTACAGTGGTTAACACAAAATTATTAGTTTAAATTAACTTGTTGGGATAATAACCACGTCTGTTAAGTATGCAATATCTTCTTGTCGTTGCCCATATTTGAATTATTACCAGACTTTTCTTTTTCTTCTGTTTTACTGGACTTTTAAACATTTTTTTAAATTTTTGCTTTCTGCCAGCTGGAGGACACTTTGTGGGAAGGTCTGACAGACTCTTATGTCAAACTGCCGATGGGGATGACCGCTGAGAACCTGGCAGCCCAGTACAAGATTAGTCGACAGGACTGTGACCAACATGCTCTGCAGACTCAGACCAGGTGGCAGGAAGGTACTGTGCTAATAAATTTATCTTTTCAGGATTCACATAACCATCTTTTGACTCGCATGCATAACAATGCATAGCTGTGTACTCACTGAAAAACAAATCCAGATTTTTGCATATCTGTGCGAGCCCAAAAAATGATATTACCAAAAATGTCCGTCTGTCTGTCTGCTTTCTGCTGTCGCCATCTGTCTGTGCAAAGCTTAATATCTCAGAACCTATTTTAACTATCACAACCAAACTTGGTAAAATGGTGTATATCCAGGAGACCTTATAAATGATCAGTGAATGAATGATTTCACTTCATGGTCAGGGTCATAAGATCAACAAATGTTAGTCAAAAGATGACAAATTTTCACAAAATTTCACTTTTTAAAATATGTTATTAATATTGAACTTATGATTCTTTGATGTATAAAAGATATCAATGAGACACACATTCTATACAAATTTGGTCAACCTCACTCCAAGGACAAGGTTGCTGGAGCAGTCCAAAGTTGGTACTTTGAAGTGACATTGACCCTAAACTATTGGAGATATAAAGTCCAAACTTGTTGTGTTTAGAGATGATAGATTGATCTTTCATATATTTTCTGTTTTTGCTTTGATCTTGAAGGTCATCATTTTAGGCCTTGCAAAAACATTTTTTTTAAAATAAGTTGTACAGTGGAATGGCTGTTTATTTAACCCATAGTGTGCTAGAACATTGGATTATTTGATCAGACATGAATGAGAGGTCAAGTGATGGTCAAGGTCATCCCAAGGTCAAGGTCATTAAAGGTCAAGATCATCCCACGGTCACTTTTTTTGTGTGCATAGGATAACTTTTGTTGAAGTTTATTTGATAGTACATGAGAATATTTGGAACCGGAGGTCAAGGTCATCTCAAGTTCAAGAGCACAGAAAGATCAAAGTCGGCATTACTTTGCATTTTAATGCCACCGTTTCATTTTATTTTTTCTGGGCAATAATTTTCATGTTAAATGTTTGCGAGATCCACAAGGAGCATGTAAATCTTATACGGACATTGCCCTTCTAGTTTTTGGTTTTGTATCCTATCCCTACCAAGACGGAATGTCCGTTGGCACATGAAGTTGATAAATCATCTTTGGAATGTGGGTATTTTTGTGGTGAGGTAGGACACGTCACAAATTTCTCAACCGTATACTGATGTGCCAGAACTGTAAGCTGGGAGCTGATGGAAAAAAGAGGTTTGCCTCCATGATATGCAAGCCTATAAGGGGAAACAGCACTCCTTGTCACCAAAAATCTGCATCCACTGTCAATACAATGCATAAATACGCAATGATTTTGCAGGCAGCACAATCCTCAGTAATAATAATAATTTATTTTATGTAATGAAATGGTTGGTTTAGGTACTTTCTCAGCTACAAAAAATATAAAATAGTGAGGTCCTCCATTTGTGTTGTTGATGTTGTAGTTCAGTTAATTTCTGTTGTGTTGCAGTTCAATTTCTAGTTGTGGGGATGAAGAAAGAGTTTATATTCAGAGTGTGTGTATTTAATGTTGATGAAAGACGTGTTGTAGTTCAGCTTCTAGATGTAGGGGTGAAGTGGGGGGTTTAATTCAGAATTTTTGAGTTCATACGTGTGTGTGATTTCCTGTCCTGTTCAGCAAACGTGAATGAAAACTTGATCCTGATAATTTGTTGTAACTGACGGTGTTTTTCTTTGTTTGTTTTTTTTTAGCTCAGAAAGCTGGCAAGTTTGCTGATGAGATTGTTGCCATCCAAGTAAAAGGAAAGAAAGGCAAGTTGACAAACTTTATAGTTACGATAGGAAAAGGTTTATTCTGTAGTTAATGTGTGGATGCACGCACTTTTAATTGAAGTTTTAAAAGGTTTTGGTTGGGGTGTGGATGTGTGTGAGTGTACAACTGTTTGACAAACCTCATGGAGCAATTTCCGTATGCAATGTATGTTGTCATTTGGCTGAATAAATTATGTATTCCATATTCTTTGCAAGACATCATCATCTTCTTTGTCGTCATTATCGTTGTCTTCATCATCATCATCATCATCATCATCATCATCATCATCACCATTATCGTTGTCTTCATCATCATCATCATCACCATTATCATCATCAGCAGGCAGCATTTGTGAGTAGTAAAATCACATTGATACTCTTCCCTAAAAACCGTTAAGAAACGGGCTTTCATGTGTCAATCAGAATCTCTCACCAATTGGCACTACACTGTCAAGACCAACTGCAGCTGTTCTCCTCCCATCACACAGCGCACACTTTGCGTATCATAAATATATACCTTAATCATTACCCAGGTATGATTACCTAACATTTTTAAAGGAAGTAAATGGTTCTATGTTCATTTATTTGAAATCAACACTTAACTGTCTTCAAATGGATAAAATTCATATTCAGGGTCATCTTTGTCGAATGTGGTTATCAAAAAGGAGGCCATTCGTTTAGATATGGTAAAATGAAAATGGCCGCAGTCAGTAGAAACAAATGAAGTGTATTGCGCGACTTTTAGATATAGCAAAAGGGAAATAGCCATGGTCAGTAGAACCAAATGAAGTGTATAGCGCGACTTTTGTTGTGACAACCCGTTTAAAGGTTAAATTAAAACAGCTTTTCGTTTTTAAAGGGAAATAAAAGTAATCAAAAGAGAAAGGAAGGGAGTACGGGGTATTATGTATGTTTAAAAACATACGTGTATCCAAATGAATAAATATTGCAAATAAAATTGTAAATAGAATTAACTCACTTCCTACTATCCACTGCAATCGCAGTGGTCCCCTGCCCGTCGCTTCCCCACGAACCACTGCCTTTACAGTTTTCAACACTGACCTGGTTTTTTTTTGTTGGTTGCTTTGAGATGTTAATTTTCATACGAAACTAAAAGTTCTACTTTCAAATTTGTTGTATTGCTGTTTCTGAGCGCTAGTTTTGGTTCTTTAGTTGTAGAATGATGCAGCAAAATTAAATTTCATAATCACTGGCTTTGCGTGATTTTTGCCAAAGAAAAAATATTGGCGTCATCTACTTCTACCAAATATATGGTCATTTGTACGCCCCATCTAAACAGGTAGTTTTCACTTGACACAGTCCGGTCCTGATTTGGCTCGGAAGAGTCCGCTGGACCTAAAGCAATAATCATGTAATGTAATGTAACGTGACACATTTCAAACTTTGCACTATATAGTGTACCAATATGTTAACAATAACTCCAGAAATTTTCATGGTATTTGTTTTGTGGAGTACTTTTTAAAATGAATTTTTGATTCACATGCATAGCAGTGTGAGTCTATGTATTCACCAACAACAAACATCAAATCAAGAGTTTTGCAAATCTGTGCAAGATGAGTCCTAAATAGTTCCAAAATGATATTTAAAAACAATTTCTCCATCTGTCCGCCTGTCTGTCCGCCGTCTGGACAAGCAAAAACTTGCAAGTGGATTAATATCTCAGAACCTATTTCAACTATCAAAATCAAACTTGGCAAGATTGTGTATACCCATTAGACCTCATAAATGATGAGTGAATGAATGACTTCGCTTCATGGTTAAGGTCTTGGGGTAAAAAAAAAAAAAGGTAGTCAAAAAATGAAAATCTTTCCAAAAAATGTTGACTTTTTTCCTAAGTTATTAATATTGAACTTACAATTTTTTGATGCATGATAAATATAAATGAGACACACATCTTACGCACATTTGATCACTCTCACTCCAAGGTCAAAGTCACTGAAGCTGTCGAAAGTCAGTATAGGTACTTTGAAGTGACCTTGACTCTTGTCTATGAAAGATTCAAAGTTAAAACTTGTATTTAGAGATGATAGATTGATCTTTCATATATGTTCCGTCTTTGCTTTGATCTTAAAGGTCAAGATCAGTGTATGCCTTGCAAAAACATACAAAAAATAGATCATTGTACAGTGGAATGGCTCTTTTTATTCCATAGTATGCAACAACACTGAGTTATTTGATTACATGAGCATGAGAGGTCACATTAGGGGCAAGGTCATCCCAAATTCAAGTCACTGATGGTCAAGGTCACTGTTTTGTTTTGCTGTAGTTTATTTGATATTACATGAGTGTATTTGGATGCGGAGGTCAAGATCAACTCAAAGTCAATAGTATAGAAAGATCAAAGTCTGTATTACTGTTTAATTTTTTTCTTTTTCTGGACATGTTAAATAATGCAAGTTCTATAAGGAGCATGTGAGTCACATGGGCCTTGTCCTTCTAGTTTTTTAATGATTTTTTTGGGGGGGCTAAATAGTACAAAAGGCCAGTAAATAGAGAAAAGAATAGAACAAAATCGCCCAGTAAGGAGTGAGTTAAACCCAGTATCAGAAGACAAAATTAAGATGGCTCAGCCAGTCTATTACAGCAGTTTGTATGATAAATAAACTGTCATCAAAAATTAAAGTAATGTTGTGGATGGGCAAATAATTTGGTGCCATGCAGGTCCAGAAGACTTTAATGTGGACGAACACCCAAGAGTAGCCAGCATGGAGGCTCTTGGCAAGCTGCCCACCGTCTTCAAGAAAGATGGAACCGTCACTGCTGGCAATGCTTCAGTAAGTCTGCAGATGTTAATTTATTTTTTATTTTATTTTAACATGTATTCTTAATTGTCAGATGGAGACGTTTTGTTAGAGTCTCGATTCTGATAAGTTCTTTTATTACTTTTCATGTGGCCCTTCACTCCCTGAAGTCACCTTATTGTTTGACACTTTGGAAGGTACTATTGCCTACCATCACAAAGGACTTTTATGTAGCTTATTTTTTTAGTTCCTGAGCTGTAAAGCTCGGACAATACTGTTTTTGGCTTTGGGTATCCAGCACAAAAGGTGACATTTGCGCATTTTCTCTTAAACTAATGGACAGATTTCTTTAAAACTTGGTAATTAGTTAGGAAATAGTGAACGCTATCAGACGACAAACAAATTATGCATGTTGGGTGATGTCATCATGGGGAGGTCATAATTTGTTGTTTTTTTCTAAGTCCTATTTTTTCCCAAATTACTAGAGGGATTTGGTTTAAGTTTGGTATGTACTTGGACTTTACCTGTGCCTCCGAGTAAAACCAAACTTATGCAATCCGAGTGACGTAATCATCGTTACATCATGTTTTAAAGGGAAAATAAAATTTTAATTTTTCATTTTTTAAACTTCGTAGGTAATAGAGTGTTTTAATGTCTTGAGTCCTAAACGAAACTATGGCATATTGAGTGGTGTCCTCATGTGATGTCATCATGGTGACGTCATAATTTTTTTTTTAAATCCTATTTTCTCCCGAACTACTGGAGGGATTTGGTTCAGATTTGGTATACACTTAGATTTTACTTATCTCCAACCTAAAACCAAAATTATGCAAATCAAATCACTTAAACCACGATGACAGCACAAAATTTTTTTTTTTTTAAACTTTTTCTTTAAACTTTGTATGTTGTTGTTTGTTTGTTTTTTCTACTTTTTTTGTCATCTGTTGTGATCAGTAATTAGGAATTAGCTTCTATGGTTTTTTTATTTTTGTTTTTTTATTTAAAGAAAGCGAGACAAGAAATAAAGTAGGCACCAGCTTCAGTTTCTCTACACATGGGCGTTGATTGAGCTGGCAGTAGTGACCAATTTACTGACATTGTCATAGTTGTGGCCTGTTAGTTTTGAGATAGGATGCTGTTCTCCAGTACCCGAGTTTCTAGTGATGAAAGGAAGGGCTTGGATGGGTTTAAACAAAGAAGAGGGGAAATGGTGAGGAGGTGGTGAGGGCTTTTGGTAAAATACTACTACTACTACTACTACTAATAATAATAATAATAATAATCCTATCCTATCCCATAACATGGAGGTCATAGGGGCACTGTAGATGATTGTTTAACCAGTGTACTCCATCTTTCCCTGTCCTTAGCAACCCTGACTGCCTCGGTCAGTGTCAAACCAGTCCATTCTCGAATGTTGTCCTCCCACCGAGAATGGACTGGTTTGACACTGAGCGAGGCAGTCATTAATAATAATAATAAAATTTTAACTTGGGTGTGAGCTGATCAAGTCTTCAAGGGTTTTCTCTAGGTACTGTGGTTTCCTCCCTCCCTTAATATTAAGGTATTGGAGGCTGTATATCGACATTTAAAAACTACTAAACTAATTTCCTTTCCTCTTCTTATAGCAAATCACATGTTTGAGTTATGAATGTGAGTTTGTTGTGTATAAATGTGAGCATGTATGTTGGCTACAGATCGCCACGCTTTGAGCCTGATTGGTTAATTGGGGGAAATGCGCATACATAGCATCCATTATTAGTATTATTTTAATTATTATTGTGTGGTATTTGCGTGTAACGCATGGTAATCGTGACATTTGTTATAGGGTATCTGTGACGGAGCAGCAGCCTTGGTGTTGGCCAGCGAAGCTGCAGTGAAGGCTAACGGCCTCAAGCCACTTGCTCGGCTTGTGTCTTACGGTATTTCAGGTGTGTGTGTGTGTATATCCACCTAGATTTTCTTTTTCTACTCACTTTCAATAAAACAATTTGAACTTGAAATTTTCCTTTTTATTAATAATTTTCAAACGTGCAGTTGCAGTAGCATCATTTTGCGCTCAAGACGTATGAATCTTTTTTATTTTTTTATGGCCTGTTGAACTCTCCAGAACTCTCCACATGTAACTATTAAAATTTTTTATTTTTACAAAATGTATTTATTGTGTTTGGTAGCACATACATATTTACATCTTAGAGAAACCAGACTTCTTGTAATAGTATTCACACTTTTCTGCTATCCTATGCACCAACGGGAATCCCCTCAATGAAACATACTTCCGGTTTCTTTCTCCGCGTGTTTTAGTGAGTTATTTCCAAATATTCAAGAATAATAACATGTGTCACTGGCCACCAGTATCGTACCCTCACATATTTTTTTTTGGCTGCAGTTTATTATCCCTTTCTATCGCCAGTGGCGCGCCTAAACCCTACCTACCTAACATTATTTGTGAATTTTTGAAAAATATTCGGAAAAACATAACGCCCAGATGATGGCTCGAACCCACACCTGTCAGGCGCCATTGGTTTCTGGCTTGTGGACAAGGCAAGTTAGTCCCGCCTTAGCCCACTTGGCCACAACGCTCGCCTAACATTGTCAACTACTTCGTGTTTTGTGAAGGTTGCGACGGCGAAGCTATGGAAAACTACAAGAGTCTTCAGGTCCTGTTTCACTTTCTGTCGATGATCGACGCACCTCCGAAGTCGCCACAAATACAGGCCTCTACGATTGTTTTTTGCATCCTTTCCCTGAGCATGTACTTCCTCCACCGTTTTTATACTTATTCCACTCGTTTTCTGGCTCTAACAATCGTCGTTTTCGGCAATTTGCCATATTTAAAAGTCACGCATCAAGCTTTGATAAAAGCAAAACAAGCCACACCGGACACGGCAGTGCATTCAAGTACTTTCTGACTGTGTCTAAAAACTCCCTTAGTTCCGCCTCGTAGGGTCCCTTAACGCAGGCTGGACTGCTTATAACCTGCTGAGAGACGGCCAGCGACCCACAGCACAAGCTATGCAACTGGCACTCGCCTGGAAGCTTATAATTACTTTAACCGCGCGCCAAGCTCGGTACTGTATAGGGCCAGGAAGGGGGCTGGCGGGCGGCTGCGCTACATGCAATTAAGTGCCTATTGCTTGCACCATTAGGACCACAAGACTTTCGTAAATTCGCTTCTATTACAGAGGCCAACAACCAAACACAAGAAAATATTTTATAATGTCGACCACATCACCAGAAAGTTCAAACTGTGTACTGAGTGACTTCAAATGGTGAACATTGTAGAAAGGATTTAAATGTGTAATTAAAACGCGTATATACACTAGATCGAAAACCGGTCCGTTGCAAGGCAATGAAGGGCCGATCAGTACACACTGTCAAATCGACTAAAATATAAGACAAACGAAATGGTATTATGATATTTAGTTTATGCTAACACAACACACAGATATGAAAGTAACTAAAATGCAAAAGGACTACCACAATACAAACGATATTTCACATAATATGATCAATTCTATAGCACAGAGTTAGAGAATGATATCCACTCAGTCGTACGCCGTTCTTTGTCTAGTATGTTAGCGTGCAGCGTGGGAAGCGAGACTGCAGGCATGATATGAGGCTAGCCGGCTGGCTGCAGGGCTTGCCAGCTATAATTAGCCTAGTAGCTCCACTGGAAAGTCCTTTCCAGTGAAAGAAAGCACAGGCGTGCGGAACTTTGTTTCATTCTAACCTCGTTTTAATTTATAATGGCGATACCCACGAGTTTTTATGAGAGGTGCCGGAAAGTTGTGAATAGTGGCAGTAGGGTGAAGACTAAACAGGCCGTGAGGACTTTATGAACATCCTATCTCATGTACACTTTGCTTGGGTCTAAATGCATGCAGTTTTCCTATTTGTATTACTCATTAAAGCAACAGAATAATTTCCAATTATTAATATTGCATCCAGCTGGTTTTTAAAATGGGTAATATTCTGTGCAGTTTCTATAGTTAGTGGTAAACTGTTCCAATGTGAGGAAAACTGTTAATGAAGAAAAAAATGTATTAGAATGCTGTCTAAGAATCTTACCTTCTGGGTTCCTGGTTTTGTTGTGGTGAGGTTTTAGAAAGAAAAAAAAAAGGACCATTCAAAATCATCAATTTTATTATATATTTTAAAAGCTGGAATTAAATCTCCTATCATGGTTTGTGTTTGTGTGGGTAGGCTGTGACCCAAAGATCATGGGTATAGGACCAGTTCCAGCATCCAAGGCCGCCCTGGCCAAGGCTGGAAAGACTGTTCAAGACATGGATGTGGTGGAGGTAAGACCGTTGTTGCCAGAAAAAAATTGCTAAAACAATTTTCCCGTTTTAAAAAAAGTATTTACTTCTAATTTGTTTCTTTTCTTTCTATTATGGAGAGATGAATTTAAATCTTTTAAATTGTTCCCTTACCAGCTGAAAGAGCTGCTTATGCACACATTTTTTATGAACGAAAATCCAAGTGTGACTCATTTGCTAAATATATTTTATGTAAAGTTTTAGGAAGTCCTGTGTCAACATGTTTGTTTGTCTGTGTCCCAAAAGGTGAATGAGGCCTTTGCGCCCCAGTTTTTGGCCGTTGCTAAGGAGCTTGGCCTTGACAATGCAAAGACGAATGTGAACGGAGGAGCCATCGCCCTGGGTCATCCCCTAGGGGCATCAGGAGCTCGCATCACCGCTAACCTGGTGCATGAGATCAGGTATCAATATATGCATGCATCACAGCCTTTCTCTGTCTTTGTAGTCTTCAGGGATGAAAATTTTCAGGCTTTTCAGGTTTTTCAGGTTTTTTTTGGTCAGCTATCCGGCCTTTTTTTAGGTTTCCGGCTTATTTTCGCGGGGCCGTCTTGCACGTCTTTGCGTGCTTTTGCGCTTATTTGTCTGCTTCTGTGCGCGTTCCTTAGTTACAGGAAGCAGCGCAGTCGCAAACGCCGCGCAGTCGCACACCCCTCGGTATCGTGAAAAAATGGCGCACAGAGGGATTTTAAGAAAATGAAATGAAGCCCAAAAAACTAAAGAAAAAAAAAAGATATCAAGAACAAATTCCGATGGTATTGGCTAAACCAAAAGGTTGATGACATTCGTGTCGGCGATGTGATAAGGAAGATCGACGAGGATGGCTATGCGAAGTGCATTTGTTGCGCTGGCAAGAAGCTGATCAACGTAAAGCGGTACCAAATGAACTTGTTTACTGAACACGATGTAAACTAAACAATCGAAATGGACCAATACTAAGAATAAAATAAAGAAATAAAATAAACTGACGTTGGTAGGGTAGATCCCTACCATTATAATTTTAAAAGAAAGATGCCGGAACTCTTCCAAAGATCGCATTATCATAATTATATCTGTTAGGCATTGGCGCAGCTGGTCTCTATACTGACGCACTTCAACAGTTTAACTTAATTCAAACTAAATACGTTTATTCTTTAAGGAAAGGCCATCTGTTTTTGTTAGTATATTTGTAATTAAATAAATTAAATGTTAAGATATTAATCAATTGTGAGATTGATCATTACTTACTTGATAAATCTCAGCCAAAATAGCAGCAAATTGTAGGATTTTATTTTTGGTAAAACACTAGTTTATTTTTTAAATTATATTCTAATACTATTTCAGTTTACTTGTTTCAAGATGCATGCATATACCTCTGTTTGAATGCAGGTGCCTAAAAGTTTTACATAACTGTTAAATTTTAATCGTAAGATATGAATATATATGAGTATGACTATGTTGAATTATCATGTAAAGAAAAAGTTTTAAAACACTTTGCCAAAAATGTAAATTTTTTTGCAAACTAAAATTGTATAGATATTACTATCGATTTGTCGCAACGTCACTGACCAAATTAATATACAGTAGTAACACAAAATTCTAAATAAAGAAATAGATAACATCAAAAGAAAAAATAACCTTAACAGCAACAATTGGGGAAAAAATAAAACCTGACAATAGTAATAATAATATTAATAATAATAAAGAAAAAATAATAATACTGTAATTATAAAAAAAAAAATTGTCAAAAGACCCTATAACTAATAAGGTCACTGACCAAATTAACATACAGTAACATACAATTCGATATAAATAAATTATACACCAAAAGAAAATATAACCTCAGCAGCAACAATTCTTGTTGGAAAAAAAAGCACCCTCCCTGTATATCTGCCCCTCTCTTTCACAGTCAGTCAAAGTAATGCTACAATACAAAGTTAGTCCAAAATATCATAATTTTGTTTTTAAAAGCCATTTGAATAATCTAATTAAACTGCCATTAAAATTACGGCATGTACATCCAGTGCCTCTAACTAAGGGATGTAATTAGTTACGGAAAGAACAGGATAATGTAAGCTTTGGTGTCATTAGAATTAAATAAATGTGAAAAATAATAATTTGATTGAATAACAACGCGGTACCACACATATTAATATGTGAAGTAAAACTTTATTTTATGGGTTAGGGGTAGGATTAGGGTTCTTTTATCCCGCTATTTCCGTAACACATTACTTCCCTTACATACACATATAGTTTTGTTTGCCCAAAATAATCTCATTTCACATTTGCTGTCGTTTAATGTTAGCATGCATAAGTGTAATTCTATTCATATGTGACTGTGCATTTTTATCCTCATTGTCATTATGATTGTTGTTATTATTATTGTGATGTTTATTCCTTGTTGATTGTAATTGTACACCACAATGTAATTTCTTGTAAAAGATAATAAAGTTGTCTTATCTTATCTTATCTTAGTTAAGGCACTGGATCTACGTGATAGCCGCCAATAACACTTGAATATTCTTTGATCTCTAACTAAAACCATTCTTTTTGGGTTTTAAATGCTATGCTACGGCGGCCCCTGGACCCTGACCGGGAAAAAAAAAATTTCAGGCTTTTTTGGCTTACCCACTTTTCATCCCTGAGTCTTGCTCTCTCTCTCTCTCTCTCTCTCTCTCTCTCTGTCTCTCTCTCTCTCTCTCTCTCTCCCTCTCTCTCTCTCTCACTCACTCTCTCTCTCTGTCTCTCTCTCTGTCTCTCTCTCTGTCTCTCTCTCTCTGTCTCTCTCTCTCTGTCTCTCTCTCTCTGTCTCTCTCTCTCTGTCTCTCTCTCTCTCTGTCTCTCTCTCTCTCTCTCTCTCACTCTCTCTCCCTCTCTCTCTCACTCACTCTCTCTCTCTCTGTCTCTCTCTCTCTGTCTCTCTCTCTCTGTCTCTCTGTCTTTCTCTCTCTCTCTCTCTCTCTGTCTCTCTCTCTGTCTCTCTCTGTCTCTCTGTCTCTCTCTGTCTCTCTGTCTCTCTCTCTCTCTCTCTCTCTCTCTCTCTCTCCCTCTCTCTCTCTCACTCACTCTCTCTCTCTGTCTCTCTCTCTGTCTCTCTCTCTCTGTCTCTCTCTCTCTCTCTGTCTCTCTCTCTCTGTCTCTCTCTCTGTCTCTCTCTCTCTGTCTCTCTCTCTCTCTGTCTCTCTCTCTCTCTCACTCTCTCTCCCTCTCTCTCTCACTCACTCTCTCTCTCTGTCTCTCTCTCTGTCTCTCTCTGTCTCTCTCTCTCTCTGTCTGTCTCTCTCTCTCTCTCTCTCTGTCTCTCTCTCTCTGTCTCTCTCTCTCTGTCTCTCTCTCTCTCTGTCTCTCTCACTCTCTCTCTCACTCTCTCTCCCTCTCTCTCTCACTCACTCTCTCTCTCTCTGTCTCTCTCTCTCTGTCTCTCTGTCTTTCTGTCTCTCTCTCTCTGTCTCTCTCTCTCTCTCTGTCTCTCTCTCTGTCTCTCTCTGTCTCTCTGTCTCTCTCTGTCTCTCTGTCTCTCTCTCTCTCTCTCTCTCTCTCTCTCTCTCTCTCTCTCTCTCTCTCTCTCTCTCTCACTCTCTCTCTCCTTCTGTTATTTAATACCTATTAAACATTATAAGTGCATATTCTGAGTTGCAGATGAATGGTCGAATGTCTGTTGAAAATAGGATTGTATACCAAAGTATATCAACGTGAATGTTGAAAGTGAATGACACTAGGACGATACATTGTAAGATTAGCCTTATAGCCTAAAATCTCTATCCTTGTTGTAAATAAAATGTCTCAATCTCTCTGTGCTGTAATGTTACTTGATATATTTTATTTTATTGTTTATTTGGCTTATTTATTTATTTATTGGGCATTATTTTGCAGGAGAGCCAACCTGAAGTATGCCATGGGCAGCGCCTGTATAGGAGGTGGTCAGGGTATCACCGTCATCATTGAAAGAGTCTGACGGAGCCGATAGTCAACAATAGATTTCTAACACACCAGACATGTACGGGTAATTTAACAATGTTAACAGCCAATGACTAAAACAAAACAAACAATGGAACAATTTCAGTTCAGATCATGTAGAAACATTTAACACAGTTTGATTTTGCAGAGTCCAATGATACAATCATATAAGTAAACAAAGACCTCCCTTTCCCCCCCCCCCTCTCTCCCACCCTCACCCTTATTGACACCACCAAACACACCCTTTCTTATCCCTACCCTGATCTGTTGATTTTATGTGGTGATCTGGAAAGTCAACAGAGACCAATTTACAAAATTATTTCTTTCAACATGTGAACTATGCAATAAGTTTTTTTTTCAATGTGAAATAGCTGTACCTCAAACGATACATAAATATAATCTGGTATAATAAATATTGATAACGTGGGAGGTTAGGGGAAACTGAATATACAAAAACATATTGTAAACCTTGTGGGGGTGCCGTGGGTTTCTGTATAAATAGTACCCTCACTTTCTGGAAATTTAGTGCTGTAAATGCCACTGTCGCTGTCTTTCTCCTTTGTTCTTTTTCATTCCTACTCTGTTCTATCAATCTATTATACTGTCTTCTTCGCTAGATCAGTTACCTAACCTTTTTTTTTTGAAACTCTTCCAAAACTCCTAATTTGTGTATGGGGTCTGTTGGTTCCGCTTGGGAATATTGGACGTTTTCTGCCAAATGGTTACTAGGGCTTCCTATATATTATTATTCAGCAATGTAGGCATTTTATATGTATGTGTTTTGTTGATATTTTATAATGATGTTTATATTCTATTTGGTTTTTGTAAACGGGTGTTCAATAAATTAGAGTATAGCCTCAGCGTCCCCAGCATGGGATGCCTTTATTGTAAAGTGACCGGCTGGTGGAGTGCCTACAGTGTTACCACTAGGGTTGTTTCAGCAGATCTTTTATATGGATCAAGGGTGAGTCCTCTTTCAACAAAGTTGTGGTTCTGATTCAACTCTTTGCAGTCTGCTGGACCCTACAAACAATGAATAAATCTAACCTCCACCTAGAAGATTTCAATGCTGGATCAAGTATAACACAGGGTGTGAATGAATGGATCGCCATGTAATGTGAGATATGTTACTATATAAATCATTGTATTGCTACTCTCATTTATGATTATTATTATTATTATTATTATTATTACTATCACTATTATTATTAGGCTTTTTTTTGTGGGGATGGGGGGGGGATATTTCTGGGTTGTTAGTGGTGCATTTTCTTTTTCACTAATTACAAAGTTTGTCATGACAGTGTAATTGCTTTGTAATGGGTTATTTGGCAGCATACACCAGAGACATTTTGTATTATTGGAAATGATTGATTTATCTGCTCTGTTCTGAATGAAATCATGTTTATTGCGCAATTTGTGATGATAGAAGATTAGTTAGCTCAAATTGATTATGTTTGGAGTGATTGATGTGAAATATGTCAGTGAATAAATTGTACATGCATGAACATCAATACTGATTTTTGTTGTTATTTTGTTGTTGTTGGGTTTTATTCCCACACACACACATCCACTCCACTCTAACACACACCACACATTCACGAGTACGTACACAAGCATGAATACACGCACTCACTCGCACTCATACACAACAAACCCCCCAAAAAACAGGTTCAGTTCTTGCTTTCAGTTTATTACATTCATTTGTAATGATGAGATATATGAAGATGAATTTTATAACGTAAGGAAAGAGCCATAAAAAAAGTGAAATTTTACTCTTTTTTGGGGGGAGGGGGGAGGGAGGTGAGAGGGGAGTAAGGGAGGAGGGGTGGTTTATTAAGTATGAACTTTATGTTCTTTAACGAACGTAATTTGTTTTCCCGTTTATAAAAAGTTATATATGTGAAACTAACCCATCAGTTTTATCGAAATAACAAGAAATCAAAATGTAACTCTGAAAGTTTACATATATATTTTTTACATTTGCTTGCTGCAATAATGCCCACTATTATTATTTACTGTTTTAATTTTTTTAAACAAGTGGGGTTTTTTCTTTTGTAGGATTAGTAGAATTGTTCATAGAACGTGATGAACCGCGTCACAGGTTAAAACATTTTTAAAAAAATAAGACATTTGTACATAAGACTTATGTTGCAAGAACTTGGGTCTTGACCTCTCCTCATTGTGAGTGGCGGTGCACTGTAGCAGCTGTACATTTAGCGAAGACGGTGATCCAAATGAATCGGCTCTGAATAATCATTATTTATTCACTTTCCTAAAGCATTTTTTGTTTGGATTTGTTTTTCCCCAGCTAGCAACCTTGTTCCACTTTGTCTTGAGTGATGGATAATTTGTGCCAAAATAACAAACAAAAACGAACCCAAAAAAATTTAAAGATGTTATTTGGAATGTTTTCGATAAATTCAGCACATTGTTGCATTTGAAGTGATGTTGAAAACTGTCAAAAGGTTCATGAATGGATACACCAGGTGATACATGTTGATTTGGAAATAACCGGTTTGACTTTAAAGAGTCTCAAAAATTTCAACCACTCCGACCCGAAGAGATGGACTTGATAATTAAATATCAAAATATATATTTTGTTTTACTAATTAGGCGTTACGAGGTTAAAGATAAATAAATCTTTTGTTGTTTTATTATCTCCAGATGGATTACACCAACTTTGACAGATCTTCGCACTCGTAGAACTTGAACTGCAACACAAAGAAGTAACAACAGGATTGTTATTATTTGAACTGATCGAACATGGATGAATTCTTTTGCAAAAATCTGAATGTAGGCTGTCTAAACATTTTGATTTTTTTTGTGAAGGGGCTGGGGGGTAGTGGAATGGAAGGGATTTTATGTGTCGCCAACGCGGGTAGAAATTCAGTGTTACCTTTTCAACCACATTGCATAGCTGAGACTCCCCCGTTGGGGTGCCGGGGGTTTCAGTATAAATAGTATCCCCACTTTCTGGAAATTTAGTGCTTTAAATTCCCACTGTTGCTGTCTTTCTCATTTGCTCTTTCTCATTCCTGCTCTGTTCTATCAATCTGCTATACTATCTTCTTCTTCGCTAGACCAGTCATCTACCTTTTTTCTTGAAAACTCTTCCAGGATGAGACTCCTTATTTGTGTATGGGGTCTTTTGGATCAGCTTGGGAAGATTGGACGCTTTCTGCCAGGTGGTCACTAGGGCTTCCTATGATGTTATTATTTAGCAATGTAGGCATTTTATATGTATGTGTTTTGTTGACAATTTATAATGATGTTTGTATTCTATTTTGTTTTTGTAACCGGGGGTTCGATAAATTAAGAGTACAGCCTCAGCATCCCCTGCGTGGGATGTCTTTATTGTAAAGTGACTGGCTGGTGGAGAGCTTTCAGTTTTACCACTAGGGTTGTTTCAACAGATCTTTTATGCAGATCAGGAGTTGTTCGGTCCTGATTTGGCTCGGAAGAGTCCGCTGGACCTAAAGCAGCAATAATCATGTAATGTAATGTAATGTCATGTAATGTAATGTAATAGCTGAGACTGGCCGAGACTTACGTTGGCCTCTTTCCGACATGAGCTGTCAGAATGTGTATCAAGTCTGTGCAATGGAATGCATGCCACTGCGTTAACAAACTAGACCTTACCCAAAACGAGTAAGAGCACTACACTGTCCCAGCATAAGGGTCATGTTATTCACACGGCACACCAGTGTATTAATTCTAGTCTTAGTTCCGACAAAAAGGACATTTCGCGGTGATGAACTTCGGTGGTATGGTAAGATTTTCCGACAGTGGCGCATGCCTGACTACACCTACAAACAAAGGCCGCAAGCGGGCAGCTTCAGTTTAGATCCTGTATAGCGCCTTGAACACCTCTTGAGCTGGAAAAGGTCTACATAAACAAATAAAATAACCATGCGACGGTCCCTAGGTTTCATTATGCTCACCCAAGCTCAAGGAGGCGTTCAGACCCTCTGACCCTGCATCCAGGCTGAGATTATGAGGTCTGCCATGGGTCTGCGTCATGCGGGCACGCTGGCCTCTGGCAGTTCCGGACGTCAGCGCCTTGGCATCGGTCTTTGGGAGACCCCAACACGTTTCTCCACCTCATCTTACAAACTTCATTTTCTCTACTCATTGGCTCCTTGGACAGGAGGCCCGCTGCGTCGCCAGGCGGCCGGCTTTTCTCTCCCGGGTTGCCTCAGCCTTTCACTATTATTGGGCAGCACAGTTTTTGCTGTGGAGAGTGGCAACCTCCGGACAGAAGGCGTTTTACGCCGCCAGTGATTCCTGCGCTTGTCTACCTTCGCCTCCTTCATACGGCTCATCGCTGGATCCTACGGCCCCGTCGGCTCACTTTCCTCCCGTCTGCATGTCAGCTTTTTCATCTTAGCTTCCGCCTCGAGCGCTCCGCTTCTACAGAATTTCTTCATCTTCTACGAACTTCTCTTCATCACGCAGCTGCCTCGTGCGCTACCCATCTTGTCGTCTTCTTCACTTCATCCACGACTTCGTTACTCGACTCTGCCCTACTTCGGGCCACCTCTTCTACGCCTTCTTCACTACATAGTCCCCTGTATGCTTCATGTGTCCGGGGACTATAATTTCCACTCTTCTACTCTTGCACGCAGCGATCTTAGCGTTTTACAGGTTGACCATCGAGGCTCGAGCGCTGCTCGCTTTGAGCTTCTTATGTTGTTGTTGTTGTTGTATCAAATTTTATTCATCAGATTAACATAAGTTGTACTGATTTATCTTCTTATGAACTGTGATAAAACTCTTACTCGTGATGAGCTTCTTATCTTTGAGGCATGTGTTTAGGCCCTTAGTAATCAATCAGCAATGAGATGCATATGCCTGGTGAAAAGTACTCACTTCGTCAATCTGTCCGTTGAAGGCCACGGTTTTTGTGGAGCCCACAGGCCCGTCCCTGCCTTGGCCGATGGATAGGGGGCACTCATTGTAACTCAATCCTGAAACACCAGACACATTATGGCAAATACAAAAACTTACATAAGCTTACTAGGGATTTTGGAGAAGGTCGAAATTTTGAGTAATTTACAAGATGCGAAAAAACGCTCAAAATAATTTTGAGAGGAAAACGGATTTCATATCCTGATAAGAAAATGTTCTCTCTAGGCCGCCGCCGGTACAAGGATTGTCATGGTAAATTTTTTTAAGTACCGGGATCGACGGTTTTGAAATGTGTCCAGCATCAATGATAATGAACAGATCAGGAGAAGACTTTAGAGAAGAAAAAAAAAAGAGCTTTGAGGTTTGGTTTGAAGGTGTTGAGAATCGGTAATCTGCGGAGAGAAAGTGGTCATGAATTCCAGGAAGTTGGTCCAAAAAGATCTAGAACCATCAGAAAACAGTTTGTGTGGCGAGGTGTCCTGAGAAGGAGTGTGTCGGGTGAAGAGCGCAAGTTGCCAGAGGGAGAGTAGCGTTGGACAGTATCGGTAAGGTACGAAGGGTCGGAGCCATGGAGACACTTGTAACAGAAAAGACGCACTTTGTAAAATTCTTTGCAGTATGGGAAGCCAGTAGAATGAGCGAAGAAATGGAGTGATGTGGTCCGATGTTTTCTTTTTGAAAATGAGGCGAGCGGCAGCGTTTTGAACACGTTGCAGATGGTGGATGGAAAAAGCAAGCAGACCAGAAAGAAGAGAGTTGCAATAGTAAAGTGGATAGAGAATGAAAGACATCACAGTTTAGAAGTTGTCTCTCGATACTGCGATGCTATCGAGGATACACTACCGCTGTGTCACGGGCGCCCGTATCGGGACGTGAGTCTACTATTAATATTATTACTAGTTATGTAGTAAACTAAAGAGACCATACTCCGCTCACATATCACGACATGAGCGCCTGTGCGCTGTGCTATCAAGGATCCACTACTGCTGTGCTATCAAAGAACCACTACAGCTGTGCGATCGAGGATCCACTATCGCTGTGTGATCGAGGATTTACTACCCGCTATGCGATCCACTATACTTTCGACAATGCCTCGGCGCGCAGACTCACGGTTGTTGATGATGACGGTGGAGAACTGCCGTATGATGTTGGTGTTGGGCTGGGAGGGGTTGGGGGTGGTGACCGTGCCGCTCATCACAGCCTTGTACGAGTCCCCTTGCGTCTTCTCTCTCTGTACCTTCACCACCACACTTGTGAACTGGTTCTGCACGAGTTACAATACAATACAATACAATACAGTACAGTGCAGTACAAACATAATGCAGTACTAATTGTTGCATCAATTTTTATTCATCAGATTATCATAAGTTGTACTAATGAGAAACATGTGTTCATAACAGTCAAGGAATGCTAAATTCGACGAAGACAAGACAAAACGATGCAATGCAAATTTTTCAGCTAAGCTCTTCTTCAGGCAGACAAAACACAAGAGATAACAAAACAATACTTCCCAACAGAACTCCAAGTTTTGCTATCTCTTGTGTTTTGTCCACCTGATGAAGAGCTTGGCTCAAACATTTGTATTGTATCCCTTTGTCTTGTCTTTGTCAACATTAGCATTCCTTTGGCTTACAACATTTGATTCTCATTGTAGTTTTTTGGGTTTTTTGTAACAATACAATACAATATCTGATCTCGCCTCCCATCGCTAGCATCATTCCTTCTTTTCTGATTTAGACCACTGCCGTCACACCGCTCACCCCCAGCTCTCTCACTCCTTAGCCGCTCTCCTCTTCCTCCTCCTCCTCCCATCTCCCTCTACTTTTATATTTTACTTTGTAAATATTATTTTTCATGTTTGTATCATGTCTTTGCATAATTTATTAGTGTATTGTTGTTTTTTTCACTTTTGTTCGTATGTATTTCAATGTTAACATGAGAACTGCGCTTTGAATTGGTGTCATTAGGGAAAAGGGCTATATTATTATTACTATTATCATTATCACATCATCATCATCATCATCATCGTCATCATCATCATCATCATCATTATTATTATTATTATTATTATTATTATTATTATTAGTATTAGTATTATTATTAAACGAAGAAAGAATGAACGAATAAAGGAAAGAATCGATGAATGAAAGAAAGAATAAAGAAAAAAAAGAATGAACTAAAAAAAGAGAAATAAAATAATTATGAATTAATTAATGAAAGAATGAACGAATAAATGAATCAAAGAAAGAGAATACAAGAATGAAAGAAAGTAAGAATAAAAGAAAAAAGTAAGAATAAAAGAAACTAAAAATGAATGAAAGTAAGATTTTTTTTTTTGAAACAGGCAGTAAGAATAAAACAAAGTAAGAATAAAAGAAAGAAAGTAAGAATACATTTGTAAACAGTAAGTAAGAATAAAATAAGACTAAAAGAATGACTGAATGAATAAAATTAAGAAAGGAAAAAGAAATTAAGAAAGAAAGAATAAAAGAAATGGAAATTTCATGATGGGAGGTAACACATTTTCTTCTGTGTTGAATGGAAGCAAGGCACACGGCGTTCCAGAGATGGCCGAGGCTATTACGTCGCATCTCACACCACCGTGGCGACGAAATGACTTCGCCCATCTCTGCTTCGCCAGTAAGTGTGGGATCCAGGTTGTGCCTAGTACTGACGGTGTTGGGGATGTCGATGGTGGCGGTGATCTCGGCCTGTTCCTGGTTCACTTGGGTCAAGCCACTCATTTTCATCAGCTGCGCCCAGAACTTGAACGTCCAGGTGTTGGACGTCGCCGACATTCTGCTCGCCGTCAGGCGGAACGTTGCCTGGCACTGCACAGCATTTGTACAATGGTCATGACTTCGCGTTGCTTAAAAAAAAAAAAATTATGTATGTATATGTAGGTTTGTATATATTTATGTATGAGTATATGTGTATGTAGGTAGGTAGGTATGTAGGTAAATAGGTACATATGTAGGTAGACACTATGTAGGTAGGTAGGTATGAAGGTAAATATGTACGTATGTTATTTATTCTCACCTGGAGGCAGTTGTCGTTGGTGAGCAGGACGTACTCCAGCCTGTCGGCCTGGGGGCTGAACTTCGGGCTCACCATCATGGCCCAGCTAGCGGGGAAGCTGCGCATGGCGTATTGGTACACCGCGATGTTATCCGACTTGCCGGTCCTGTCCGTCTTGGCACGTCCATAGAAGGTGGCCACGCCATCGGCTATCAAAGTGCTCTCCGTGTCCACGTACATGTTGAGCAGTTGATTGGTGTAATCGTTGTACACGGCCATGCCTAACACAAATGCACCCACAAACAGTCGCCACTGATTGAACGGTTCTTATAATAGACCATACTCTAAAATACGAGGGGAAACAACTTTGGCCGGTTTGCCCGCATGTTGTGCCAGAGTTGTCTAACACTGGAGCGGACATCATTTGCAAACGAACACAATATCTCGCCTACCATTTCTGTTCTGTCCTCCATCAAACCAATCGTAGCTAGATTGGCCTTGCACTGCCGAAGAAAGGCGTGCAGCTCGGGGTAGCTTTCATAGTGTTCTGAGACGAGAGGTCCGCCCAGATAACTCTAGGTAACTGCTGAAAATATGAGGCTGCGGGCCAAAACTAGGTATCTCTTTAAACAAAACAGGCGTCAATCCTAGAAAACCTTCTGTTCAAAACTTCATATCAAAACCTCTTCCAAAAAGTCTGGAAAATAATAAAAAGAATTAAAGGAAAAAATTCCAGAGCTGTGATCCAAGGTCTGAAAAAACATGGACAGGCTATCACTGACAAAAAGCAGGTGGCTGATTTGTTGTGGACGGCTGTGGCCTAATCAAATCAATAATAAGTTGGTTCAGGTTCTTCTAGATTTGTGTGTTTCTTTGCCTAGCTTTGCGTCCACTTGCGGGGAGGATGCTGTTTTGGATCGCCTTCGTGTTGGGCATACTTATGTCACCCGCGGTTTCCTTTTAAAAGGAGAAAAACCACCGTGATGCTTTGCATGTGACAAAACTTTTTCCTTCCGCCGTCTTATGTCTGAACGTGCTGATCTGGTTGATGGGGTAGGGGGATATTTTGGTTCGATACCTTTTAATGCAGTTTTGCATGATGTTGGTTTGTATTGTCGCGTGTTGGTCATGTCGTCTTGTTTGTGTTCTTGGTTACGTTTTATTACTAAGACTGGTTTTATTTACATCTTTTGCCATATTTGAATATTGGCAGTGTGGTCTGATTTTGCTTAGTTTTAGTTTCGGTCCTGATTCGGCTCTTGGCAGTCCGCTGGACCCTATAAACATTGAATATGTATCTATCTATCTAACTCTAGGTAACTCAAAACAAAAACAAACAAGTTACCTCCCATTTCCGAATAAGTCATATTATAGTGCTATTTCCAGCTCAAGAGCCGCCCAAGGCGCCCACCGAAAACCTGATCTAACTCAATCTGTCCAAAGCGCCCATATCTAGCCTTTGATGTGCAGCGTATGACGCCCGACATCCGATCAGCACAACCTTGCGTGCACATACTAAACCTCGGTTTATACTCTCATCCGAAGAGTAGGAAAGCAAATGGCTGACGTCTAACGACTTGACGCCCTATGCCACTTCCACAACCAGGGCGTCTAAGACACCTAGTGGCCTACGCTTAATCCATCTGGCGTCCGACAAGTGGGCACAACACCCATCAGACCACTTTTCCTTAACGGCACCAAGCAATAGGACGTGAAGCATTGAACCCCTTAGGGTCTCAGGGTGATGTCATTTGCTTTCGATGCTCCAGGAGGCCAACCAGGTTGGAACCACTGCCTGTGCGGACAGTGCAAAGTACCGATTCATCAATGGAGGGGAAAAAAATGACAAAGAAAAACCTGTAGGTTTATACTTACGCGAGCCAATCTTAGTCATGGGTATATTGACGACTGCCTTGCAGTCTGCAAGAAGAAAGAAATATAATTATTTATTAACATGCACTACTCCAAAATGTGGTTTATTTGATGTGCAAATGTCATCCTAAATGGTTTTATGTAGACTCAACTGTTCATCTCAAACAGAGATGGACAAATCACAAAAGTGATACCCTGCTTGGAAAGACCGCAAAATGTAAACAGTATCATTCTTGGTGATCATTTCGATTGATAGGTCACCGACTCACAGTTGCAGCGAGCGCAGACACCGTCACCAATTATTGCTTTCCGTATTAAAGATAATACTATGGGTTTTAGTAAAGCTGTCAAAGATAGCTCGGGATAAAGGGTGATGAGGACAATGAAAACGAAGAAGAGGAGGGCGATGAAAACAACGATTTTGAAGGACGCCTTACCTGCACCGTCTCGGCTTGGGTCAACCTCACCCGCTCCAGGGACGCGGTTCACTTGGCATGACGACGGCGCAGGGTCAGAGCAGACGCAAGTATCTTGGTTGAAAGCGGAACCGGGTTGGCACTGACGGACCCTGCAAAAAAAAAGTATATAAACCAACCGTGCTTCAGGCGCGGTAAAGGGGATCATATTATTTTCCCCTTTACCAACAACTGGCCCGCTGGTGTCAGTATAAATCGGTCCAGTAGTCACCTATATGCGAAAGTGTCGTGTGACTATAATCTACATACAAACAAACAGGCGCGGAACATTGTATATTTTGAGAGACGGGGAGAGAGAGAGAGAGAGAGAGAGAGAGAGAGAGATGACGTGGTTAGAGAGAAGAAGAGAGAGAGGGGGGATGGAGAGAGAAAGTTGGAGAAGGAGAGAGACAGATGGCGGGGTTGAGAGTGAGTGAGAGAGACGATGGATAAAGAACGAGAAAGACAGACAGGGACAGAGAGAGAGAGAGAGAGAGAGAGAGAGAGAGAGAGAGAGAGAGAGAGAGAGAGAGAGAGAGAGAGAGAGAGAGAGACGCTTTGACTCTTTAATTGAATAATGGCCATCCGCCCATTTCAAAATATCCAGCAGCCTATTTGGTAAGTACACTGTACAACAAACACAATATTAACATTACATTCAAACCTACGTATTGTTGGCTGTTATCTTGCTTTCAATTGGCGACCCACAATAAAGGTGCATTACTTATCCGCCGTCATTCACTGATTTAAACTGCCTACATTCATCACTATAATACCTCCTTTAAACACAGCGATCTCATCATACAAGAGGGAGAGAAGGGAGTGGAGGTGTGTGTGTGGGGTGGGGGGGGGCTGAGAAAGGGTTTCCAGGATGGGGTAGGGAACAAAGAGGAGGAGTGACTGTGAATGTATCTCGACTTAGAGGGATCGGTGATTGTTACAAGTTTCCTAAAGCTATGTGAGTGTAACTGGGAGAGAGTGAAAGAGGCAGAAAGAGAGAGAGAGAGAGAGAGAGAGAGAGAGAGAGAGAGAGAGAGAGAGAGAGAGAGAGAGAGAGAGAGAGAGAGAGAATTCAGAATTCAATTCAAGAATTTATTCAATAAGGTCATAGCCCCATCTGAAGGGGTAAGCACATTACAAAAATAACCACATCGGTATAACAACAATGAGATAACATCTTATCGAGATACTTCTCTCAAACGCTTAAATGCAAAACATAGATACAGAGCTAGATTTTTTAATACTGTCCTACTTTGTGTAGAGAGAAGTAAGCTTAATTGGACAGCAGAAGGGTACCTATAATATTTAGGTAAGCAGGGTGGAGAACTGTCAGCGAATCCGCGGATTTCCGCGGAAGGCATTTGCATTTCCGAGAAAAAAATATTGAGTTCCGAGTGTGAGAAGTTGAGTGGCTACCCTTTACTGGGCATAGCGGCCAAAAGCGGCCGAAGGTCTAAACAGGCAAAACGTCCAAAAGCGTCCGTATCAACCATGTGGTTATATTCTCGCGTTGTTTAAAAGATTGCGAGACTTCCGGCAATTGACTTCCGGTTTATTCTCTTTGTGAAAACATTCGACTGCATTTCCACAAGTTTTCTCTGTGATGCGTTAGTTTTTCCGATTTTTTTTTTTAAATTTTATTGTGTGTGTGTATAAAATGGATGGTTTGGATTCTTCGACTGATGAAGGGGAGTTTACAGGCTTCCATTTATCAGACATTAAAGTGAGAGAAATGGACTTGGAGTCGGAGGAAGAGATCGGTACTGACATTAGACAATTAGTGTCAGTAGTGTGCATGCATACGATCTTTCAGACTGGCATGAAAGTGAAGAAGAGGAGGGGGATTGTTTGGACTTTTTAAAACTTTTTTTGTATACACATGGAGTAATAAAAAACAAGACATGACAAGAGAGGTATAAAAAGGTAGATAATCAAAAGAGAATTTATTTCTGTTCATTTTGCATTTTATTTCATTTAAATCTATAGTCACTAATACCTAAGATGTGGTGTTTCTACTAACGTACCCCTAAATATCTCTAAAATTATAAAAATTCTTGCCTGTTTACAGCTAAAAAATAGACAAACGTGTGCCCAGTAAAATTGGAAATGTGGAGTTTGTGTGTAACAGTGGTGGACCTCAAACTTTGTTAGGCCTACAAATCAAGATTCTTAACTTTTTTGAAAGACATGTGCATAAAACATTCTTTTTTGTTGTTGTTGTTTCTATTCATGTTTACTTTGTGCTTTTTGCTTTCAGGAGAAGCCCTAAATTACTTTCAAAATTGCATAAATTCATGAATTTTCTTCCAGGGGGCGAATACCGGGGCTTGGCCCCGCCGGATTTCAGAGATTTCTTGATTCATTGTTCTCCACCCTGGTAAGATTAAATCGCTTCTTAAATCACTCAGGCAGGACAAGAGAGAACAAAATGCACTTCATCTTCATAAGCTAGATTGCATAGACGACATAGCGTATTGTGATAGGTTACACTCTTAAATTTATATGCATGAACAGCAATACTTGACACACCACAACGAAATTTTGTCAGAGTATTTTTTACATAATTATTCACATCTAGAAATATATAAGGTTCCGTGTTATTTGTTAACTTAAATGTTCTATAAAAAGACATACTATTACTCTGCTGTAGATGTGCATCCCACTCTTGCCATCTGCAATCTATTAGTCTTTGTTTAAAACATCTCAGGAAAGCATTGATACAACCAACCCCCTGATTTTGCCAAACGTATAAGAAACCATAGCTACCCAAACACATCCGTACTCTTGATGCCCAAGTAACCTTACCTCTACTATCTAAATTATAGAGCATTGTGTAACATTTTGAGAGAGAGAGAGAGAGAGAGAGAGAGAGAGAGAGAGAGAGAGAGAGAGATGGCGAGGTTAAAAAGATTCTTTTGATGCTTTGATTCTTTCATGTCTTTAAGCAACACCGTCCTCAAGAACAACTTACAAAAAGGTTTTGAGAACATTTCAACATTTATAATGATTGGCGAATGCTAGTTTTAAAAATATAAATATAGATGTACAACCTATGCCTGCAGGCTGTGACTAAATGTGATCTTACAAATATGATAAAAGCGGTATTACATTATATTCAATATGGTTGATTGAACAAAACATACACTCAATCTATTCTTCTACAACATAGCTTCGCCGATGCTTCCTTTCCTTTCCTTTCACTGGAAGGGAGGGTGCAGGCAAGCTATAAATAGCCCGCAGCAAGCAAAATGTGGATTAAGTGGGGCCGGGTAGCTCAGTTGGTAAGAGCGTCTTGCTAGTAACCGAAAGGTCGCTGGTTCGAATCCCGGATTGGTCAACGTGTGATCATATTATTTTCCCCTTTACCAACAACTGGCCCGCTGGTGTCAGTATAAATCGGTCCAGTAGTCACCTATATGCGAAAGTGTCGTGTGACTATAATCTACAAACAACAACAAAATGTGGAGGCACTAAACAGTGCTACTCACATAGGAATTGAGCTGGTGTGATATATATATATATATATATATAATAAAATGTATGCACATTATAAATATAACAAAGCCTCACAGTACACTATGGGACCTTATTATTATGAAACATCAGTTAATCTAACCAAGCTCGCTATAACTGTGACCCCTAAAGTTCATTTTGAAACTAAATCTATTAATATTTGTAATCATTACCTTAACTCAGACCCAACGAATGATTTTTTTAGCTAACCAATGGCTAAACAATGGTGGAATGCAGTTCTTTCAGAATCAAGTTAATTTTTCCGTGTCATGCGGCAGTTGATTTACCTGCGAGTATCAAGAGATATCAAGACACATTAAAGTATGCTAGATCAAAAGTAGATTGTGTAATTGGTTTAGGATTCTATATGTTGCCCTCTGATCCTCAGCTTAGGACAGGAACAATATCAGACTACAATAACAGTACTGTTATCGCTGAACCCCAATTTTATATAGGATACAATCCTGTAAATGAACATGGCTTAACTCCACTGTTATCGCTGAACCCCAATATTATATAGGATACAATCCTGTAAATGAACATGGCTTAACTCCACTGTTATCGCTGAACCCCAATTTCATATAGGATACAATCCTGTAAATAAACATGGTTTAACTCCACTGTTATCGCTGAACCCCAATTTCATATAGGATACAATCCTGTAAATGAACATGGCTTAACTCCACTGTTATCGCTGGACCCCAATTTTATATAGGATACAATCCTGTAAATGAACGTGGCTTAACTCCACTGTTATCGCTGAACCCCAATTTTATATAGGATACAATCCTGTAAATGAACATGGCTTAACTCCACTGTTATCGCTGAACCCCAATTTCATATAGGATACAATCCTGTAAATGAACATGGCTTAACTCCACTGTTATCGCTGAACCCCAATTTTATATAGGATACAATCCTGTAAATGAACATGGCTTAACTCCACTGTTATCGCTGAACCCCAATTTTATATAGGATACAATCCTGTAAATGAACATGGCTTAACTCCACTGTTATCGCTGAACCCCAATTTTAAATAGGATACAATCCTGTAAATGAACATGGCCCAATTTTATATAGGATACAATCCTGTTAATGAACATGGTTTAACTCCACTGTTATCGCTGAACCCCAATTTCATATAGGATACAATCCTGTAAATGAACATGGCTTAACTCCCCTGTTATCACTGAACCCCAATTTTATATAGGATACAATCCTGTAAATGAACATGGCTTAACTCCACCACCACCTCCCTTAATATTACCCCACCACAATTACCTCCACCACAATTACCTCCACCACAATTACCCAAACAAACAAATGATCGTGGGGTTTAGAGTCTAGCACTTACAGGTTTGCTGTTAGCATGGTTATTTGGGATGTATTATTTTCAGTAACGATACCAATAATACAGGGTGTTCCAAAAGTCTTGGGCACATTTGAAGTCCCCATATCTCAATTACTATGAATGGTAGTGAGATAAAAGTTGTGCCTTTTAAAGCTAATTACATTAAGTTTTTTGTAAAGCTGTTGATTTTTTTTATTTCTTTTTAGACCCATTAATGGCGTTCACTCAACCAGAAAATGCTGGGACGCGTTTGGCAAGAATTTGACTATCGGCTTGATGTGTGTCGTGTGACCAATGGTGCTCACATTGAACATCTTTGAACATTCCATGTAAAAATTGAGATTACAAGCTTTCTGAATTTACCAGATGCGTTTTTATATCCTTAATGGTTTCGGAAATATTCAATGTCAAAATGTGCCCAAGACTTTTGGAACACCCTGTATTATAAACAAAGACCACAGATGCTCAGATGCCCAGATAACAACTTTTGAAGCGGTCGGAAATAACGAAACCCAATAATCCTGGAAGAGCGTCTAAAAGTTTGTCAACTTGGCATTTTAATAAATTTGCTGTTTTGTAACGTTTTCTTAATCCAGTCTTTAACTGGTGTTTTACCACGGCTCCACCACCATCAGTATCACCATTATTGCGTACAGTTCTAGTCAAAGCTAAGACTAGTTTTTAACTTATAGCCATCCCATCTGCTGTAAGAATACTAAATTTCGTAATCCCTGTTCTCTAAACAGTGTTTGAATTCTTTCTGAGAGTGTGGTGTCTTCGTGTAGCATCCTGTGAATCGTTTCTTTAATTCTAGCAAAGTTATTAATTTATCTATGTTTATGGATATAATATTGCTGAGCGTTCAGTATAAAGGTCGGTGAACCTCTTTTGAATCATCTGTTTTCATCCGAGTTTAAATTTAAGTCATCCGCTTCTGCTAATTTATTTTTTTGTTTCTCTGTTTCTCTGTCAAGTTTGCCAAGCTTGGCTAATCTCAACATTGTCTCCACTCTCAAAGATTGTAACGCTTCATCCAAACCTTGAAGATCACGCAGAGGTATTGAAGACAAAGATTGGTCGTTTATATTTGCTTGAACTACATTAGTTTCTAATAAGGTTGTTACTTCTGTGTTTACTTCTAACTCGGAGTCTGACAAGTCATGAAGACTTATCTGTTCTGAATTTGGCAAAGCTGAGCTTATTTGTTATAATGAAGCTACTGAATGTTTTCTCAATGTTCTTGTAGGTTTTAAAAGTCCAAATGATGTTAACACAGTAACTGGAAGTTTGGTTTTCAAAGGAGACCATGAATAAAATTCATCTAGATCCTTGGTCATCGTTAACTGTACTCTGACTTTTTTTATTTACCAGAGTCAGTAGTGTTTATAAACTATTGATTGTTTTTGTCTACCTCAAAGTCGCTCGGCGACACATAATCCGGTAATTGCCGTCCTATTTGATTGTAAAACTTGTTTATTTTGTTAGCTTTTTGAGTTTCAGTTACTTGACTTCACTCTTCTCCGATAATCAATCGATTGTGATGACTCATGTCATCTGTTTACATTGAAAGGTGTCAGCTAGTTGTGTCGAGGTCTTCATCTTCATTAGATTTAAATAATTCATCACGGAGTTCACCTCCTTCAGCCATTGTTTTATTTATTTGTTGTTTAGTTACTTAAACATGCAGAACGACGGGAGCTTGTTAGACCCTACACGTCAATTGAGAACACCTTTAGGCATTAAAGGAGATAGGAGTACTGTAATTACTACGAACAGTCCAAGTAGCATAGAGTGCCTGCTAAGAGTTCTCGAAAAATTACATCAGCCAACAAGTGTGAGGGCCAAAAAGTTGTTGAATAGATGTGTGTTCCCTGACAGAAGCTTATAGGACAACAAGTGGCTTGGCTGTGTTGCTTATTGTTACTAAAGCTCCTCCCACTTACTGTGCGTCTCGATACAGTCAACAGTCGTCTATGCAAGGACTCCGCGCAGCCAGATCCCGGTTTGGAGAGTGTGACCCGTTTTGGTGAGCGAGCCCTGTTTTGGAGAGCTTGACATAATAACCTACTTCCTGGGGGGAGAGAAAGGGGGGGGGGTGTGGCGAGAAAGTTTGGGGTTGATGGGGAGGGTAGGAAAGTGATGGTGGTGGGGTGGGTGTGTGTGTAAAGGTGGGGGTAAGGTCAGTGGGGTGGGGTGGGGTGGGGATGGGTGGGGGTGTGTGAGAGTGTGAAGTGGGGGGGGGGTAGCTTAATAATTGAACTATACACTGGAGCGAACTGGTCACATTGTTCTAAACCAGGGAGAAAATTTTTATTAATCTGGGATTCAAACCAGGAACCTTTACTAGTAAGCCGTTCTACTAACTGTGCTACCCGACCCCTTTGCGTGGGTACCTTAAGGTGTTTATTACATACATGAATAATTATGCAGGCTAAGCTGGCGATACAAATACCACTGACTAGACTCTTGCCAGCTGTGTTTAAAAGCATTTTTGTGTTTACATAGCCGATAATAGAATGCTTAAATATTAAAATGCTTGTTATTTAAGGAAAGATTACAGGTTGAGGAAGTAATTGGTAAAAATAAATTATTATGAGAAAGAAAGCTTAATTCAAAACAGGATTTAAGATGCTTTAAAAGAGATAGGGTAACGGAGAGAGTGGGAGTGGGAGTGAGGTACTCAAAAAGGGATCATTATAAAGGGGATGTGGGTCATTAAAGACGGTAAGCCGGTCAGTGTTCATTTCCTCTATCTCTCGGCGAGCCACTACAGAAATGCATGCTACTTTAGCAGAACAGATAAGCTTTCTATACTTCACGCATCTCGTTTCAAAACGGTTCAAGAAACTGATCGTCGTAGCTCACTAAAGTTGAAAGACCTTCAACACTTGATAAAAGCGTCACGAGCCTCGAGAAAGTTGTTTTAATTACTGGTTGCGCGCAAGACTAAGCAGTCTTTCACACATGGAGATGTGTAAACAATGTAAATATCTAATTATTGAATGAAAGGACAGTCAGTTCCAAAGTCCATTATCACTTTCTAAAATTATCCATCTCTAGATCTGCTAACTACGTCTGTGTGTTCTTACAGTTAAAACTATTCCTCCGTTTCATCATCATCATCATCATCATCATCATCATCATCATCATCATCATCATCATCATCATCATCATCATCATCATCATCATCATCATCATCATCATCATCATCATCATCACAAGCAGTGTCATTATATTATTATTATTATCATCATCATCATCATCATCATCCTTATTTACTTACGTGTTGCCGGTCATGAAGTTGCAACGGTTGTTGGGGTCCGGTGTGTTGTCGCATCCTGCAACAACCGCCATAGCATTTTGACTCAATCAGTGATAAAATACAACATAATTATCTGTCTAGCAACGCTAACTAGGTTACGCATTAAAACATATAGGAGGTGGGGGAGGTGGGGTTCCGGGGAGTAAAACTGCAGCTACAGGAGTTATAATAACAACAACAGCAACAACAACAGAAAAGGGAGGACAAAAAACCCCAAACACGATCATTAACAGCAGCGCCAATAAGATCAGCGGCAACAATAACGACAACAACAACGATCCCAGTAAAGAGGAAAGAAGAGGGAAAGAGAGAGGTCGAAGTCGAAACTTTTAATAGGATAATAGCATTAGATCCTATTTTTGTGTGCAAATTTCCCTCTAATTGTGGCCTGAAATAGTTCTGCCACCTCCGGATCTTGCAGTTTGTCCAGGTCGAACTTCAGTATGGTGCACTTTGCTGTATTTACTCTCTTCAAGTTGAGAGGAAAGACATCATCACGAGATCGTGGTCACTTCCGATGTCTGCTCCTGGAAAAGTGCGTGTCCTGCCAATGTTGATGCTTGACCTGAAGCGTTTCTTGACCATGATACGATTGTAGTCTATCTGGTTGTGATGTATCTCCCCAGTTGTGGTGCGCATCTTGGCCAACCTTGGCATTCCAGTCGCCTTGCACTATGACTATGTCCTTCTTCGGCACTTGGTCAAGGACCGCCTGTAGATTTACATAAAAATCCTCCACTTCGCTGTCGTCATAGTCTGATGTTGGGGCATAGGCCTGGATGATGGTGATGTTGAAAGGGGTTGCTCTCAGACGGATGGTAATGAGTCTACTGGAGATTGGGCGGCAACCCATGACAGTGGATAGAATGTTCTTGTGGACCAAGAATCCAACGCCGTGTTCGTGCCTGTCATCTCTACCGCTGAAATAGAGCTTGTGGCCTTTGTCGGTCGTTGTTTCACCTAGGCCTTTCCAGCGCAGTTCGCTGATACCTAGAACGTTCCATCGATAGTGGTCTAGCTCGTGGGCTAGTTCTTCTAATTTTCTTTCTCATTTGGGGGGCTGCTGAAGTAAATGTCAACACCATGACCACCACCTTCAACTCAGCTCTGACAGATGCCGCCACTGAGATCCTTGGCAAGCACCGACCAAAGAAGAAGCCGTGGATCACACCTGAACTTTTGGATTTGTGTGATAAACGAAGAGAGATTAAAAAAAAAAAAAAAAAAAAAAAAAAGAACACATCACAGGGAGCTGATGTCTACCGAAAAATCAACGACATCCGAAAAGGCATGCGCACAGCAAAGGAGAACTGGATAGAAGATCAATGCCAGGAAATAGAGAACAGTCTGAACAAGAACAACAGCAAGAAGGTCTACCAGAATGTGAAGCGACTGACAAGTGTTAAACAGCCCAAAGTCTCCACGATCCAAAGCAAGTCTGGCATATATGCCTTACAGAAGAACAAGAAGTCTTGGACAGATGGACAGAGTACTGCTCTGACCTTTACAACCATACACCAAACGGAGATCCATCAGTTCTAGCATGTCCCGAGAACAGAGAAGAAGAAGAAGAAATCCTCCCAATTCTCCGGGAAGAAGTTGAGGCAGCAGTGCAATCGCTGAAGAAAGGGAAGTCAGCGGGAGTGGACAACATACCCGCGGAACTGCTACAAGCAGGAGGAGAAGCGATGATTGATGCCCTCACCATTATCTGTAACAAGATCTGGCAGAGTGGGGAGTGGCCTACACCATGGACCCAGTCGCTTGTCATCACTCTTCCCAAAAAAGGTAACCTTCAGGAGTGTGAAAATTACCGCACCATCAGCCTCATCAGCCATCCCAGCAAGGTCCTCCTGAAAATAATACTCAACAAGTTGAAACCCCAAGCTGAACAAATCATAGCTGAAGAACAAGCAGGATTCAAGGCAGGGCGAAGTACCACTGAACAGATTTTCAACCTCAGAATAATCTGTGAGAAATACCTACAGCACCAACAACATCTATATCATGTGTTCATAGACTTCAAGAAGGCCGAGTCTGGCATGCAGCTCTATGGGCAACAATGAAAGTGTACAACATCAGCCCTAAACTTATTGAAGTCATCAAAAGCCTGTATGACAAGGCTACCAGTGCAGTCCTCCATAACAGCGTCATCGGGAACTGGTTCAGAACAACAATCGGTGTGCGTCAAGGACGGCTCGGTTCTTGGTATTCATATTATCTGTTGTTAACTGTAATTATTTAACCATTTGATAAGCGTATACGTGTTCTGTTTGCGTGTGTGTGTGTGTGGGTGTGTGTGTGTGTGTGCGTGTGTGTGTGTGTGTGTGTGTGATTGCACGTGTGTTGTCAAGCGCGGCGAGCTCGCTTTCCTTACCGTTTGCGAGGTACCGCGCGATATAAATGTACTCTATTATTATTATTAAGGATGCCTACTCTCTCCAACACTCTTCAACATCTTCCTCGAGCGCATCATGTCAGATGCTCTTGCAGATCACGAAGGCACAGTCAGCATAGGGGGTAGAGCAATCTCCAATCTTCGTTTTGCGGATGACATTGATGGATTGGCTGGAGAGGAACAAGAACTTGAACAGCTGGTACAGAGGCTTGACACCACCTCCAGAGCTTATGGAATGGAAATAAGTGCAGAGAAGACTAAAATGATGACCAACAATACCAATGGCATCAACACGGACATCAAAGTCCAAGGCCAATCCGGCAACACAGCGCATAGCTTCAAATATTTAGGAGCCATTGTATCAGACAATGGGTCCCGACAGGAAGTCCTCTCCTGGATCGCACAAACAACTGCTGCCCTGACAAGGTTGAAGCCCATTTGGAAAGACAGGACCATCAAAGTAAAATCGCTGCGCTCCCTTGTCATCTCCATCTTCCTATATGCTTGCGAAGCAAGGACCCTCACAGCAGATCTACAACGAAGAATACAAAGCATGGAGATGAGGTGCTACAGAAGACTTCTGGGCATTTCCTATACCCAACACATCACCAACGACGAAGTCCGACAGACCATCACACAAGCCATTGGACAACACGATGACCTGCTCACAGTGGTGAAGAAACAGAAACTCCGATGGTATGGCCATGTCACCAGATCATCAGGCCTTGCAAAGACCATTCTGCAAGGCACAGTGCAAGGAGGTAGAAGAAGAGGGAGACCGAAAAAGAGGTGGGAGGACAACATTCGAGAATGGACTGGTTTTAACACTGAGCGAAGCCATCAGGGCCGCTGAGGACAGAGAAAGATGGAGTATGCTGGTTAAACGATCATCGGTGGTGCCCCTACGACCTCCGGGTTCCGGGACAGGATAGGATAGGATAGGATTAGATCTTATGGACCTGTCCTACAGCTAGTCCCTAAGAAAATTGTAAAATAAAAGAAATAACAAATTCAGAACAAAATAAATAACATAACATTGAATTGAATTGAGAGAGACAGACAGACAGACAGACAGACAGACAGAGAACGTTCGAACAACAGCACCATCATCAACACCAGCTACCACAACATCACGGACAGCCACTACTACCCTCCAAAATCAACCCCGCCAGCAGTTATAACTAGACAACCCACCACGCCTGTCTCCACAACTTCTACCAACCCCACCACCACCACCAAACTTCAACATCACTCCCACAACGACCACCCCCAACCCCCACAACCACAAATAACAATATCATCACCACCACCTCCGCCACCGACATCATCACCACCACTACCACCACCACCACCACCACCACCAAAAACCTCTTCCACCTAGAAGAACAATAGAATTATTATTACTGCGGGTTCCATTGGAGCAGTAGATGTTGTTCACACAGGGGTTGCCGGCGGTGCCTACTGCACGGCAAATCTTCTGGCCGTTGTCGAAAATCGTGTCGGGAGGGCAAGTAACGAGTCTCATCTCGCCATCAGCGCACTCCCAGTACCTTCTGCAGCAGAGGTCGGCGTATCGGCCGTTCTTGCCCTTTTCGCATTTTCCATCCCCTGCATGGCAACAGAGACGGATAAATAAATAAATACATAAATAAAATGGACTAAAATTATTCGAAATAAATACAGAGCAAAGCATTTGAAATAAATAAATAAATAAATAAATAAATGCATCGTCTCAAAGATTGAATATACAAAATACATGGTTTAAGTAAAAAGGGAAAGATGGTGCAACGTCTTCAAATAGGACAGCCATTAGAAGCAGTGAACCGAATGAAGAACAGATAAAATAAGAATAGACTTGTCCCGCACACCAATGTTATAAATGGGCTGAAGCGTGCCAACTCACAGGCGTCGCAGTTTTTGTCCTTGGGTTCGACGCAGGTGTGGGTGTCGACGCTAAACAAGGTTCCTGGTCCGCAGTCGAAGGAGATCAGGTAATAGGTGTCGCCCTCTTATCGCAGATAAAGAAACGTTGGCACGTGGTGTTGTCAGCAATGTTGTAGGTCCCGCTCCTCATCGCGCAGTCGCAGGCTGCAAATGTACATTTCATAAGGCGCATTTTTTTAAATTTTTATTTTATCGTTCTTTTATAGCGCTTTTTGGAACTCAACAGCTGCTGCTCAAGGCGCTTAGCCAATACGGGATATAACTCAAACCCACAGGCGCTTGTATCTGGACACGCGAGCGCCTATGCCTGTGACGCGTCTCCCTTTGGTAGATAACCAGAGGGAGACGCGTCACAGGCATAGGCGCTCGCGTGTCCAGATCTACCAAAGGGAGACGCGTCACAGGCATAGGCGCTCGCGTGTCCAGATCTACCAAAGGGAGACGCGTCACAGGCATAGGCGCTCGCGTGTCCAGATCTACCAAAGGGAGACGCGTCACAGGCATAGGCGCTCGCGTGTCCAGATACAAGCGCCTGTGCTCAAACCCTAACTTTAGGCACCCACTCTGGGTACTATCCAACTCTTTGGATTACAAAAAAAAAAAAAAAAAAAAAAAAGTAATAAAGTATATACATATTCGTTGTCGCTCAAACGAGAAAAATTCCCGGTGACCTTCTCAGCGAAGGGTGGCGGCGGTACGCGCTCGACTCGGAGAGCTTCGTTCGAATTCGTTGATTGCCTTTTTTGGCGAATGAATGGAACTAGTTTGGAAAAAAAAAAAAAAACAATTTCGCCGGCGGTACGGTAGCGCCACTCACAGGACATGGAGGGTGACTAGAATCCCCACAACTTCAATCTAATCCTACTCTTTGACCTAATCCCAACCAGATTGGTTGTGCGTGCTGTGCGTGCTGTGTTTGGTATCCGGCAATTCACTCCAGGGGCGGATTTGGGGGGAGGGGGGGGATGCACTTGTGCACGTGCACACACCCCTAGCGATCTTCCAAAAAAAAAAAATATTTTTTTTAACATTAAAGAAAAGGAGGGAGAAAAGGAGAAGAAAGAATAGAAAAAAACTATACGAATTCTCACTCACAACACAGTTTCATGTACCTCCAAAGTAGTTTTTTTAAAATTATTTTTATTATTCATCAGATCTAGATCTACAGGTATTTCTTGTACTTCTTTTGAATAAAACTGATGTGAGTGGCCATTTCTTGTTTTATTTACAATAACCTTGTCTTTTTATAAACCTTTATGCAAGATGTTCTGCTATTGTAAATTTTATCATCAGAGTTTGCAGAGGGGTGTGTGTGTGGGGGGGGGGGGAGAGGGGGTTAAAAGAGGACTTTTAGCACAAAACACTACTGTTTTCAGTCCTCAAAATAATGCCCAGAATGCACCAGCTTGCACAGCTTTTAACCATTATGTTCAAATGTTTCCGGGGAGTGGGGGGGGGGGGAGGGGGCATGCCCCCGGACCCCCCTAGTTCACTCGCCTGCTTCGCAGCTTGGCCACTTCGCATTAATGGTTTCAGGGAAGAGTGCACACTCCCTCAACAATGGCAAAATCCGCCCCTGCACTCGTCTAGGACACGAGCACTGCGTCAAGACCTTGGGATGCAGTGTATTATATACGCATGCGCAGAGGCTAGACCTCGGCTTTTATTGGCTTGCGTGTCGCAGATCCGTAGCATGGACCCTATAACAGGGTCCATGTCCAGAGCGTTTCATCATCGGAAAGGTTAGTAGCCTACGCCAGTAGTTCACGATGTCCCTTGTCAGTTCTACCCCTGTAGTTATGTCCCTTGTCAGGTTCTACCTCTACTTGAGCAGTGAGAGGCAAAACGTGTTGGGTAGATTTATGTCCTCGGACACTGACGCCCACACTTTTCTGCTATCTTATGCACCAACGGAATCTCCCATTTAAGAGGGGTAACTCTTTCCGTTACCGTGAAACATACTTCCGGTTTCTTTCTCCGCGTATTGTTTATCCGAGTGTTTTGAGTTAGTTATTTCCAAATATTCAAGAATATGTCAAATCACAAGGATGAAACGGAGGTTTCGTTTCGACTGAACGGAACGTAATTTGCGCATTTCACCTATTCGTACTGCTCTGCTGTGTGGCATGATCTCCACTCTCGCCTCTGTATGTCGACTGTGGTGCTAACTATAATTCTGATGCATAGGACTGCTACCGCTTAGCTATCGAGGATCCACTACCGCCGCTGAACTAAAAGGTAGGTAAAGGTAGTCCCATAGCCTTGTGGCCGTAGGGGAGCGTGATGTTGGAGATCACACTTATCTTGGGCCAGCTTAATGAGGGTGATGCCCAACTCTCTCCCTCGCTGCTTTACCTTCCCCACCCTCAAGAGAGTAGGTACTCAATCACAGTTGAGTCAACTGGGGGCGTTGTTGTTTGTCGCTTCACACCTTAGCGGTCACCCATCCTAGTGCTAACCGCACCGGACGGTGCTTCACTTTCGACACAGTAGCGAGTGCTCCAACCACTGCACTATCCGACACCGCCGCTGAACTATCGAGGATAAACTACCGCTGCTGAACTATCGGGGATCCACTACCGCCGCTGAACTGTCGGGGATCCACTACCGCCGCTGAACTATCGGGGATCCACTACCGCTGTGGGATCGAGGATCCATTCTACTTGGTTAAAACGGAGATACTACATTAATAAAATTAAAGTAAAATATATGTCAGTGGTTAAAATAACGCCCTGTGTTTTGCCCAAGCGACTAAACGACTGAGAGAGATGGAGATAGGCCTACTTACGATGCTCGCCAGCTGGTGCACGCGTGGTGGTGGTGGTGGTGGGGGTGGTGGTGGTGGTGGTCGGAGCTGGTGTAGTGGTTTCACTGATGCACAGGAAGTCGAGGCTCTGCATGATATGTACGCGCAGAGTTTCAGCCAGTTGATAGTAAGTGTCGATTTCAATATACCTGGAACCGTCACCGATATCATGCTCATAGTGGACAGGCGAATAATAATAATAATAATAATAATAATAATAATAATAATAATAATAATAATAATAATAATAATAACAATAATAATAATAGTAATAATAGTAATAATAATCATCATCATCATCACCGTCTTCATCATCATCATCATTATTATTATTAACTACAACAACAATAATAATATTGAAAAAGAAGAAAACGCATTTATATAGGGCTGTTCATCATCATCATCATCATCATCATCATTATCATCATCATCTTCATCATCATCATCATTATTATTATTAACTACAACAACAATAATAATATTGAAAAAGAAGAAAACGCATTTATATAGGGCTGTTCATCATCATCATCATCATCATCATCATCATCATCATCATCATCATCATCATCATCATCATTATCTTCATCATCATCATCATTATTATTATTAACTACAACAACAATAATAATATTGAAAAAGAAGAAAACGCATTTATATAGGGTTGTTCATCATCATCATCATCATCATTATCATCATCATCATCATCATCATCATCATCATCATCATCATTATTATTATCATCATCACCATCATCATCATCATCATGGTTACCTGGAGATATCGGAGCTATTGGCGGCGGCAGTGAGTTCGCGTCTGTCGAGAACGCCTGTTTCGTTTCGGGGGGAGTTTTTCACGCCTATCACGTAGATGTTGAATCCCTCTGCAACATCCCCACAGCGGGTTTACTATTCCGCACTTATCTCACCTCCATTATGTTTTTTTTATATCTATTTTCTTTAAATAGAAACAAAGAAAGAGAGAGAAAGAGAATGAAAGAGAGAGAGAGAAATGTAATGAAATTAAATTAAAAGAAATAAAACAAAAAAGAAAAAAAAAGAAAGAAGAAAAAAAAAAGAACAAAAATCAACAAAGAAAAAAAAGACCAACAAATGTGGAAAGAAAAGAACGGAAACAAAAAGTAAAAAATAACGACAGAAAAGGGAAAAAAAAAGGAAATAAAGAAGAAAAAATATATAAAAAGAAGGAAAACAAATGAAGGCAAAGAAAAAATTATGAAAGATAGAAAAAAGGCAGAAAGAGGAAAACAAAGAAAGGAATGAAGGAACAAGAATTAAAGAAACAATAAGAAAGAAAGAAATGAGAGAAAAGGATGGTGAGGAAAAGAGAAAGAAAGAGAGCGAAAGGGAAATAAAGAAAAGGAAACAAAAGAAAGAAAGAAACAAGGAAAGAGAGAAAGACCCAAAATAAATCTGAAAGAACTGGAAAGAAAGAAAACCAAAAGTATGAAATAACGACACCAAAAAAACACAAAAACATGAACAGAGCAGAAGAAAGGAAGGAAAGAAAAAAATCAAATGAGAAAGAAAGGAATGAAGATTAAAGAAACAAAAAACTGAGAGAGAGAGAGAGAGAGAGAGAGAGAGACAGACAGACAGACAGAGAGACAGAGAGAGAGTACAATAAAGGAAATGAAATGAAAGAAAGTAGGAAAGAAAGAAAGTAGAAGACAAGGAAACGAAACGAAAGAAATAACGACAGAAAATAACATAACAGAAGAAAGGAAAAAAAAGAAAAACAAGAGAAACAAACATAAATGTAAAGAAAAAAATAAAGGAAGAAACAAAGGAAGAAAGAAAGAAAGAAAAAGTTAAAGAAACGAAATAAAAAATAAAACAATTAAAAAAGAAAGAAAGGAGGGAGAGGGCGATCTTATCCTATCCTATTTTTATCTTTTCCTATCCTATCCTCTCCCATAACTCGAAAGTCGTTGAGGCACCACAGATGATCGTTTAACCAGCGTACTCCATCTTTCTCTATCCTCAGCAACCCTCATGGCATCGCTCAGTATCAAGCCAGTCCATTCTCGAATGTTGTCCTGCCACCGCTTTTTCTGTCTCCCTCTTCTTCTTCCTTCTTGCACTGTGCCTTGCAGGATGGTCTTTACAAGGCCTGATGCTCTGGTGACGTGGCCATACCATCGGAGTTTCCGTTTCTTCACCACTGTGAGCATATCATCGTGTTGTCCAATGGCTTGTGTGATGGTCTGTCGGACTTCGTCGTTGGTGATTTGCTGGGTATAGGAAATGCCAAGAAGTTTTCTGTAGCACTTCATCTCCATGCTTTGTATTCTTCGTTGTAGATCTGCTGTGAGAGTCCATGTTTCGCAAGCATATAGGAAGATGTAGATGACAAGGGAGCGCAGCAGCCTTACCTTGGACCGTAGACTGACGGTCCTTTATTTCCAAGGGCATCATTTGTTTGTGCGATCCTGGAGAGGACTTCCTATTGGGACCTATTATCTAATATAATGGTTCCAAAAGATTTGAAGCTATGCACTGTATTGAAGGATTGGCCTTGGACTTTGATGTCCTTGTTGATGTCATTGGTGTTGTTGGTCATCATTTTAGTCTTCTCTGCACTTATTTCCATCCCAAAGGCTCTAAAAGGTGGTGTCAACTTCTGTACCAGTTGTTCACGTTCTTGTTCCTCTCCATCCAAACCATCAATTTCATCTGCAAAACGGAGGTTGGAGATTGCTCTACCCCCTATGCTGACTGTGCCTTCGTGATCTGCAAGGGCATCTGACATGATGCGCTCTAGGAAGATGTTGAAAAGTGTTGGAGAGAGTAAGCATCCTTGACGCACGCCGATTATTGTTCTGAACCAGTTCCCGATGGCGCTGTTGTGGAGGACTGCACTGGTAGCCTTGTCATACAGGCTTTTGATGACTTTAATGATGTAGGGCTGATGTTGTACACTCTCATGGTTTGCCCTTAGAGCTGCATTCCAGACTCGGTCAAACGCTTTCTTGAAGTCTACAAACACATGATAAAGATGTTGTTGGTGCTGTAGGTATTTCTTGCAGATTATTCTGTGGCTGAAAATCTGTTCAGTGGTACTTCGCCCTGCCCTGAATCCTGCTTGTTCTTCAGCTATGATTTGTTCAGCTTGGAGTTTCAACCTGTTGAGTATAATTATTTTCAGGAGTACTTTGCTAGGATGGCTGATGAGACTGATGGTGCGCTAATTTTCACACTCCTGGAGGTTACCGATTTTGGGAAGTTGGTTGGTTGGTTGGTTGGTTGTTTTATTAACGTCTTCTTCATCAAAATGATAAGACGCACATTCATATTCACACACGCATTCACATGCGCACTCACACACCACATTACATTAAATTAAATTAACTAATCAAATGAACCGAGCTACTGGAGAATCAATTAAAGCTTTGGCCAATCTAACGCTCACAGCAAAACTGATGTTATCAATAGAACTCATAGTTTGTAAATCCGTGGGCAAAAAAAGACGAATGTAACTACATTCAAGTAATACATGCTTCAAAGATACACTTTCATTACATATGCAGTTAACATTTTTACAATATTTTGTTTTAATTGAATTTAGTATTATTCTATGTGCCATGCTTAAAACTGATCTGGTAATTCCACAAGGTTTATCATAACTCAGATTGAATTTAAACGCTTTCACAAATTTATTTTCTATAGAATTTTGAATTTCTTTAGACGATAATGGTATCGTTATTGCCTGGGAGTTAATATTTAAAGCACCGAGTTTAGCAGCATTATCAGCCCAATCGTTATAAAGAAATCCACAATGTGATGGAATCCAGCAAGTACCGTTAGTTATCAAACTATTAATAATATTTATAATTTCTCAAATAATTTCTTTTCTTTCACCATGACAATTTGAATTCAGTGCCTGCAAAGCAGACATAGAATCTACACAAATAACTATACTAAATGTACTCAAAGCTAGATTTGAAATTTTATTAAGAGCCATTAATATCGCAATTAATTCAGCAGTGAAAATGGAATATCCTTTACCCAAATAATAGGATTCTGATATATTAAAATCCGGTATTACAAACGCTGATCCGGCCTCACCTGTTTCAAAAACAGATCCATCGGTATATATTTTCAAATGTCCAGAATACTTTTCATACATATGATGTCGTGCTTCAACCGCCGTGAATTGTGCGTTATGATTCTTGTTTACATTACAATAATGAATATCATAATTTGCCTTTGCAATTTCCCAAGTAGGTACTGGTGAAATTATATTTTTTTGTAAATTTTCAATATGCGTTAATTCTGCTTGAATAAGATCTTTCGTAAAGGTACCTATTGTTTGAAAAGAGTGCACCTTTTGGGCATATTTGGGAAAAGCTGTATCGGATCGGATAAACAGTTCTTCAATAGTACTGTTGTTAACTGCACTTGCTCTTATTATGTATTTGGCACATGCTAACTTTCTCCATTCATCAAGGGGAATAACACCTGCAAGTTTATATGCCTCTATAGTTTTTGTATGAATTGGGACCCCCAGCGCTAATTTTATTGCTTTACTGTCTAAACTCTGCAATTTTTTAAGATAGCATTTTGGGGCTGAAAAATACGCTTCCTGTCCGTATGATAATTTGGATCTCACTAAAGCAGAAGCTAAATGAATCAGTGTTTTTACATCTTGTCCCCATTTTTGTCTGTTAATAATTTTCATTAAATTATAACTTTTGATAGCTTTTTGTATTAAATATTCTATATGTCTTTTCCATGTTAGTTTGCATGTTAAATATACGCCTAAAAATTTAACCTCTTTCACATACTTGAGTTCTTCATTTTTTATTTTTTATTTTGGAAATTGTCTTGGTTCCTGACCATGATTAAATAGTACCAAGTTTGTTTTTTCTTTAGACAACTCAAGACCATTTTGATTCATATAATGACTGATATTATTTATTTCTTGTTGATATAATTTAGTTATATATTTTATTTCATACAAAGATGTTTTCCTTTTTAAATTTACATTCATCCATATTGCTAAGTCATCTGCATATTGAACAAGTGACACTTTATTGCTTAATACTCCTGGTAAATCATAAATTAATATATTAAATAAAAGCGGAGAAATTATAGATCCCTGTGGAATTCCCATATTAGTCTTATAGCTTGACGAATATGAATTCCCTACTTTTACCTTTATAGTTCTATCTTTTAAAAACGTGCCAATATAATTATACATACATTTTGTATGCAGTTGTTGGTGTGTGCTGAATAAAATTGGAAAACTTCATACGTCGACTTTGTGACTTGTATGCTGCTTGAGCGGGTTGCGTGAATAAACGAATCTGAGTTACACCTTATCAGGAATTCAGCATTGGGGCTGAATCGGATACTGATAAAGAAAAACACCAACATCGAACCGAGTGTAACATTTTGGGGGTCAAGCCGCGATTCACGCCATAGCCAATGGCTTGAACGTACTTTAATTATTTTATTATTTTTGGGAAGTGTTACACTCGTTGTTGTTTGTTTTTTTATCAGTAGTTGATTTAGCCCAGATGCTTCAATCCTGATAAGAGTAACTCAGATTCGTTTATCCACGCAACCTGTTCCCTCAGCAACAAGGCAGGAGTCGTCGTATGAGGTTTTCCAACTTTATTCTGCATAGGCTTACATCAACAACTGCATACAATCGCTCAATCGCTTTTTCCACTTTCACAACTACAATAACTCTCTCTTTTCAACTTCTCAACTCTGAAATATTTCGGCACTTATTATAGTCTCTCTATACTCTAGAGAGCGTTCGAACATTCCAGCCAATCAAAATAAAATTTGTAATCAGAACTATGCACTGTCTTACGTCATACAACTTTCTTTAGGCTACAAGCATCTCGTAGATTAATCTACACGCTTCGATCGACAGTAAACAAGCAACACTAGAAAATTCTCCAATAATATCGACCAACGAAAATTATTAACATTATACTAAGCTTCTTCTAACAACAACGCAAAATCAAATCAAAGGTAAATACACTCTGTTATTGCATGCTTTGCAAAACAAAACGATCGGATCTATCGTGCGCGTTTCGCACGTACTATCGTGCGCGTCTCAAACGATTGGGTCCATGGTGTAGGCCACTCCCCACTCTGCCAGATGTTGTTTCAAATAATGGTGAGGGTGTCAATCATCGATTCTCCTCCTGCTTGAAGCAAATCCGCGGGTATGTTGTCCACTCCCGCTGACTTCCCTTTCTTCAGCGATTGCACTGCTGCCTCAACTTCTTCTAGGAGAATTGGGAGGATTTCTTCTTCTTCTCTGTTCTGGGGACATGCTAGAACTGATGGGTCTCCGGTTGGTGTGTGATTGTAAAGGTCAGAGCAGTACTCTGTCCATCTATCTAAGACTTCTTGTTCTTCTGTATATGCCAGACTTGCTTTGGATCGTGGAGACCTTGGGCTATTTAACACTTGTCAGCCGCTTCACAGTCTGATAGGCTTCTTGCTGTTGTTCTTGTTCAGACTGTTCTCTATTTCCTGGCATTGATCTTCTATCCAGTTCTCCTTTGCTGTGCACATGCCTTTTCGGATGTCATTTCGGATGCCATTATTAATTTTTCGGTAGGCATCAGCTCCCTGTGAGTTGTTCTTTTTCTTTTTAATCTCTCTTCTTTTGTCACACAGATCCAAAAGTTCAGGTGTAATCCACGGTTTCTTCTTTGGGCGGTGCATGCCAAGGATCTCAGTGGCGGCATCTGTCACAGCTGAGTTGAAGGTGATGATCGTAGTGTTGACATCTACTTCACCAGCTCCCAAAATGAGTAGTGGTGTAAATTTTCCTCCAAATGTGGCTTGGAATATTTCTGCCACTTCCGGGTCGTGCAGGTTGTCCAGGTAGAACTTCAGTATCGTGCACTTTGCTGTGTTTGATATCTTCAAGTGGAACCTGAAAGACATCATCACGAGATCGTGGTCACTTCCGATGTCTGCTCCTGGAAAAGTGCGTGTCCTGCCAATGTTGATGCTTGATCTGAAGCGTTTCTTGACCATGATGTAGTCAATCTGGTTGTAATGCTCCCCGCTGGGATTGTGCCATGTTCATCGTTTGGATTTTTTGTGGAGACAAAGCGAGTTTGCCAGTACCAGATTGTTGTATCTGGCAAACTCCAAGAGTCTCAGATCTCTGTCATTTCTCTCATTGTTGCAGTGGGAGTCCACATGTGTCTCCACTATTGTGGTACGCATCTTGGCCAACCATGGCATTCCAGTCACCTTGCACTATGACATTGTGCTTCTTCGGCACTTGGTCAAGGATAACCTGCAGATGTTCATAGAAATCAACGATTTCGCAGTCGTCGTAGTCTGACATTGTGGCATATTCCTGGATGATGGTGATTTCGAAAGGGGCTGATCTTCGACGGATGGCAATTAGTCTACTGGAAACTGGGCGGCAACCCATGACTGTGGCTAGAATGTCTTTGTGGACCATGAATCCAACGCCGTGTTCGTGCCTGTCATCTCTACCGCTGAAATAGAGCTTGTGGCCTTTGTCGGTCGTTGTTTCACCTAGGCCTTTCCAGCGCAGTTCGCTGATACCTAAAATGTTCCATCGATAGTGGTCCAGCTCGTGGGCCAGTTTTTCTAATGTCCCCTCCGCAGTTAGGGTCCTAACATTCCAGGTTCCTATGACGATGTTGTCTATCGTGCGGATATTGCTAAGTTGTCCATCAGTAACACAATTATCACTTCCGTCCTGGTTGTCAACGGAAGGCGCGGTCCTTGGTGACCCGGGCGACGACCGATCCGGAATGGAGAGAGGGTGAGAGAGAAAGAAAGAAAGAGAGAGAGAGAGAGCAAAATCAAGTGACATCAAATGAAAGAAGAAAAGAAAGAACGAATGAACAATAACAATTGGAAAGAAAAGAATAGAAAGGAAACGAAAAGTAAGAAATAATGACAAAAAATAACAGAACAGAAAAAAAAAGAATTTTTTAAAGAAAGGAAAAAAATGAAGTGACAAAGAAAGAAAGAAAGAAAAGAAAAAGAATTACAGAAAGAACACAAAAGAAAAAAAGAAAAAAGACAGGAAGAAGAGAGAGAGAAAGAGAAGAAGGAAATGCGGATGACTGCTTGCCTGCGTCAGAATGGCGTCAGGAATGACATAGTTGCCTGGACCGTGAGCTCGCAGCCGGTTCAGGACTTCGGCAACAGTTACTTCAACGTTAGTCTGACCATTGCCGTACTGGTCAAGTGTTGATGTCGCGTCCAGCCTGCCAGCAACCAACCAACCGAAACACTGACTCAACTTATCAATTAATAATTACAAAAATGTCACCTTCGGACGGACGCCGGACGCCGCTGGACGAACGAATAAAGCCCCAAAACTAATAGTTATCAGAGCTTTACTGCTCGGGGACTAATAATAATAATAATAATCAGCAGCAACAGCATCAGCAAAGACAGCAACAGTATCACCTCCACCACCACCTCCACCACCATCGTCATCATCACACCACCACAACATCAATAATAATAATAATAATAATAATAATAATAATAATAATAATAATAATAATAATAATAATAATAATAATAATAATAATAATAGTATACAAGGGAGCTAAAAAGCGCAACCCAATCCAATCCAATTCAATGCAGTTCAATGCAATTCAATTCAATTCAATGTCATTCAATTAAATTTAAATGCATTGCAATTCAGATCAATTCAGTGCAATGCCATTCACAGTTAACATACCTGCCTTGATCACCAAATCCCGTGTAGCCCAACATTCTGATCGTAACGTCTCTGGAGTTGGGCTCTTGATCCAGTTTGCTCAAGCAAGCGATTATCTGATCCCTCAGGATGTCGAGGCGATCGATGCGCGGTAGATTATCGTTGGAGGTTGCTTTTGCCATCGCCGGTTCTGACTGATCGAGCATAATTGTCAAGGATCCGCTGTACGAGGTGCACGGCGCTTCTGCAATGGTTAAAGTAATGCTTATGAAGTATTGTTTAACACACTCCAAACTCTGCAGGGAAAAGGTCAGGGGCGGCCTAGCTGGTAGTACAGTGGGACGTGATCTGGCTTCCTAGGCCCGAAGGTCGCAGGTTCAAACTTAGCCGACTAAGTAGGTATGAGGACACCGAGGTTCTTTTTCTATAGGCTCCAGTTTTCTCATCCCTTCAATAATTGTTTTGGATATATGCTAACTATCTATTAAAAGTAGAGATGGGTACAGTGGGTCAAAGTCGTACCGGTATTACCGCGGTATTTTTTTTTTTTAGGTCGTATCGGTATTTCGTACCGGTATACCGCGATTTTAAGTGTTACAATCCAATGGGATATGGCACTGACAGTAGTGACCGACGCAAAAAAAAAAGATTGTCATACATTTCAAAACAGTTTCAAAGAACCACATTTCCATAGAAACTGAAGGTTTATTATTGCTTGAACGCCTTCAAAACAAATTATGATAAATCACTGTTGAGAACATCAGCAAACTTTCAACCACAAAATCAAAATAAATCAAACACATTCAACGGGAAGGGTCTTTAAGAACTTTAAGAGTTCAGAAGGATTGGCGATTGGTACCATGCTCAAACACGTGGATAAGCTGCTGTTCTTATAAGTTCTTCTTCAAGAACAGCTGCCTATCCAAGTGTTTGGGCTTTAGGCTCGGTCTCTGGGTGGACAAGATGTTGCCCACTGTCGCGTTATGCGTTGTCGAGATTTCCCAATAAACCGGACCTTGGACACCCGCACCGGTATACCGTACCGTCGCGTTTCCGAACCTGAATACAGTTACGTATCGGTAAACGTTACCGTCCAGCCCTAATTAAAAGATAATATTTCCTAACAGCGACTTGTCTTTACACCACATGTTTGATTGATGAATGTGTGTTTGTTGTGTATGCACGAGTGTCTATAACATGTGAGCGTGTAAGCTGGTTACAGATCGCCGCGCTTTGAGTCGGAATTATGAATAAGGCGCGCACAGCAGCCATTATTATTATTATTATTATTATTATTATTATTATTATTATTATTATTATTATTATTATTATTATTATTATTATTATTATGCATCCTGTAATTATTGTTTTGCCACCATCCGCCGCATTTTGCAATAGAGGACATGCTATAGGCGCTGTACTTCAATACTGCCCTTTGTGCAACCCCTCTTACGTGGCCCTCTCCCCTGATAAAGATTTTTAAAAAAAGAAAAACACACCAAACATCCCTCGTTATAAAAAAAATAAGCGTAGGTTCTTTCTCTATTCTTTTCCTGTACACAGAAAGGAAGGGCAGAGCGCTGGGCGATAGGAAAGGATCGAGGGTAGGGCGCTGGGCAAAAGGAGTTGCAATGTTTAATTTGCACAACTAATTCAACAATAATTCAAAAACCTTTTTCACGTCAGGAATTTTATTTTAACTTCGCGTATTGAAATCCGACAAAGGAGACAAAGCACACACTTCAGTTTATTAAGAGTTTGTCATGAGAAGTATTAAAGTTCGTGTTAACGTAATGTTATATATATATTATATGTTATATATATTTGATTTAAAACAGTGTTACATTACATTTTGATTATGCGCGTTACTGTTTTCTTTTTTCTATATATTTTTTTAAAACCATGAATGTAATTCCAAATTAACGTCGGCGTCTACCTAATGTTACAATTTGAATCAAACACAAAGTGAGATTACATTTTACATAATGCACGTTTTAATTACTAATAATGCAAATTCGAAATGTAATTCGTGCTACAAAAGATTTTATTTTTGTACGTCGCATAATGTTATATTCAAATTTCATTCGGATAATAATAATAATAATAATAATAATAATAATAATAATAATAATAATAATAATAATAATAATAATAATTATTATTATTATTATTATTATTATTATTATTATTATTATTATTATTATTATTATTATTATTATTATTATTATTATTATTATTCATGTAGCGCTTTTTAAAAGTAGAATATAAATTAAGTAATGCTCATGTTGGTCATTCTAATGGCCTGTCTTAAATGGAAGGTTCGTGGAAGATTCGTTAGGTTTAAACACGTTTTTTTCGAGGTTCCCAAACTCTGAACCTAGGTTCTTGAACCTTTTTTCGTCCAAAAGGTTCAGCAACCTAGGTTCAGGATCTAAGATCCTCGAAAAAACGTGTCTGAATCTCCACGAACCTACCAATTAGGACAGGCCACAACCTAGCTGTCAATGCTGAAGTAAAGAGGTAAAGGTCTCCATGTAACCTTTCGATTGTTGGGGATGGAAGCGTTTGGAATCTTCCTTTTCTCTAGGCCAGCTTAATGAAGGCGGTGCCTGTCTGTTCTCGCTCGCTGCTTTTTACGTTTCTATCCTATCTTATCCCGTAATTCGAAGGTCGTTGGGGCACCACAGGTGATCGTTTAACCAGCGCTATCCATCTTTCTCTGTCCTCAGCAACCCTCATGGCTTTGCCCAGTGTCAAGCTAATCCATTCGCTGTCAAGCGAATCCTTCAACACAGTGCATAACTTCAGATATATAGGAGCCGGAGCCAATGTATCAGACAATAGGTCCCGACAGGGCCTACACTCCAAGGTCAAGGCTGCTGCGCTCCCTTGTCATCTCGATCTTCCTATACGCTTGCGAAACATGGGCCCTCACAGAAGGTCTACAACGAATAATACAAAGCATGGAGATGAGGTGCTACAGAAGACTGACATACAGGCTTTTGATGACTTCAATAATTGTAGGGCTGATGTTGTACACTCTCATGGTTGAAAGGTAGGGGGTAGAATGGGGGGGGGAGTTTCTACTTTCCTCGGTCCTAAACAGATCCAGGTACCCCTTTACAGCTGGGTGGACTGGGGTGTGTGGTGCGCTTGTTTTAATCTTTGTGTGTCGTTTGGTGGTGGTCTCTCAAGCATGGTCTCTGTCCAGCCAAGTAGCTTACTAACTCTTCCCGACGTTGCTTAACATGAAACATTGCTAGCGTGTGCCCAAACCGCAACAACACTACTACTACTACTACTACTACTACTACTACTAATACTAATAATAATAATAATAATAATAATAATAATAATAATAATAATAATAATAATAATAATAATAATAATAATAATAATAATAATAATAATAATAATAATAATAATAATAATAATAATAATTTAGAACGACTGGGGTTGTAAGGTTAGAAGCGGGCTACGTTCCAATATATAAAAGTGCACAGAGGTCTATTTTGGTAAAGTAAAATGGACAATAAATAACATCATGGCCGACGCAGGACAACGGATGTGTCACTACAAGATATCACACAGACGTTTCAGCCACTCATATCTGGTTTTCACTTGCGAGGTGACCTACACTAGTCTAAGACCATCGTCACGATGCGTGCAGTGAATCAAATCTCCGGTAAATGAGAGAATTGCAAAAACAAACACTCCAAGAAGGCGGCCATTCAATTTTTTTTCTCCACTTTATTGCCTCCCCTTGTTTGCTTAGTGGGCGCTACTTTGTGTACGTAGGATGCAGACGAGCAGACGCGATAGAAAAGATGAGGACAACATGTTGTATGCGCTGACCGCACGCCACATAACCCACTTTATTCAATGTGTAAAATATTTATATAATAAAGGGATTGATATTTAAGTTACAGTATATCTACACACCCACCTTTCATAGAAATCAGTTTTGGTAACTGAAATAGTTTCTCTCCCTCCCTTCCTACTCTGTCTCCGTTTGTCTGTCTCTGTCTATATGTGCGTCTGTCTTTGTGTCTGTCTTTGTGTCTGCCTCTCTCTCTCTCTCTCTCTCTCTCTCTCTCCATCCCTCTCTCTATCTGGGGAGAGGGGGAGTTGGAGTAGGGAAAGAGTATTGGAGGAGGGTGTGAGGGAAGTATGTGTATTTAGGTTCATTAATATTTCTTAGTAATTCCATTAATTCTTACCATTGTTAAGGTTGTGCTTGTTTCAATCAATAATAATTATGTTAATTATTTTGTTTGTTTTAAATGTTTGTTTTTTTAAATTTAACTTTTTGTATTAAAGACTAGCTGTAACAGACCCGATCTGAAATTAGGCTATTAAACCTCAGTTCAATTGAAATTTCGTTCTACCCTTAGACCCAACTGAATCTGGAAGGTATCGACTCTAATTTAAGTCTAATGGGAATTCCGTGCTAGATTCCGATTCGTACTAGGTCCGATCTTTTAAACCGAAGTCTAATGGAAATCCCGTGCTTTTTTTTTTTTTTTGGTAAGATTGTGAATCGCACTTAGGTTCTGACGTGAGACCTGAAATAAACAGGAACTGCTAATGGAAAGCGTGAAGTGTTCAAGTTGCAATATAATCGATTATAGACAATATTTCTTCATCAAGCTGCGATAAGTGGATGTAGAACATACTATAACACGCCCGTGTGTGCACATGGCACGTCACAACACAATCACACTATTGACTGGGGCTGTTCAATCAAGTTACAATTGCAAATATTGTTTAAAATATCGGGGGGATTTCCCCTTGTAGCATACACAGGCAAACTTAATAACAAGTATTCTTTTTTGTTTTTTTAAAGTAACGTTGCGGTCATGAGCTTGCGGCCAAAGCGACGAGAAGTGGAAAAGATAGGCTCCGACAATTTCACAAGTTCAATGACAATCGCACGAATGAACCAGCAAAACAACAGACAATAAATAAATAAATAAATAAAACAAAAAAAAATCAATCATAAAATAAATAAACAAATCTTATGCTTAACAATAGATGTTGCAGCTTTTCACTGCATCTTTATCTTTATCTGTAGCGATGCAGTTGTTCATAGTCCGTTCAAAGTGCTTGATTTGGCTCTAATTTCATACTATTTAGTAGATTGAAATGAATAAATAAATAAATAAATAAATAAATACATAAATAAATAAATACATAAATAAATAAATACATAAATAAATACATAAATAAATAAATACTTCTATTATGCATTGTGAAATGAAAGCATAATCAAGAACTTTCGGATGAACAGTGAAGAACCAACTTTAAAATGAGGAAAGATATACTCGTCTTTATAAATAATGCAGCAATTGCTACACATAAGGATACATTATAAGGATGCAGCAAATATTGTTACAAATAAAGATGGTGTAAAATAACAACACCAAATACACTGATCTGGAAAACGGCTATATAAAAGTGATTAAATAAAATATAAAACAAAAATAATAAAAAAAAATACATTACAAAGATTCAGCAACGGTTGTTAACGTTAAACATAAAGATACAATGTAAAGACACAACAACGACTGTTAAAAAAAACCACCAAAGATACAAGATAAAGATACAGCAACGACTGCTTAAGATACAGTGTAAAGACTGCTAAAAAAAACCCACAGATATAAGATAAAGTTACAGCGTGAGCAGTACTCACCGGCATTCAACTGTCCCGCCCATAACGTCATGACCAAAATGGCCGTTGCCAATCGCCCAATCATCTGTAAACAACAAGTATGAATCGATTAATGAATAAATGGAAATGTATGAAGCGCATAAATATTTCCACACAAAAAGCATGAACACAGCGCTGGGGGAAAAAATCATAACGTCGAACAAACAAATCCTCAAACACTGGCATTTTACAAGGTGAACACAGCATGCTGGCACGTACAATACAATACAATATAATGCAATACAATACAATACAATACAATACAGTACAATACAATGCAATACAATACAACACAATACAATACAATACAATATCACTTTATTAATCTAAACCTGAGCAATTACAGTGCCAGTATTAGGGCAATAGGACATTAAAGATCACATGAAATACACCGAACTATCCCAATTCATAAATTACAGGTACGACTAATAGTATGCAATAAACTAATATAATTATTAGTTTGTATGGAGAGAGAGAGAGAGAGAGAGAGAGAGAGAGAGAGAGAGAGAGAGAGAGAGAGAGAGAGAGAGAGAGAGAGAAGATTAGAGGTTAGAATAATTACCAACTACCCACTCCCCTTTTCCTTCTCTCCTCCCATTCTCCACCCTTCCCTCCCCTACCCCCACCCCCAGAAAATATTGTAGGCGACAACTTGTTTATACCAAAATGTATCTCTCTCATACACACACCAACCATAAACAAACACACACACACACGAACAACACAGGCACACACAGAGGCCGGCCTCATTGTATGAAAATTCCATAAATTCTTTAAATCAAATCATCATTACTATCATCATTACTACAGGTTTTTTTCTCCATTTCATTTCAGTGATCAGTTTATGCGCTGAATTAGGAAAAATCTGTATGTACATGTATATAGCATGTGGTACACAGTCGTTGCTGTGTCAGCGTCTGTATTTCTGTATTAAAGTCGCATGTTTGAGCATAAGTTTAAATGAACTCCGCTTTTGTGTATAAAGACGTTAAGAAAGAATTTAGGGTGTTAAGAATGGAATTTCCTTTTAATCAAGTCAAGTCAAATCAAATAAGCTTTATTCCAAATGTTCTGTTCTGTTTGCGACTAGTGTTTTAGTAATTTAAAAAAAATCAATTGTATCTAGGAATTTATTTGACATTATCATCATCATCATTATTATGATCATCATCATCATCATCATTATCATCATCATCATGATCATCATCATCATGATCATCGTCATCATCATCATCATCATCATTATTCTCGCCACCGCACAAAACACCTCTCCGATGGCAAAATTTTGATTGCTCATGTACATAGTTTGAGAGTACGTGCATTCGCCTACTCCGCACCTAAGCAGTGGAATTCCCTTCCCTCCCATATCCGCAACATACAATCAACACAAGCATTCAAAAAGGCCCTCAAAACCCACCTCTTCAAACTGCATTATTCAGATTGATTTGTATCCCGCTGCCATTCTCTCATCTCTTGTCTATGTCTGATCCGTAAGTGTATACACGGCTGTAAATATTTATACTGTTTTCCTTCCTGGGCCTGACCGGGCATATAAATAGCTGTAAATAGGTTTTTGCTATTCTATTTTCAGTTGTAAATAGTATATCTTTGGTTTTTTTGTAATTTATGTACATAATTGTAAATAGTCTGTACCTTTACTGTCCCGTCTTTTGGTGTATTGTAGCAAAAGTAATGTTTCATCGAGTGCATGTATTTATATGTTATGACTATGTAAAGCGTGGTGAGTCTGGTCATAGGCTGGAGTACCCGCTATATAAAAAATCCGTTATTATTATTATATTAGTTCCTTGTGTTTAAAAAGAAATTGTTGTTTGGAAACAGCATTACATAACAAATAACATTAAATTGACATTTACACATTTTGAATGTATTATTTTTGAGTAATTTACTCGTTCACTTTCAACTGAGAATAACAAGTAGCATTCTGAATGAAAAGGTGCTTCACCTCCGATTGTTGTTGTTGTTTTTTTTCCTGACGAACTTAACCTGAAAATATACGTCAATTTTTTTTTTACATTTCTCTTTTCTTTGTTAATTGGACACCCAATGTGATACTGTTGTGGTAAGAACTTTAACAAATAATAATTTTAAAAAATAACAAATAAAGGGGGTATAACAAACAATATAATATTTTTTTAAACGTCAGATTATAGATCTGGTGGTATTTTTTGAAGCCAAGACAAAGAAGACTAATTTAAATTGCATACATTAAATTTGTCTGAATGTATTTTTTTTTGTCAGGAAAACCATTCAATGGCTGACATTCAATGACTGCTGGTCGCTTCAGAGTAGCGTTCTGCTGTCAACTGAGGCAAAAGAAAAAGGAATTCAATTTAGTGACTGGCTTTTATGGATGTTTCAAGATGTCTTTTTTTTTAATGTTGAGAATTCACGCCTTATTACTTAGAGATATAACGCCATTGTACTGGGAGAAGTTACACCATTTTACTTGGAGATGCTACACTATTTTACTTCGAGATGTTACGCCATTTTACTTTCGTTTTCTACAAGGATGAGCTACTGTTTTTAAAACCTAAAAACCTAAGTCAGACTTTATTCCTCAAGGAAAAACAAAATTAGTATAACGATTTTTGTCTGTAAAACACTAAAACATCCATACCTTGCTGGTTGTATGACGTTGCGTTTTGTGGCAGATTTTCTATTTCCTTCTTTGTTACCTAGCTTAGCTCTTACCTTCCTTCCGTTAGTTTCTTCTTGGCTTCTTCCTTCACGTTGTCTTGTTCTATTTCTTTTCTTTCCTTTCCTCTCGGTCCGTGGGGGCACGTCTGTAGGTCTTGGAGCTTCTGCTGCTTCTGTCGTCGGACGGCGTTGGAGCGTAACCGTTCATTTAAATAGTAGCCGTGGGATGCAGAGGACTTCTTTAAGAGGGGACGGGCTTCTGTTGCAACACACGAGGATAAACCCATTAGAGGCGTTTTCGGGTATGTGCTTCCTCTCTCTGTTCACATCGCTAGCGCACAATCGGTCTGGGCCAAGATTCATAATAACCAGTTAATAGGTTTTGTAGAAGGGGAAACTTAAAATATTTTTTTTTAAGTTCGCCGCTGTGCACCTAGCGACAAAACAAAATTCTTGAAGCGAGCCCTGTCAGGCACATAAATACACGAAAAATGGGTGGGTGCTTGCTAAATGCACAAGCCTTTGATCACTGTTTTCATGCGCCTAGACACAATTTTGTTTGGTTTTGTTTTTGTTGCAGTAACTGAGCATGAATAAGACGAACACGCACACAACAAGAAAGCTTAAGTTGGCTAGCCAAATTTATTAAAGCATCACTTAACAAACCTTGTGTTCATCAAAATTAGTAAAAGTACTTTGTCAAGGTTCAATCGTTACAAAGTTACAGGAAAAGTTAATGTTAACCATAAAAAGCAGTTTTTTTTAAATTAATTATTTTAATTTATTTTATTTTATTTTTTGGGTGTTGGTGGGGTGGGATTTTTGACACCTTATTGTCCCTTTTCACCGGAAAATCCTGGGCCGCCTCCCCTGGGGAAGGCGTAGTCGCAGCCTGTGGCGCGCCCAAACCCAAACTACCTAACATTATTTGCGTTTTTGAAATTTTGCTTGGGAGGAAATCGGTTTACCCGGAGTAAACGCGCGACTGGACAGAATGGCTGAAGCCTTAGCTCTGAATTTGGTAAGCCTGTGAGCACACACTCGTAAAAAGTAGTCCCGCAGTAGCAACGCAGTATAGGGTGAAATTGAAATTTAACCATCAAAGGCAACTAACGGCAGAATTTTAATGTGTTATAACAAGACTCAGATGCATTAAAGACCTATGAATAATCTGTTCAATGTAATTTGTCCTCATGAAACCGGGCCCAGCAATCTTCTTTCATGTTTTCAGTATTGTACTAAATTTTGCAGTTCAGTTTGCAATTCCTGCTCTCATAAATTAAGAATGCCCGCCCACATTTGGATGATTGGGTTATTGTAGCCTATATCTATTTTCGTCAGCGATCAACATTTTCCGTTTTTAGATTTAAATAATTATTCATTCCCAGCCTCTGGATCCCCTTTTTAAATAACAAGAGAGAGAGAGAGAGAGAGAGAGAGAGAGAGAGAGAGAGAGAGAGAGAGCGAAAGAGAGAGAGGGGGAGAAAGAGAACGAGAGAGAGTGAGAAAGAGTAAAAGAATGAGGAGAGAGAGAAAGAAAGTGAGGAGAGAGAGGGGGAGAAAGAGAGGGTGAGAGGGAGTGAGAAAGGGTGAAAGAATGAGGAGAGAGAGAGAGGGAGTGAGAAAGGGTGAAAGAATGAGGAGAGAGAGAGAGAGAGAGAGAGAGAGAGAGAGAGAGAGAGAGAGAGAGAGAGAAAGGGAGTGATGAGAGACAGAGAGGGGGGGGGGGGAGAAAGAGAGGTAGGGAATGAAGAGAGAGAGTGAGAGAGAAAGAGAGGGGGAGAGAGGGAGAGGGATTAGCAGGGGCTGAATGAGAGAGAGAAGAGGGGTGGGGTGAGATAGAGAAGAAGATGTGTGCGCGCACTCCCACGAGCGCGCGCATGCATGCGTGGGAGTGTGTGTGTGCGTGCGTGTGTGCGTTCGTGTGGAGGGAGGAATTCACGCTGAAATGTGAAATTGTGACACAATTTCTGTTCCTCCTTTTTCTTTTTTTTGTTCTTCTCCTCTTTTCATCTGTCATCTCCGTGGGCGTAAATGGGAGCAAAAGAACTATAGAACAGTTTAAATTACAATATCACTGTTGATACTCTAGCGTCAATTTCACGAGAAAAAGACCAGAGAGAGAGAGAGAGAGAGAGAGAGAGAGAGAGAGAGAGAGAGAGAGAGAGAGAGAGAGAGAGAGAGAGAGGAGAGAGAGAGTAAGTGAGTGAGTGAGAGAGAAAGAGAGAGAGACCAATTTCTTCTTCTTCTTCTTCTTCTTCTTCTTCTCCTTCTTCTTCTTCTTTGGCTATTATTGTTGGAATGTAAGGTGAAGCACTTATCAATAAACCTTCAGCGTTGATGAAATCAACAAAGATCGCAACACAGGAGCCAACAGGTTTGGGCGCATATTTATTGACTTTTTGAAACGAACATGACACATTGCAGCGTCGTAGATCCCTTTCAAATTCACAGTGGGTGTGGCCTAACCGGAAAATATTAAGGTACAGTTTTGTATACAAATCTATAAATTCGGTGTGTGTGGGTGTGTGGGTGTGGGTGTGAACGCGCACGCGCTCGCGTGTGTGTATTACAAGCACTAAGGTTGTTTTTAAAACAAAATAGTGTCAGTTTTCAACGGGAAAGCTCAGTTGGTAGAGCGGCGAGCTCGTGTTACAAAGGTTGTGGGTTCGATACCCGGTGGCCCGGACATAAACTTTAACTGTGAGCACTGGCCATCTTACTGTTACAATTAGTCTGATGTTTATTTCAGTGTATAGTTTCCCCTTCTCCCTCATCCCGGCTGTATTGTGCCCAGTCGTGGCGCGCCCGAACCCAAGCTTTTAGTTGTGTTTCTGACATTTTTGCTGGGGGAGCAAACCGGAGTACCCTGATAAAACCCCCGAGACGTTTCCCGAGTCGAAAGTAAATAATATTCGGTGAAACATAACGCTCACTTGCTGGATCGATCCCACACCTGTCAGGTGCAATTGGTTTCTGGCCTGTGGACAAGGCAGGTTAGTCCATCCTTAGACCATTTGGCCACAACGCTCGCTTAATTAAGGTGTTGTTATGTATCGGTTACCAATTTTCTGCTACATGTTTGAAACAGCTCGTGCTAAATTAGCCCCATACCGCTCCCTCAACCACTCTCTCTCTCTCTCTCTCTCTCTCTTCTCTCTCTCTCTCTCTCTCTCTCTCTCTCTCTCTCTCTCTCTCTCTCTCTCCAATACTTGTTTTAGTTTATTTTGTTTTTATAGTATTGTCCTGAGATATCATTATTCATAGTATTCCTCCCCTCCACCCCCCACCCCCCATTTTCGATTGTCACTTTATCATTAATTTTGTTGTACGTTTTTTTGTGTGTTCCGTTTGAACCCCCGAAGGACCTGGAATTAAAATTATTGCCTTGCCTTGCCTTGCCTTGCATTGACTATTAAGACAAAGTCTTCTCATGTTTTGGAATATCAGTCCCTTGATGTTTCAGCAAGCCCTGCCGATAACACGGATGAGCTGAGAACACAGCGCACTGGCCATCTGTTTCCTATGGCACAAGTCCACAAGGGCAAAACCCTTTGGCAGCGAAGAAGGGGAGATAAGACATTTCCTATCATTCCCTTTATTACTGGAGGACAACTTCTACTAAGGATTATATCCAACATGTTATTAATAAACTCCAGTCCCGTCTCTCCAGGCGAGAAAACTTTATCGCGCGTGTACTACACACACTTGCTGTCTCACATGTTAAGAAGAAGAAGAAGAACCAGAAAGAGAACAACAACAATAAC
>CM072517.1:55196934-55199434 GCA_036898135.1 Oncomelania hupensis | reverse complement strand
GTTTTTAAAATATAGTATTAAGCAAGGACAGTAGTCAAAATTAACACATCCTCCTATGCCCTTTTTCATGTTTTTGAAAGAAGGTATAAAACAAAGATATTAGTAATTGTTAACGCTTCCTTCTAAACCCATTTTAATGTTTTTTAAAGGAAGGTATTGAACAAAGACATTAGTCATTATTAACACTCCCTCCTAAGCCCTATTTAATTTTTTTTAAATAATGTATTAAACAAAGACATTAGTCATTATTAACACACCCTCTTAAGCCCAAAGCACTTTTTAATGTTATTAGAAGAAGGCAATAAACAAGGATATTAGGTTTTATTAACACATCCTCTTAAACTCTTTTTAATGTTTTAATATAAAGTGAACACCAGTTAGGAGACAGCAGGAGTGTTAAGTATTATCATTTTCACAGCATCGTGAACAAGCCCTTTTTTCAATAAAAAATATAACTGCACTCGCGTAGTTTAATGTATTTATTCATTTAGGGCGGTTAAAGCAGATTGGTAATGATGATGATGATGATGAGGAGGAGGAGGAGGAGGAGGAGGAGGATGGCGTTGGCGATGATGATGGAGTTGGCAATGATGAGGAGGAGGAAGAGGAAGATGATGGCGAGGACGGCAATGAAGATGAGGAAGAGGAGGAGGAGGAAGATGTAGTCTTGCATAGCGCATGTATACACGGAACAAGTTCGATGTCATTGCGCTTGAAAAGAGACAAGGGAGTGGCCATTACATGTTTAAAAAAATGTACATGTACACTACTATATACAGGTAGGATCGGTGAGGGCAAATTAATTTTATGTGAGGCATTGAAGAGGGATTTCTTGAGGGCCTTCTTAAAAGCCAGTTGACGACTGACATTCTCTCAAAGCGAGAGGGAGGTCATTCCATAGCATTGGAGCTGAATTAACAAATGCCAGGTATCCCAGGGTTTTCTTGTTTGTGGTGGCCGTCTGCACACTTTGAAGTCTGAGGAGGAGGAGGAGGATGAAGAAGAAGAAGAAAAAGTTGAAGAGGACGACGATGATGACGACGACGACGACGACGATGATGATGATGATGATGATGATGATGATGATGATGATGATGATGATGATGATGATGATGATGATGATGATGATGATGATGATGATGATGATGATGACGACGACGACGACGACGAAGGCGGCGGCGTCTTTTGCTGTGAAGGGCTATCGGAGGTTAACTTTTTCATTACTCTATAGATATCTTTTTAGAACGAATCAATGTGGAAACTTCTTTATTTGCCTCCATGTACAGTACAGTTCTCACTGGTGGACATTCCGTTTTCAATGGTACTCGGCACCCCCGTTGGGGTGCCGGGGGTTTCAGTATAAATAGTATCCCCACTTTCTGGAAAGTTAGTGCTTTAAATTCCCACTGTCGCTGTCTTTCTCATTTGCTCTTTCTCATTCCTGCTCTGTTCTATCAATCTGCTATACTATCTTCTTTTTCGCTAGACCAGTCGCCTACCTTTTTTCTTGAAAACTCTTCCGGGACAAGACTCCTTATTTTTGTGTGAGGTCTGTTGGATCCGCTTGGGAATATTAGACGCTTTCTGCCAGGTGGTCATTGGGGCTTCCTATGATGTTATTTAGCAATGTAGACATTTTATATGTATGTGTTTTATTGATAATTTATAATGATGTTTATATTCTATTTTGTTTTTTGTAAACGAGGGTTCGATAAATTAGAGCTTATAGCCTCAGCGTCCCCTGCGTGGGATGTCTTTATTGTAAAGTGACTGGCTGGTGGAGAGCTTTCAGTTTTACCACTAGGGTTGTTTCAGCAGATCTTTTATGCGGATTAGGGGTTGTCCGGTCCTGATTTGGCTCGGAAGAGTCCGCTGGACCTAAAGCAATAATCATGTAATGTAATGGCACTCGGCAATCCCCGGAAAGGCGAACTTTGCTGGAGTCTACGCTGGTTCGAGTGCGGTTCTAAAGACAAGGAGTACGCGTTTAGACTTTAGTTTGGATATAAACACTTGAACCAACAACATATTTTGTCCTACGGATTAGAACCCCTTTAAGTACGAGGCAGGATAACAGCCATTCGAGAAGCTTTGCAACGGGGTAGGAATGTGGTGTGGACGTTTGGAGGGTTAGCCCCCTCTTTCTTCTTGCCGTGGACACTGCAAAGGACGTCAGCACAGAAACATTGCGTCATCATGACGTTTGATTATATCCTTTACTGACGAATAGGTTTCTCGAGCAATACCCACTACTGTTGGACTATGCAGCTGATTATTAAGTTTTGTAGTAATACACTTTGGTTACTTTAAAATTTTGCTTCAAACTCAGACTTATTGATAGAATATTCTTTGTTTTGGAAAACGTCGGCAGAGATCCTAAATAAACTTTGAATAAACATTGAATAGACATGGAATAAACCTAGAATAGACATTGAATAAACCACGAATCTTGTACAATAATGTAGGCTAATATGTTGATGCTTAAGCGAGGTCTAAAACC
>CM072517.1:55141934-55191934 GCA_036898135.1 Oncomelania hupensis | reverse complement strand
GCGGCGTCTTTTGCTGTGAAGGGCTATCGGAGGTTAACTTTTTCATTACTCTATAGATATCTTTTTAGAACGAATCAATGTGGAAACTTCTTTATTTGCCTCCATGTACAGTACAGTTCTCACTGGTGGATATTCCGTTTTCAATGGCACTCGGCACCCCCGTTGGGGTGCCGGGGGTTTCAGTATAAATAGTATCCCCACTTTCTGGAAAGTTAGTGCTTTAAATTCCCACTGTCGCTGTCTTTCTCATTTGCTCTTTCTCATTCCTGCTCTGTTCTATCAATCTGCTATACTATCTTCTTTTTCGCTAGACCAGTCGCCTACCTTTTTTCTTGAAAACTCTTCCGGGACAAGACTCCTTGTTTGTGTATGAGGTCTGTTGGATCCGCTTGGGAATATTAGACGCTTTCTGCTAGGTGGTCACTAGGGCTTCCTATGATGTTATTTAGCAATGTAGGCATTTTATATGTATGTGTTTTGTTGATAATTTATAATGATGTTTATATTCTATTTTGTTTTTGTAAACGGGGGTTCGATAAATTAGAGTATAGCCTCAGCGTCCCCTGCGTGGGATGTCTTTATTGTAAAGTAACTGGCTGGTGGAGAGCTTTAAGTTTTACCACTAGGGTTGTTTCAGCAGATCTTTTATGCGGATTAGGGGTTGTCCGGTCCTGATTTGGCTCGGAAGAGTCCGCTGGACCTAAAGCAATAATCATGTAATGTAATATAATGTAATGGCACTCGGCAATCCCCGGAAAGGCGAACTTTGCTGGAATCTACGCTGGTTCGAGTGCGGTTCTAAAGAAAAGGAGTACGCGTTTAGACTTTAGTTTGGATATAAACACTTGAACCAACAACATATTTTGTCCTACGGATTAGAACCCCTTTAAGTACGAGGCAGGATAACAGCCATTCAAGAAGCTTAGCAACGGGGTAGGAATGTGGTGTGGACGTTTGGAGGGTTAGCCCTCTCTTTCTTCTTGCCATGGACACTGCAAAGGACGTCACCACAGAAACATTGCGTCATCATGACGTTTGATTAAATCCTTTACTGACGAATAGGTTTCTCGAGCAATATCCACTACTGTCATGCAGCTGATTATTAAGTATTGTAGTAATACACTGTGTTTAGTTTCAAATTTTTCTTCAAACTCAGACTTATTGATAGAATATTCGTTGTTTTGAAAAACGTCGGCAGAGATCCTAAATAAACTTTGAATAAACATCGAATAGACATGGAATAAACCTAGAATAGACATTGAATAAACCATGAATCTTATACAATAATGTAGGCTAATATGTTGATGCTTAAGCGAGGTCTAAAACCCTTGAATTAGTTACTTGCTTCGCTTCTTTATGTGACTTCTATACAGGGAAGGAGAGGGAGAGAGAGAGAGAGAGAGAGAGAGAGAGAGAGAGAGAGAGAGAGAGGGGGGTGCCGGAGGAGTAAATTATTTATTGGTTAGATTTATATAAACTTTTTTTTTCTGTCAATGTCTTTCTTTTTGTTTTATCTTTTAATTTTATTTCAAATCTTGTTGTTTCGGCAGATCTTTTATGCGGACCAAGGGCGAGTCCTCTTTCAGCGAAGTTGTGGTCCTGATTTTGTGGTCCTGATTCGGCTATACTGGTCCTGATTCGGCTATACTGGTCCTGATTTGGCTCGGAAGAGTCCGCTGGACCTAAAGCAATAATCATGTCATGTAATGTAATGTCTGTGTGTGTGTGGATGGGTGGGTTGGTGCGTCCGTCTGTCTGTGCCTGTCTCTCAAACTCACCATCGCTCTCTGCCTGTCTCTGTCTATCTGTCTGTCTCTCTCTATCTCTCTTTCTTTGTATTTCTCTTTCGTTCATTTTACTTCTCTCTCTTTCTTTGTTTGTTATGTTGCAATACCTTCTATCATGATTATGGCACTGAACGTTAATCATGTGATAGGTATTTGTTTTCCCATGTAACTTCTTATGATTACAGTTTTAAATGGTAAATTCAGTAATGTCTTCTTGATATACTTTTTTCCTGTTTTACTGTTTACTGTTTATTGTTGTTATACTGTCCTTTATCGTCTTGTAACATTTATATCTGGCACCAAATGTGAATTTCTCTTTGATTGAGATAATAAAGTGATCGTATTCGTATTCTCTTTCTTTTTCTCTTTCTCTCTCTCTCTCTTTCTCTCTCTCTCTTTCACTTTCAGTATTTATCACTCTCTCTTTCTTTCTCTTTAATTATTTGTTTCTCTCTCACTGTCTCTCTCCATCTCGGTCTGCCTGTCTGTCTCTCTCTCTCTTCCCATCCCCCATCCCTTTCTATCTTCCCAAACTACCACCTACAACCTATACAATTTCCATTGGACCCGTTTTCAATGAAGGGAAGCAAAATTAAAGAAGACGAAAGCCTCTTCAATAGGCTTGTGTGTTTGCATAGAGTGTTTTCAAAGCCTGTAATTATTTTTTAAAGGATGATGACAGCTACTTTTATTGAGGCGAGTGTAGAACCAAGTAGGCCTTGGGCAAACATGCACCCATAATGTTCTCATTTACACTAAGCGAGACGCAAATAGGGTGTGTTATATGCGTATGTGAGGCGCCTGAAGAGGTGGATGATGATGGTGACGATGATGATGATGATGATGATGATGATGATGATGATGATGATGATGATGATGATGATGATGATTGCGCTAGCTACCACATCTACCCGCTCGCATCCATCTCATAACTCAGATTCACTCAAAACAGTAACACGATTTTTATTTGCAATTAAAGGGGGCAAAAGAGTACACCATCAGACCATGTCCGAACCAAAACGTGAAAGAACAACAACGATTTTAGAGACTGTTAAGGTGACTGTTTAGGTGACTGTTTAGGTGAAATCGGTTGATGAAACATTCGTAGTTATACAACGTAACAAACATAGAATATATGAATGACAACACCAGATTTTAAATGCCAAAATCATCCTGTTATACGACTGCATGAAAACCAAATTCTTCAAACCAAGCACAGCTCCAAGAATATTCACATGAGCAGACGGCATCAAAACTCCAACAGAGACCATACAATCGTGTTCTCCAAAAATAAACGTTTACCTACGCATCTCTCTTAAACAGAATTTAAGAGAACACATTTCCCTAAAAGACTGTTAAAACTTACAACAAAACACAGTTAAGAACACATTCATATGATAGAGTTAGAACAGTAATTTCACCGCACATGATGAACACTCAAGGGAAGGTCTTAGGACAAAACAAACCATCCAAAGAAAACGACCTTCTAAAAAAAAAGATGAGGCAGGGAAGACAGGAAGAAAACAACAAGGGAAAGGAAATAAATAAAATGAAGAAATAGAAGTGGAAAAGAGAGAGAAAGGAGAAATAGAGGAAAGATGAAGTAGATAGGAGAAAATGGAGAGAAGAAAGAATAGAGAATTGGGAGAAATAGAGATGAAGGCAAAGAAAGCGAAAGAAGGATAGGCGAGAGTGAGGAAAGGAAGAAAGAGAGGGAGAGAAAAGAAGAAAGAGAGGGAAAAGGAAGAAAGAAGGAGGGAGAAAAATGTGGAAAGAGAGGGAGAGAAAGGACAGAAAAAGACAGAAAGGAGGACGAAATAAAGGAAATCTAGAGAACAAAATGGATTCTGAACGAGACATTCACATTATAGAAAAATACAACATAAATGCAATCAATTCATAACTGACCTTTTGAAGATACATTAAACAGCAATAATACAGAAACCACTATAAAATCATTCAAAAAAGAGAAAATAATCCAAAAATCCTTGATGAAAAAAACAACAAAAATCGAACTCCTGCTTGCAAGCAGGCACAATGATGATGATGATGATGATGATGATGATGATGATGATGATGATGATGATGATGATGATGATGATGATGATGATGATGATGATGATGATGATGATTAAAATGATGATGATGACGATGATGATAATGATTATTTGGATCTGGATCTTAATCTGGAATTATACATCACAGGAACCTTTATTGGCTATTGTCGTGACGGATTTCGTGAGCGCAAGTCTACTTGTCGGAGTATCCTGTTTTAAAAGTTACTTCGTATCTCTGAGTTTAAAAGCTGGTTAAAACAGTTTTGTTTAGCTCGTGAGATTGGTCAGTGAGATTGGTCAGTGAGATTGGTCAGTCCTAGCGGTAACTTCCTCATGATGATATTTTTTGGGTAGTGGTGGTAGTGGTGGTGATGGTGATGACGACGATTGTAACAAGAGCCGGGATTTAAACACAGTCCGATAGCTTTTGCCTTGTTTAGTCAGTGTAAACTTAGTAGGTTGATGTTAGGCTGCAGCAGACGACAGAAACTACTGATGTGTGCTACACTCTGCTATACGGGCGGTAGCGCAGTATAGTGACATCATCTAGCTTACGTTAGAGCTCATCGAATTTACAGCCAATCGGAGCAGAGAGAGATTAGGGAGACCAGTTCTACCTGGTTCAGGCAGACAGATTAGGAGAGTCATTCTGCATTCAAACTGCCTAGAGTACACAGCTAAGCTGTAGCAGAAATCTCTCCATAGACCAGGAGAGCAGGACTTGTTGAAAACTCGATTCAACTAAGTTAGCCACGGCCTGACATTGTCAAAAAGACGAGCAGGCATCGTATCGTGAGCCCAACCAGGCGAAAGACAAGAAAAAGTCTTCACTGAAAGTTGGCCTGCAGCGGCTGATCAAGCAATGAGCAAAGAGAGCCCACCAGTCTAGCAACAAGGAGAAGATTCCACAACACAGCATATCAAGGAAGCAACCACAACACAGCTCTTCGAACGACCAGTTAAGTGCCTATCGACGCAGTGCACCAAACCTGTATCTACGGACCACAGTAGTCTACTCTTCTAGAACTCTGACCTTTAAGGCAGAAATCATCCAGTGCCCGATGATGATAAAGTAGCTGCATATAACTATCAAGAAGCGAAGCAGTACAAGAGACATTTGAACTTTTAAGTTAGTTTCGTACTTAGCAGATCGTGTATAGAGTAGAGGAAATAAATATGTGATATTTACTGTTATCAAGTGGCTGAACTACCTATGCTTCATAGCCGTGACTAGATTGATCAGTACAACTTATGTTAATCTGATGAATAAAATTTGATACAACAACATAGCCGTGTGAGAGCTAGTGTGACAGTGATCTTTTTACCATTTTTCTTTCTATCTCTGTACCCCAGCCTAAACACAGACCGAGCTAAACAAATAAATGTATTAAGTAGAGTCACAGGGAGATTTACTAGCGATCCCCGTCGACTTAAGAAGAGTGGGAAATAGCATTCCATTGTGCAGAGCCCAGCAACAATAGACCCACCGTCACAACGATGACGACAGCTATGAGACGAGGATGATGATCAAATACATGCTGTCTCACCGATTGACTTATTCGCGTGTGTTTGTGTGGTTGAGAAAGAGAGGGAAAGAGAGAGAGAGAGTTAGTTATTCATTGCTTCATTGCTTACAGGATCCAGCGAACTGCAAAGGGCCGAATCAAGACCACAAGAGAGAGAGAGAGAGAGAGAGAGAGAGAGAGAGAGAGAGAGAGAGAGAGAGAGGGTGTGCGTGTGTGTGTGTGTGTGCACACTTACACAGTATTATCTGGACAAATCAGTGAACATCTACATAACTTGTATTGACATGCCTACTTGTTTTGACGTCAGAACAATGATCCGTTAGGGTTAGGACTGCATTAGGGTTTGGGTTAGGGTTAGAGTTCGAACACTTCAAAGTACTTAAATATGGGGACGAAATATGACCCATTGTCAGCACAACGTATGTGGCGTTTCGGGAAAGTCATGATAATACTGTGTAACCTCGGCTGTATGTGTGAGAGTGTGTGTTATTACAAAGATCGTATGTATTTAAGAGTAAGGGAGGCAAGCAATGCATTTTGAACATTAAATCTGTTGTCTCCCCTTAGTTGCACACATCCACACACACACACACACACACACACACTCTCTCTCTCTCTCTCTCTCTCTCTCTCTCTCTCTCTCTCTCTCTTTCTCTTTCTATCTCTCTCTCTCCCTCTCTCTCTCCCTCTCTCTCTCCTTCTCTCTCTCCCTCTCTCTCTCTGCGTCTTCTCTCCTTGTTTATACTTCAAACTTTTCTTCCAAATCGGCTGCCAAAACAAGCTTATCAAATGGATAAAAATACATTCCTTAGACAATCTTTATTTCAACTTGACACTAGAAATTGGGTTTACATGATAAAACACTGCCTGGATCATTTTGGTTTTTCAGAGATTTGGTTAAATGGAGATGGCAACAAAGCATTGTTTTTACGTCATTTGAAGCAACGTATAGTAGTTTGCTATAATCAGGACTGATTTGCGAAGCTAAGAGATAGCGATAGGTTTATTACCGTTCTTTCAAATCAATATTACAGGTTGAAATATAGGATACTTCACTGATATAACGATAGTTAAATTTTGAAATCTTTTTGTCAAGTTCCGTTTGGATGTTATTGGCATAAATTAAATGGAAACAAACTATATAATAATGTATCCAAAAACTGGCCATTTTGTAGCCACATTGAAGATGAAATACATTTTCTTTTGTATTGTCGGAAATATGATGATCCTAGAGATAAATATATTTCGAAACAGTACACACATGTACATCAACCGCCTCTAAAATTTTTGTTACAAAATTATAACAAACGTTTTACAAGGTCCGTAGCAATGTTTATTTATTTTGCCACCAAAAGACGTGACGAGCAATGCAATGTCCGCACACAAATGACCACCTTGAAATAGTGTTCCAATGTTACTTTGCTTCACCATGGAAATGTGTTGAAATGATTATTTTGCCTATGGACCTCTATTTGTTTATTTACGCCACTGTTTCTATGATTATTGGTGTTTTGTGTTTGACCTCCTGGCTAAAAGGCTGGAGGCCTCGTCAGTAAAGCTTTGACTTGTGATTCTCTCTCTCTCTCTCTCTCTCTCTCTCTCTCTCTCTCTCTCTCTCTCTCTCTCTCTCTCTCTCTCTCTCTCTCTCTCTCTCTCTCTCTCTCATGCTTGACAAATAAGTCTTAAACGCGTTTGTCTGGCAAATCAACCCGTACCCATGCAAAATATGGTTTCTTCATCATCATCATCATCATCATCATCAGCAGCAGCAGCAGCAGCAGCAGCACAGCAGCAGCATCACAATCATCTCGGATGTTACATACCGCTTACATAACACTACAAACACATATGCATCACTCTTAAATGTAGTGTAAAGGCAGGGAGATCGCTAGAAGGCTAGACATCAGAAAGGAAATGTCCTTGCTGGCTGTGCTGAACGTCTCGCCGCATGAGTGTTACCGACAAGTATTCCCGCAGGCGAAAGAAAAAAGTTGTTTTGTTTTGTTGGCCTACGGAACTACTATAGGGAAGATAATACATAGGTTATACAGTGAAAAGCGACTGCGGACGTCAATTTTTAAAAACAACAAAAAACGGAGACAACCGCATCAAAAAAACTACAACCTAAACATTTTATCTCCCTTCAATTTTAGAAAGATACAAGTACTGCCCAAAACTAATAATAAGATCAAGGTTGCAACAATAAAAATGTAAAAAAAAAAAAATTTTTAGAAGAAGTTAATAAGGCCTAAAAAATTTTCTTTTTACGGTAACATAGGAAAAGAAAATAGGGTCGATAGGTTGGCATCTTTAAAAAAAAATTCCACCAAGGATGCGATTTTTTAAAATATATTTTTTATTTTAATTTTTTTCCAGACGATCCCAAAAAAGGTTTAGGGTCCGGCCACAAAATTACGCTTATGATTGTGCTCAGTGGGCGCTTCGGGCGGTTGGAGTTGGATCGTGTATCGGCCAGCACGTTGAACAGGTCTTACACATGACAAGCAGCAAGCGGGTACCTCGGAGGGTTTGAGTTTGATCGTCCCCATATTAGGCCAACGCCTTGAGCAGTTCTTGACCTGGAAAAGCTCTATATAAGAACGATTATAATATAATAAGTAAATAAATAAATAAATAAATAAAGACAAACCAACAAAGTTAGGTTACTTTTCATTTCCGTTGCCAAGCAGCCAAATTACTTTACATTACATGATTATTGCTTTAGGTCCAACGGACTCTTCCGAGCCAAATCAGGACCAGTATAGTCGAATGAGGACCACAAAATCAAGACCCCAACTTCGCTGAAAGAGGACTCGCGATCGCCCCTGGTCAGCATAAAAGATCTGCCGAAACAACCCTAGTGGTAACACTGAAGGCACTCCACCAGCCGGTCACTTTACAATAAAGACATCCCACGCAGGGGACGCTGAAGCTATACTCTAATTTATCGAACCCCCGTTTACAAAAACAAAATAGAATATAAACATTATTATAAAATATCAACCAAATACATACATATAAAATGCCTACATTGCCAAATAGTAACATCATAGGAAGCCCCAGTGACTACCTGGCAGAAAGCGTCCAATATTTCCAAGCTGACACAACAGACCTTACACACAAATGATGAGTTTTGTCCCGGAAGAATTTTGAAGAAAAAAGGTAGGTGACTGGTCTAGCGAAGAAAAAGACATTATAGGAGATTGATAGAACAGAGTAGGAATGAGAAAGGACAAAGGAGAAAGACAGCGACAGTGGGAATTTAAAGCACTAAATTTCCAGAAAGTGGGGATACTATTTATATTGAAACCCCCGGAACCCCCACGGGGGTAACAGCCAAATTGCGGATACTTTTGTCGCCTGAAGATGTCTTTCCTGAGGGCTTCATTCAGGCGTTTTCTTATTCTTTGGAAAATCTGTCCCTTGATTTTCACCAAGCCCGGCCCTGCTGATAGGAGGCACTGTGGTCTAATGGTAGTGCTTCGGCTTGCGGATCGGAAGGTTCCGGGTTCGAGCCCTGGCCGGGCCATTGTGTTGTGTCCCTGGGAAAGACACTTTACTCCTGTTTTCCTACTCCTTCGGATGAGAGTATAAACCGAGGTCTAGTCTGTGTCGCATACATTCCATCATAACGGACTTTAAAGATCCTGACGCTCATGTCCTAGACGGGTGAGTGCCGGTGACAAGAAAACACCCAGCATGCACCTAGGTCCTTCTCCCCCATCCCTGGCTGCCCAGGATTGTGCTCAGTTGTCCGTGCGTCAGACCATGCGCCCAAAGGCTGCGGGTGGGCGTCTCGGGCGGCTTGAGTTAGATCCTGTATCGGCCAGCGCCTTGAGCAGCTCTTGAGCTGGAAAAGCGCTATATAAGAACGATTAAATAAAATAAGAACGATTAAATAAATAAATAAATAAATAAATGATACAACGAGGAGCTGAGAACACAGCGAAATGGCCAACTGTGTCTATGGCACACTTCCCCAAGTGCAAACTATTGGCAGCAGTGAAGGGGAGATAACTCTTTCTTATCATTCCCTCTTTCCACAGAGGACAGCAACTGATAAGGATTGTATCCAAGGCGTTATCAATAAACTCCAGCCCTGTCTCTTTAGATGAGGCACCTTTATCACGTGTGGGTTATTGTTGGTTTTTGTGTTGTTGTTGTTGTGTGTTTTTTTTGCTGTTTTTTTTGTTTTGTTTACAGGAACTGTTTTTGTTTCTCCAATTAGGTGCATTGTTTTTGTGAGGCAGACAACATCTAAGAATCACCGCCAGCAGACGCCAATTCCCCATCGTTTAATTTAGAGAAGAACCGCTTCTGCACTGTCATTAATTAAAACAAACTATAATGTTTAAAAGGCTGATGAGACCTTGTCGGTCTGAACTGCTAGACTTGCCACCTGCCTCTACCTTGCTTTTTGCTTTCACGAAGGGGATTAACCGGGTGGTGTCGGATAGCGCGGTGGTTGGAGCACTCGCTACTGTGTCGCAAGTTAAGCACCGTCCAGTGCGGTTAGCACTTGGATGGGTGACCGCAAAAACGTGAAGCGACAAATAACAACGCCCCCAGTTGACTCAACTGTGACTGAGTAGGCCTACCTACTCTCTTAAGGGTGGGGAAGGTAAAGCAGCGAGGGAGAGAGATGGGCATCACCCTCATTACGCTGGCCCAAGATAAGTGTGCTCTCCAACATCACGCTCCCCTACGGCCACAAGGCTATGGGACAACCTTTACCTTTACCTTTTTTTTAAAATTAACCGAGTGGAAATGGTTCTCGATAGCACAGCTGTAGCAGTCCTTTGTAGCTATAATGATACGGCTCCTATGCTATCGCGGATCCACTAATATTCGTGTCAGTGGGGAAAACATCGGCAAAAACCCATTAAAGCATTGAATGTTAAAGGGACTCACTTTGACCACACACACACACCCACACACACACACACCCACACACCCTCGACAGATCCTTTTGATATTCCCAGTGAATGTTGCCCCACTGACACAAAAAGCTTACAACATAACACGCACACAAAAAACTCTTTCGAAACATCATTATTTTTTGTAAAATGAATAAATTCCGTAAATTTTTGTACCTATTAATAGCAAGTGCTAGCCAACATTTTTTAGAGCTAAAAATAGCATCTATCAAAGCCGCTAAGAGACAGAGAGAGAAAAACCCGTTAAAATAATTGCTCGTAAGGTTTTTCGTTTTCCTATCCTATCCTGTCCTGTCCCATAACCCGAAGGTCGTAGGGGCACCACAGATGATCGCTTAACCAGCATACTCCATCTTTCTCTGTCCTCAGCAGCCCTCATGGCTTCGCTCAGTGTCAAACCAGTCCATTCTCGAATGTTGTCCTCCCACCTCTTTTTCGGTCTCCCCCTTCTTCTACCTCCTTGCACTGTGCCTTGCAGAATGGTCTTTGCAAGGCCTGATGATCTGGTGACGTGGCCATACCATCGGAGTTTCCGTTTCTTCACCACTGTGAGCAGGTCATCGTGTTGTCCAATGGCTTGTGTGAGGGTCTGTCGGACTTCAACGTTGGTGATGTGTTGGGTATAGGAAATGCACAGAAGTCTTCTGTAGCACCTCATCTCCATGCTTTGTATTCTTCGTTGGAGATCTGCTGTGAGGGTCCATGCTTCGCAAGCATATAGGAAGATGGAGATGACCACAGAGCGCAGCAGTCTTACTTTGGAATGTAGACTGATGGTTCTGTCTTTCCAAATGGGCTTCAACCTTGTCAGGGCAGCAGTTGTTTGTGCGATCCTGGAGAGGACTTCCTGTCGAGACCCATTGTCTGACACAATGGCTCCTAAATATTTGAAGCTGTGCACTGTGTTGAGGGATTGGCCTTGTACTTTGATGTCCGTGTTGATGCCATTGGTGTTGTTGGTCATCATTTTGGTCTTCTCTGCACTTATTTCCATTCCATAAGCTCTGGAGGTGGTGTCAAGCCTCTGTACAAGCTGTTCAAGTTCTTGTTCCTCTCCAGCCAATCCATCAATATCATCCGCAAAACGAAGATTGGAGATTGCTCTGCCCCCTATGCTGACTGTGCCTTCGTGATCTGCAAGAGCATCTGACATGATGCGCTCTAGGAAGATGTTGAAGAGTGTTGGAGAGAGTAGGCATCCTTGACGCACACCGATTGTTGTTCTGAACCAGTTCCCGATGACGCTGTTATGGAGGACTGCACTGGTAGCCTTGTCATACAGGCTTTTGATGACTTCTATAATTTTAGGGCTGATGTTGTACACTTTCATGGTTGCCCATAGAGCTGCATGCCAGACTCGGTCAAATGCCTTCTTGAAGTCTATGAACACATGATATAGATGTTGTTGGTGCTGTAGGTATTTCTCACAGATTATTCTGAGGTTGAAAATCTGTTCAGTGGTACTTCGCCCTGCCATGAATCCTGCATGTTCTTCAGCTATGATTTGTTCAGCTTGTGGTTTCAACCTGTTGAGTATTATTTTCAGGAGGACCTTGCTGGGATGGCTGATGAGGCTGATGGTGCGGTAATTTTCACACTCCTGAAGGTTACCTTTTTTGGGAAGAGTGATGACAAGCGACTGGGTCCATGGTGTAGGCCATTCCCCACTCTGCCAGATCTTGTTACAGATAATGGTGAGAGCATCAGTCATCGCTTCTCCTCCTGCTTGTAGCAGTTCCGCTGGTATGTTGTCCACTCCCGCTGACTTCCCTTTCTTCAGCGATTGCACTGCTGCCTCAACTTCTTCCCGGAGAATTGGGAGGATTTCTTCTTCTTCTCTGCTCTCGGGACATGCTAGAACTGATGGGTCTCCATTTGGTGTATGGTTGTAAAGGTCAGAGCAGTACTCTGTCCATCTGTCCAAGACTTCTTGTTCTTCTGTAAGGCATATGCCAGACTTGCTTTGGATAGTGGAGACTTTGGGCTGTTTAACACTTGTCAGCCGCTTCACAGTCTGGTAGGCCTTCTTGCTGTTGTTCTTGTTCAGATTGTTCTCTATTTCCTGGCATTGATCTTCTATCCAGTTCTCCTTTGCTGTGCGCATGCCTTTTCGGATGTCATTGTTGATTTTTCGGTAGACATCAGCTCCCTGTGAGGTGTTCTTTTTCTTTTTTAACTCTCTTCGTTTATCACACAGATCCAAAAGTTCAGGTGTGATCCACGGCTTCTTCTTTGGTCGGTGCTTGCCAAGGATCTCAGTGGCGGCATCTGTTACAGCTGAGTTGAAGGTATTGGTCATGGTGTTGACATCTACTTCGCCTGCCCCCAAAATAAGCAGTGGTGCAAATTTCCCTCCAATTGTGGCCTGAAATATTTTTGCCACCTCCGGGTCTTGCAGTTTGTCCAGGTCGAACTTCAGCCTAGTGCACTTTGCTGTATTTACTCTCTTCAAATGGAGCCGGAAAGACATCATCACGAGATCGTGGTCACTTCCAATGTCTGCTCCTGGAAAAGTGCGTGTCCTGCCAATGTTGATGCTTGATCTGAAGCGTTTCTTGACCATGATGTAGTCGATCTGGTTGTGATGTTCCCCGCCGAGACTGTGCCATGTCCATCGTCTGGATTTTTTGTGGAGACCAAGCGTGTTTGCCAGTACCAGATTGTTGTATCTGGCAAACTCCAATAGCCTCAGACCCCTGTCATTTGTCTCGTTGTTGCAGTGGGGTCCGCATGTGTCTCCCCAGTTGTGGTGCGCATCTTGGCCAACCTTGGCATTCCAGTCGCCTTGCACTATGACTATGTCCTTCTTCGGCACTTGGTCAAGGACCGCCTGTATATTTTCATAAAAATCCTCCACTTCGCTGTCTTCATAGTCTGATGTTGGGGCATAGGCCTGGATGATGGTAATGTTGAAAGGGGTTGCTCTCAGACGGATGGTAATGAGTCTACTGGAGACTGGGCGGCACCCCATGACAGTGGCTAGAATGTTCTTGTGGACCAAGAATCCAACGCCGTGTTCGTGCCTGTCATCTCTACCGCTGAAATAGAGCTTGTGGCCTTTGTCAGTGGGTTTGTGGCTCTGTGGGTTCGGGCAAATAGAATAGACCCAACGTTTCCCGGCGTGTCGTAAGAGGCGACTAACAGGGGTGATGTTAGCACGGCATCACTGGGCGAAAGTCTTCTACACAGAAGTCACCGGCCAGGGCGGAGGAACCTCACGTTACTACAGGTTCAACGACCACGTGCTCAGGGCCAAGGCGAGCCACACTGTATTCGTGGATTTCGGCTGTGGCCAACAGCCTGGAGAGGATTGGGCCCTGCCAGGTCTTTTTTGCCCAAGACACAACACATGATGAGGCTATCCACTAATTCCATGCCGGATCGGTCGTCGCCCGGCTACACAAGGACCGCGCCTTCCGTTGGCCACCAGGACGGAGGTGAAAAGTATGCTACTGATGGACAAATTAGCAAGATCCGCACGAGAAACAACATCGTCATAGGAACCTGGAATGTCAGGACCCTAACTGCGGAAGGAAAATTAGAAGAACTGGCCCACGAGCTGGACCACTATCGATGGAACGTTCTAGGTATCAGCGAACTGCGCTGGAAAGGCCTAGGTGAAACAACGACTGACAAAGGCCACAAGCTCTCTTTTCGTTTTAGTTTGATAAAAAATAGATCCTACCCTGCCCTACACACCAAAGACGCAAACTTCAAGTCACGTGGTTCCCTCAGAAATAGGGTCAAAGGTCACACAGCTGTACCGTTAAAACAGGCGGGGCGAGTGGAGGGGGGAGGAGGGAGTGGAATGGGTTGGAGAGATGGGGGAGGATGGGAGTGGGCAAGCGACATTTACTACTTTTGGATGAGAGTATATACCGAGGTCTAGTCTGTGCACGCACGCACTTTTTCCATCCCACGGACTGTAAAGATCCTGACGCCCACGTCTTGAACGGGCGAGCGCCAGCTGCAGAAAATAAAAACAGCCAGCTAGGACTAGGACTGTGCCCAGTGGTCTACAATCGTCCGGAGCCTTGAGCAGCTTTTGAACTGTATAAAAACTGTATAGAAATAATAAATACATAAATACATTTAAAAAATACATACATAAGTTCAGAGAAAAAAGGGTATTAAAATGTGTATGTGAGAGAAAGTTTGTTTTGATTGATTGATTGTTGCTTTAGGTCCAGCGGACTCTTCCGAGCCAAATCAGGACCGGACAACCCCCGATCCGCATAAAAGATCCGCCGAAACAACCCCAGTGGGAAAACTGAATGCCCTCCACCTGCCAGGCACTTCACAACAAAGACATCCCACGCAGGGGACGGCTGAGGCCCCACCCCAACCACTCGAACCCCCGGTTACAAAAACAAAATAGAATACAAACATCATTATAAATTATCAACAAAACACATACATATAAAATGCCCACATTGCCAAATAACAACATCATAGGAAGCCCCAGCGACCACCCGGCAGAAAGAGTCCAACACTCCCAAGCCGATCCAACAGACCCCACACACAAACAAGGAGTCCCGTCCAGGAAGAGTTTTCAAGAAAAAAAGGTAGGTCACTGATCCAGCGAAGAAGAAGATGTTACAGCAGAGTGACAGGACAGAGCAGGAATGGGAAAGAGCAAATGAGGAAGAAAGCGACAGTGGGAACTTAAAGCACTAAACCTCCAGAAAGCGGGGACACCACTTATACTGAAACCCCCGGCACTCCAACTACTGTTGCCGCAGTGAATTGGTCATTCCTATAAAGGAAAGACAGGTTTTCAACTGGGGCTTTCACTTTTCCCTTCATAGGTTAGAACAATCTACAGTGGCAAGATTGCTCATGACCCCAAGGGGTTGTGAGAGAAAGAGAGAGAGAGAGAGAGAGAGAGAGAGAGAGAGAGAGAGAGAGAGAGAGAGAGAGAGAGAGAGAGAGAGAGAGAGAGAGAGAGAGAAAGGGACAGACAGACAGATAGACAGAAGAAGTTGGACTAAGGGAGGTGAGTGAGACAGACAGACAGATAGACAGAAGAAGTTGGACTTAGGGAGGTGAGTGATTCTTTACCTATCACGATTCATGTCACGATTCTCTCTCTCTCTCTCTCTCTCTCTCTCTCTCTCTCTCTCTCTCTCTCTCTCTCTCTCTCTCTCTCTCTCTCTCTCTCTCTCTCTCTCTCCTTCTCTCATCTATAATAATCAATGATTGACGACGGCCAGCGATTCCGAGTGTCTTGTGTTGTATGTTTGTGTGTCGGTTTATCTGTCTGTTAGCTTGACTGTGTGAGTGTGTGTGTGTGTATTTGTGTGTGTGTGTATGAGTGAGTGTGGGTCTGTGTGTATGTGTGTGGTTGAGGGCGCGTGCGTGCGTCTGAGAGTGTCTGTAAGTCTGTTTATTTTGTGTTTGTATGTGTGTGTGTGTGTGTGTGTGTGTGTGTCCGTGTAGGCGTATGATTGTGTGTCCGTGTATGCGTATGATTGTGTGTCCGTTTCTCTGTCTGCCTCTCGGTCTGTGACGCCCAAATGTCGGTGAGAAAAATAAAGTATTACTGTGTTAACCCACGGTCACTGATCTGCCCGAAATAGTCAGAGTAACCCATTCATCAACAAACGGTTGAGAAAAACAAGTGAGAACCTCCGTGATAGCCCGCACTCGCTTCGGACAAACTATTAATAATAATAATAATAATAATAATAATAATAATAATAATAATAATAATAATAATAATAATAATAATAATTTTTTCTTTTTAATTTTAGGGGTTGATAAGGATAGTCCTTAACGAAAATTTTAGATTCTTTTTGTTGAAAACTGAGCTTAGGTTTTGAGATTTTAAGCACCAGAGTATATTTTTATGCTGCTAGCAATTGGAAAAAGTGTAATAGTGGTCAACGTGACAAAAGTTCAATGAGCCAGTGAAGATTACGTATAGCACTCCCACTGTTCTACACTTTATTTGATTTTTTTTTACCCATCTGTAAAGCGCTATGACCTCTAGTGAAGAAGGGCGCTTTACAAATGTTTATTTCTTCTTCTTCTTCTTCTTGAAGTCGGGCGCCTGTGGATTGTTGACGACACTGGCTGATTTTATGTGCAAACATTTTTCTGTCTTTTTATTTGTTTACATTCCAGTTTAGATTTCTTCGTTTAACCTTTTTAAATTAGTGATTGTGGTGATTCTAATATCTGGTCGTTTTCATCCAGTGGAGTGTTTTTCAGTCAAAATTTATTCTGGAATGTTTCGTTGATGTCATGAACGTTGAAATCGCCATTTTCCCCAGTGACGACGAGCACATCAAAATCATATTGATGTTTCTCTAGTATTCTTGTTATTAATCCTTCTTCATTAATAACATGACTTTATTCTCTGTGTTTGGGGATTCATTTTTGGATCAGTGGACTCAATATTTGTGTTTATAAATTCAGGAAAATTGGTTTTGGAACTTGGATCTATATCGTCGAGTAAGTGTGACAATCGATACAGCGCGTGAATGGGATCCAAACTCAAGCCTATGATTTGATTTGCAGCTAACTGTTGTTGTTGATGCCAAATCCTTACTATCCAGCCTGAGGATGTAACAAGGAATACTTTCTTAGGCATACGCTATCTTGATGGAATATCTTTGTTTATAAACAATGATGAACATTGCAGTCTTCTGAGATAGGAACATCTTACGTCATTTTATCTTACTACATCATTGTGTCTCTCGATACGTCATTATTTGTCTATGGAAAGAGGCGCTTGATATGTACATTTTTTCGATTGCATCAATTTACGCACGTTGATTGTTTCTACAAATCTGTTTTACGTCATCAGTGCTGATGACGAAGAATAAACTTTTCAGGAGATTGAGTCATTTCCGTCAGTGATTTACGTCATGTTCGTCATTCAATAACACTGAAATAGGCACATGATTTGAAAAATTCTGCATTTTGGCAACACCATGAAGACTATAATATACTTGTAGTTTATGTTTCCATAAATTATTAATGTTTGATATTATTACTGAAATTTTTTTTTATTGAACATGAACACTTCATAATAGTAAATATTTTGTCGTTCTGACCAAAGTGAACTGTTTTACAGCCATTGTTTCACGTCACTACTGACTTCTGCCGAGCTTACCTTTTCAGTGGGCACTGATTTCAAACACAGAGCAGTTTGGTGAATATCAAGATGCCTCTAATGCAAATGTGGTTTTCTTTACATATTTGAAGCTTGATCTCACTAAAGTGACAGGAACACTTTGGTATGACGTGAATAAATCATAACAATATACACTGTGTTATGTGCGAAGGTAATTCTACCAATTTGCTGTCCATCAGCAGATGCATCAGCAGCAGTGACATTTCTTTACAATTCCAAGAATTACTGATTCCAACTAAAGACCCTCTTCAAATAAAATTTGAAACTACTAAAAAGCGACTGTCAGTTTGGATTAAAGTTATCCGAGAGCGTTACTTTGTACAAGCACAAAAGTTGTTCCCTTCTTTCCGTGCTGAGTGGAAAGATTATGTTCGTGTTAAAGGAAAACTGATCCAAAACTTGGATGCTTCTACGCCTTCTAATGACATTCGTCAGTCGTCGATCAAGGTCTGGAATGAGGCTTGTGATGACGTGGGTAAAGACTGTCCTTTTGACAAATTACTAACAATTCACTTGTACAATGCACAGAAAAAAAGTCCTAGTGTTCTGATTCAGGGATACTGTACAGATGACTGGGTACACACTGAGTTTCGAATTATAAGACGCATTGTTGACCTTGTTGACTCTGACAAAGATATTGATGATGAAATCGTTGAAGTTGTGAATACAAAATTTGCACTTACCTTACCAAGCGGTGATGGTAACAAAGTTAATTCCTCAAAGCACCCTCACAAGAAATGCACCCTACACAGGCGTGCTTCGGGTTCTACTGCACTCAGGTGTCTTAGTCCAGTGCATGATGAACATGACACAGCTGAAGATGATGTAGTGGATGTTAGTTTGTCCACTAGCTCATCTTCAATCAAATGTGGCAAGTCTAATGTTGCTCTTATGAATACCAAACCAGGCGATAGCATTGTAAATTGCGAAAACACTCGTGACGCAGTTGCTCGTGATAATTCCAAATTACGTAGTGATGCTACAAACGTGCCTTGTGAATATTCAATGAGCAGCTCTCTTGGCATGTTTATACCTCTTAGTCCAGTTTGTGAACTAGAGAATATGCCAGTTGTCAATTTCACCTGCAGCTCCAATGTTGTTAAACTGAACAGCCTCAATGTTGCTCAAACACATGATGAAGCTGGTGCTAATGTTGTGTTCTCAGAAAACACTCATGGGACAGTATCTTGTGATTCTTCCAAAGTAGCGGTTGATGCCTCTTACGTGCCAGGGGGTATTGCAAAGAATAGTGATGACGTATCTCTTGGAATGCATGACAGTAAAAAAAATACGGCTGTCTTGTTTCCACCTAACATCCAAGAAAGAATACCAACTTTTCCTAAATTCAAAAGTAGGCGTCCTCACTATCCAACATATACCAAACTTCGACGTACACCAACACCTAAACCACTCACGCTCAGTCAAACAAAACAAACTTTAAAAGCTGTACAGCGGCAGTTAAATAACCTATCAGCTGCTATCCAAAATGTGTCAGATAAATCTGTCTGTGATATTGAAACAGCTAAAGTCCAAGTAAAATCTTCCCTGAAAACGCATATGGAACATAAGCTTGATGAGCAAAATGATATCATAAATGACTTGGCAAAAAAAGTGAAAGAGCTGGAAAAACAAAATCAGCACCTCAAATCACAGCTTGGTGATGTGAAAAAACAGCTCAGCATGAGAAAAGAATGCTTCTGTGCTCATCAGGTAGAAACTCCATTTAATCAGCCTTTCATTTCATCACCTGCAGTCACGACACCAACTAAACTTGCTGCAGAAGACTCAAAAATGCAACAACTGGTGTCTCGCAAGCATGAAATTGATACCACTGTACATGCAACATCAATGCAATCATCACCTAAACCACAAAATAAGCAAGAAAACCAAAGTTTTCCCACAAACCAATCATTGAAATCAAAGCAGGAACATTCCTTAATAAAACATTCACATAACTCTGACCAAGACCGCCAGCCCCTTGTTTTTTCTTCTACTTCTGCTTGCAGTGACAGTAGCTGTTCCTCTGATAAAACGCCTCGAGAGCTTCTTGCGGAGATGAGGGTTAGAGAAAATGTTACATGCCTCATGATTGGTGATTCTGTAATCAGATTTGTCAAACCAGAGTTAACATTTCCAAATGCCAATAAGTGTCAGAAGATTTGCATACCTGGCCTTACAATTGATGATGTCTTGCATTGGCTACGTCACATTCCGGTCAACAGAAACATTCAAAATCTTGTCGTACACGTTGGCATCGACAGCTGTTATACAAATGTGGCCACAGTCACTGTGTGGACTGGAATCAAAAAGCTTCTCCATAAATGCTTTCCACTTGCTAAATTGTACTTCTCATCTATCATTCCTCCCAAGAACACAGCAAGCTCACATGCAAAAACAGTGGCAATGTCCAACAAACACTTGCAGGAGATGTGTGACAAGGAAAATACATGTTTCATAAATAACACATCAACATTTACCACTCAAAACGGTTATCCAAAAAAGACTCTATATGAAAACAGCATTCATCCGAGTCGATTAGGCACAGCCAGACTTGGATGTAACATCAAATATGCAATCAAACCACAAGACAGTACAAGTCATAATCATCAAATGTTGAACAATGAAAAGCCACCGCTCCTCCAAACGCCACAGACTTCTTCATCACGGTTGTCACCTGGGTACTGGTCCCCCAGTCGCACTATTTTTCACAATGAAGATAGTCAAATGACACAAAAGCCAATGATGAATGCTATAAACAAAAGTCATCAAATTTCACCTGGTGGAATTATGCAAAACCAATATCCCAAATATCAGACTCTTCCTACAGGGATTCAGAGGCCCTATTTTGAGTGTAAGCCTAGTGTTACAAATAATACTCAAATTTATAGTCCAGGGTTTTCTCATGAAATACATAACAAGCAAACGCTAGTCCGCTTGTTTGAATCGTTTCTACGATCAGTATGTTAATACTAACAGCTGTATGACTGTATTCAAATGATGAGTTGACTTTAGGAACTGCTTTTTGCAGCTTTGTCTATAAATTTATCTCTGTAAACACTACAAGATAATATTACTCCTAATGGTGATTGCCGCCCTTTATTAAATAAGATACTTGTTTTGTTGATTTAATAAGAAGAGACTGCACAAAACTGTGTAGTAATTAATAGTTCACTGCCTGCTCTACTTCGGAAAAGATTAATTTAAATCGCGTATTCACGCATTTGTTGTGGTTAATTTGTTTCACTATTGTTGTTGTTGTTGTTGTTGTTGTTGTTGTTATTATTATTATTATTATTATTATTATTATTATTATTATTATTATTATTATTATTATTATTATTATTATTTTATTATCGTTTTTACTTTTTAAATATAAAATATTTATCATTAGCTATACATTATATAAGTATGGCATCAAATTTAAAACCACCTTTAAATGCTTATAAAAATACTGAAATTCGCGTTGGTCATGTTAATATTAATTCTTTATACAATAAGTTGATCGATGTGAATATGCTTCTTAATGAACAGCCATTCCTGCACTTGCTAGGCATTAGTGAAACTCGATTAAACAAAAACCACAGTGACATATCTATTAGTATAGCATCATACACACTCCTTAGAAAAGATTCACAAATGTTGGGACAAACTGGAATGGCAGTATATATACATACATCTATTGCTTCATATATTACAAGGAGATCTGATTGTGAACCTGCTGATATTGAATGCATTTGGTTAGAATTTCGTCCGACTGTGGCTCAACCTGTCATGATTGGTTATATATACAGAAATCCTAAAGCAACTCAAACATGGTTCAAAACGTTTGTTCATATGATGGACAACATTACAAAGTCGCACCCTAATGTATTGCTACTGGGAGACTTTAATATTGATTTGCTTAAAACGCAAACCGCTTGGTCGGACTATGTTCAATTATTTGGCCTAACTCAAATTATAAACACACCAACGAGAGTTACTAAAACCACAAAAACCTTAATAGATCACATATATACAAATATTTCCAACAGAGTTTCAAATGCACATATTTCTCAAATTTCAATGAGTGACCATAATCCTATAGTATGCACTTTATCGTGCAAAATTCTAAAACATAAACTTAATGCACATACAATTATTCAATTTAGGTCATTTAAATCTTTTAACAAGGATGCATTTCTGTATGATCTACATTTTACTAACTTCAATACTATATATTTGTGTAATGATCCTAATTAAGCCTTAAGTGTGTGGTATGAAAGGTTTTGTATGATCTTGAATAAACATGCACCGATTAGAGAGAAAAGAGTCAAACAAAGTACATTTCCTAAATGGCTGACATCAGATATTATTGATGCAATGAAAAACCGTGACGCATTTAAAAAACAAAAAAGATTTGCGGAATACAAGAAACAAAGAAATAGAGTCTCCACTATGATTCGAGACTCCAAAAAAAAGTATATTACTTCATTAGTAATGAATGACCATGATACAAAATCACTTTGGAAAGCAATGAATGAGATAACAGGAAAGTCTAAATGTACAAAACACACAGCTGTTATCACTCCATCAGCTGAAACTTTTAATAATCACTTTTTATCTATAACTGATAATATCGTTAAATCCACTTGTCATAAACCTGCGTACAGTCTTACATCATTACTTGATAATTTTTGTAAAGACAGACTAACTCCGAATACTACATGTTTCATCCCCCTCTTAAATACTCATGACGTATCCAGATATATAACAAGTCTAAAAAACAAAAAGTCTTGCGGTTTTGATAATATTAATTCTTTGATTTTAAAACTTGCACTGCCTTACATCATTGAACCGTTAACTTTTCTCTATAATTTGTGTATTAAAACTGGAATATTTCCTGATGCTTGGAAAATGGCTAAAGTTGTTCCAATTCCAAAAGCAAAGGACACTTCTGATCCAAATAACTTTAGACCTATTTCATTATTAAATGTTCTATCTAAACCACTTGAACAACATATGTATAAACATGTAAATACTTTCATGGAGAAACATGCTCTTTTTCATCCATTCCAATCTGGTTTTCGTAAAAATCATTCGTGCCATACTGCTTTGGTTAGATTATGTGATACTTGGCTCTCTGCAATTAATAAGAATGAAATTACTGGTGCCGTTTTTCTAGACTTTACAAAAGCGTTTGATATGGTTAATCATTCCGTATTGATCAGTAAATTATCTGTGTATCTGAACAATTCTGCAACTGTAAATTTTTTCCAATCTTACTTAAGTGATAGAGAGCAGACAGTGTTAGTAAATGGCCATTACTCAGCAAAAGGTACAGTAAAATGTGGCGTTCCTCAAGGCTCGATACTGGGCCCTCTTCTATTTTGTATCTATATAAACGATCTCCACCTCCAAATATCAGATAATAATGTAATCTGTGATTTGTTTGCGGATGACAGTACAATACATTGTTCTGGGAAAGACATTACGTCCATACAAACATCTTTACAAAATAGTTTAAATGATGTGATAAACTGGTGTCTAACTAATCAAATGGTTCTTCATCCTAAAAAAACAGAGTGCATGATAATCACAACAAGACAAAAGCATCAATTACAGCCTTTACAATTACATATTACAATAGATAACACTTGTGTCCACCAAGTAACAGACCATCGTGTACTTGGAGTTACTATTGATTCAGAATTCAAATGGGATAAACACATTAATCAAATATGTAAACGCCTTTCCCAAAGTACGTTTTTGCTTTCAAAACTACGATGTTTTGTTCCTGAATATGCCAGGAAAGTGTTCTTCCATGCACACTGTCTTTCACATATTAACTATGCTTCCACTGTGTGGAGTGCTGCTAGTCATAATCAAATACAAAAAATAAATTCATTGCATCGACGGGCAATAAAATTAATTTCTAACTGTACAACTATTTCAACAGATGAAAAATTTATAAAATTAAACATTTTACCTCTAAATAAACAATTTCAATATAATATGATCATGCTTATGTTTAAAGTTCACAACAATATTGCACCAAACTATCTAACCCGATTTTTAACTAAATCATCAAATGTATACCATTCCCAAAATTATCTCTTACCTAAACCAAGAATTGATCTATATAAGACTAGTTTTGGGTTCAGAGCACCGTCTTTGTGGAATGAACTTCCTCCGATCATTAAACAAAACAAAACAATCAAATCATTTAAATTAATGCTTTTTAACCATATTTTAAATTTATAATTTTTCCACCCACAGGTCACCATATTATAATGGTATAATATTATATTGTTCAGATGGCGTTTAGATATGTTAAAAGTTATTGTTTTAAAATTATTATAGTTTTACTTTTATATCTGTAACATGTGGCAGGTTTAATTGATTGTATAAATGTATTATGCTTGAGTGGGTGCCTGAAACAAGGACTAATTGTAAGAATAAGCTGTAAGCTTAAAATTATTATCCTTGTAACATGTTGTAATTGCAATAAACGTTTAAAGTCTAAAGTCTAAAGTCTTCTTCTTCTTCTTCTTCTTCTTCTTCTTCTTCTTCTTCTTCTTCTTCTTCTTCTTCTCCTTATTATTATTATTATTATTATTATTATTATGGAGGAGGAGGAGGAGGAGGAAGCAGAAGAAGAAGGAGGAGGAGGAAGAGAAGAAGAAGGAGGAGGAGGAGAAGGAGAAGAAGAAGAAGAAGAAGAAGAAGAAGAAGAAGAAGAAGAAGAAGAAGAAGAAGAAGAAGGAGGAGGAGGAGGAGGAGGAGGAGGAGGAGGAGGAGGAGGAGGAGGAAGAGGAGAAGAAGAAGAAGAAGAAGAAGAAGAAGAAGAAGAAGAAGAAGAAGAAGAAGAAGAAGAGAGTTGTTGTTGTCCTTCTTCTTCTTCTTCTTCTTCTTCTTCTTCTTCTTCCTCCTCCTCCATAATAATAATAATAATAATAATAATAATAATAATAATAATAATAATAATAATAATAATAATAATAATAATAAGAATAATAACTAACAGTCGTAAACGGTAACGGAAGACCCACTTTCGTGCAGCGGGTTTCTCGATCACGATGTATTAAGCGAGAAAGTTTAAATTCATCACTTTTAATTGACTGAAAAGCCACTGAAACAGAGGATCAAACACTCCATGGAGTCCACAGAGGATATCATTTGACTACCAGAACTTGTCGTAAAGTCTGTTTTTGTCACCCGCTTTTAGATGCTGTAGTCAAATCATCTTCCACGTTCACTTCGCAGTTATAATGATGATGATGACGATGATGATGATGATGGTGGTGGGGGTGATAGAGGTGTTGGCGATGGCAGTTATCGTCACCACCATCATCATCATCATCATCATCATCATCATCATCATCATCATCATCATCAACAACAACATCATCATCGTCGTCGTCTTCGTCGTCGCCCTCGTCACCAATATCGTCAGCTCCTCCATCACCATCGTCATGTGATGGTGGCGGTGGTAGTCATCATTATCATCATCAGCAGCATCAACATCATCATCATCATCATCAACAACAACATCATTATCATCATCATCGTTGTCGTGGTCGTCGTCGTCTTCTTCGTCGTCGCCCTCGTCACTAATATCGTCAACTCGTCCATCACAATCGTCATCTTTCAAAGCAATTTTTCAAACTGATCAAAGAACACACATAATATAGTCAGAAAATTTCTGTCTTTCTCTATTTCTCTTTTTCACTCACTCTCTAACTCACTCTCTCACTCACTCTCTCTCTCTCTCCCTCTCTCTCCCCCTCTCTCTAAAGTGTAAAAGTAGATTACAGTCACACGACACCGGAGCGTATAGGCGACTACAGGTCAGATTATTCTGACCAACAATAGTCCCCTATACGCTTTTGTGTCCGGGGACGGTAATCTATCCACACGTATTATTCTGACCCCAGCGAACCAGCTGATTTATTTATTTATTTTATTTATTTAATCGTTCTTATATAGCGCTTTTCCAGCTCAAGAGCTGCTCAAGGCGCTGGCCGATACAGGATCTAACTCAAGCCGCCAGAGACGCCCACCCGCAGCCTTTGGGCGCATGGTCTGACGCCCGGACAACTGAGCACAATCCTGGGCAGCCAGGGATGGGGGAGAAGGACCTAGGTGCATGCTGGGTGTGTTTTTGTCACCGGCACTCACCCGTCTAGGACATGAGCGTCAGGATCTTTAAAGTCCGTTATGATGAAATGTATGCGACACAGACTAGACCTCGGTTTATACTCTCATCCGAAGGAGTAGGAAAACAGGAGTAAAGTGTCTTTCCCAGGGACACAACACAATGGCCCGGCCAGGGCTCGAACCCGGGACCTTCAGATCCGCAAGCCGAAGCACTACCATTAGACCACAGTGTCTCCCTAAATCCCTGATGTTAAGGGTAAAGAAATATGGTCACACGTTGGCCAATCCGTGATTCGAACCAAGTGCATTTCGGTTACTAGTAAGCCGCTCTACCAACTGAGCTACCCGGCCCCATTCTCTCTCTCTCTCTCTCTCTCTCTCTCTCTCTCTCTCTCTCTCTCTCTCTCTCTCTCTCTCTCTCTCTCTCTCTCTCTCTCAATTAGATTTATACCGCTCTCATCACGTTCGCAACTCAATTTTGATTGATGAGCCAGATCAGGTTGATCGCAGACGATCTTCGAGGACGCGCAAATGGGCCTAATTGAGCACAGTGAAGGAACCAGAGACCATGAATGAAAATGTTTACTTTCGTAATGTTTGGATTGTCAAGCTGGGACAAACACTACAACGGCAAGATTATTGGCACGGGAATTGAAAACCAGAGGCTAGGCTTACTAAACGGCTTGGGTCGCAATGCGTCAACGCCTGTTTACTTCTCTAAACGCAAGGACAACGTTTAGAGCAGGCGGGCATTAACAAAATAGAGTGGATCCGCGATAGCAAACCGGTAGCTGATCCTCGAAGCGTAGCTGTAGCAGTCCGATGCATCTTAATTATAACTATAACACATAGGACTGTTACCGCGACAATGTTATCGAGAAGACAATAGATACGCTATAGAGGTTAGAGGAGTTACAGAAGGAGGTCTTTTAGCGTCGCAGTAGCACGCTGGTCATCAATGCGGCAGTTATTATAGTGGGTTCCAAACTGGCAGAGGGCTAAATAATGAACTTAGTTATAAGGCTTATCCTTCGGTTAAGAGAATAAAAAACTAAAAATAATTATTTAAAAAGAACGAATTTTGATCTGTTTACGCATGCATTCCAGCGCAAGAACGTCTAAGATTTTGATGCTCATGTCCTACATGTAGACGTGTTAAGTCCAGAAACATCTGTACACCTAATGTGCGCTGTAGGTCCTTTCCACCCCCCCCCCCCCCCCCCCCCCCTTTGTCCTGGGTAGTGGCGGTGCTCTGGCGTCTTCCTGCCTTGCTTTCGCTGGGAACGCAGCACAAATTTCGTTCCTATTCTATCCTATCCTATTCCGTAACTCAAAGGTCGTTGGGGCACCACAGATTATCGTTTAACCAACGTACTCCATCTTTCTCTGTTCTCAGCAACCCTCATGGCTTCGTTCGGTGTCAAACCAGTCCATTCTCGAATGTTGTCCTCCCATCTTTTTTTCGGTCTCCCTCTTCTTCTTTCTCCTTGCAGGATGGTTTTCGCAAAAGCAGATGCTCTGGTGACGTGGCCATACCATCGGAGTTTCCGTTTCTTCACCATGTCATCGTGTTGTCCAATGGCTTGTGAGATGGTCTGTCGGATTTCGTTGCTGGTGATATGCTGGATATAGGAAATGCCCTGACGTCTTCTGTTTCTATGGATGTCAATTAAAATTTAAAATACAACAAAAAGAAATAATAATAATAATAATAATAATAATAATAATAATAATAATAATAATAATAATCATAATCATAATCATAATCATAATCATAATCATAATAATAATAATAATAATAATTAATAATAAATAAATCAATAAATCAATAAATACTTTTTTTTAAATGAAAAATTATTGAGGTTGTTGGCATAGTCTGAGATTTAGTACGCACGATTACCTTGCCGAAGTGAGTCTCGAACCAAAAACGCTATAAACGCACACTCGTTCATTGCCAAGAACACACACTTTAGCATCGTGGTTGCAAAAACTCATGTGGAAGTAGTTGCCAGGATCTTGCAAGCACACATTTTTTTCTCATGAACACGTGTTGCTGTGTTATAATTTAAAGATCAACGCTGTTGATCATGCATGTGTCTTGTAGTGAAAAAGAATGATGTATACCCTTAATGCATTTTAATTAATTCATTCAAACATCTTTATAGTATTGTCTTTTCAAGTCAGAAAATTATCTCATAAAAATGGCAGATTTTCAACTTACCATATAAACACCTACATTCTTCAAGATCATTGTGCCATGACACAATTTCACTCTCAATCACACAATTTCATTGACACATGTCAACACTTTTCCGTGAACGAAGAGTACATGAAATGTACAACCGCGACAGATTTCACAAGAAGCGCGAAAAGACATATTATCTAAGTAACTTTATTTGACGAGCGGGTGCATTCTGTACCACAATAGACTGGAATATTACCTTAACATTTGGACTACGCAAACGGGTCCATTGGAAAACTCACAGCACTGAGGTCTCCTCTTACTATTTCGGCAGTATCGGCTAATCGTTGCTTTCATTATCAATTACAAATGGTCTGATTGTAATATTGTCATTATCATGGTTACGATGATGATCAGGAATAATTTAGAAAATGTTGTTAATACTGACAAGCACTACAGTTCCCTTGCTACGTGGCTAACGTCTACGATGGAAGAAGAAGATAGATAGATAGATAGATAGATAGATAGATAGATAGATAGATAGATAGATAGATAGATAGATAGATAGATAGATAGATAGATAGATAGATAGATAGATAGATAGATAGATAGATAGATAGATAGATAGATAGATAGATAGATAGATAGATAGATAGATAGATAGATAGATAGATAGATAGATAGATAGATAGATAGATAGATAGATAGATAGATAGATAGATAGATAGATAGATAGATAGATAGATAGATAGATAGATAGATAGATAGATAGATAGATAGATAGATAGATAGATAGATAGATAGATAGATAGATAGATAGATAGATAGATAGATAGATAGATAGATAGATAGATAGATAGATAGATAGATAGATAGATAGATAGATAGATAGATAGATAGATAGATAGATAGATAGATAGATAGATAGATAGATAGATAGATAGATAGATAGATAGATAGATAGATAGATAGATAGATAGATAGATAGATAGATAGATAGATAGATAGATAGATAGATAGATAGATAGATAGATAGATAGATAGATAGATAGATAGATAGATAGATAGATAGATAGATAGATAGATAGATAGATAGATAGATAGATAGATAGATAGATAGATAGATAGATAGATAGATAGATAGATAGATAGATAGATAGATAGATAGATAGATAGATAGATAGATAGATAGATAGATAGATAGATAGATAGATAGATAGATAGATAGATAGATAGATAGATAGATAGATAGATAGATAGATAGATAGATAGATAGATAGATAGATAGATAGATAGATAGATAGATAGATAGATAGATAGATAGATAGATAGATAGATAGATAGATAGATAGATAGATAGATAGATAGATAGATAGATAGATAGATAGATAGATAGATAGATAGATAGATAGATAGATAGATAGATAGATAGATAGATAGATAGATAGATAGATAGATAGATAGATAGATAGATAGATAGATAGATAGATAGATAGATAGATAGATAGAAGAAGAAGAAGAAGAAGAAGAGAAGGAGGAGGAGAAAGAGAAGGAGGAGGACGACGATGATGAGTAAGAGCCCTATGAAACATTTTCTCAATTAAATTAGTTTTGTCATTTTATAGGTACTGTTATATGAAATTTTGTTTGCTTTGATTATTTTGAGGTATAGTTTATTTGTATTCGTTAGTTGACACACGATGTGTTAAAATTATATTTGATTGACTAAGCTCACGCTTCCCCAATCTGCTTTTCGAAGAAAGGAGTTGCATTGAAACAAATATTAGCTAAACGTCTAATTTTAAGCTATTGTTTTTGTTTGCCGATAAATACAAACTATTGTAATATAAGCTATTGTTGTTTTCTAGAATAAATTTATAATCCCTGTAGATTTTAGCGACGGATAGTGGGTGGGAGTATTATTAGTGTAATGATAAATCTTTAAGAAAACAAATGGCTCGTTGAGATTTGTGTCGAGTATATTTGATCGTATCAGAACACACACACGGTTGTGTATTTCTCTTTGTGCGCACACGGAGCCACCTTCCTAACTCTCTCCTTCCCTTCCCCCCTCCCACCCACGCTCCCTCACTCCCCTCCCCTACCTCTCTCTCTTTTTCTTTCGTTCTCTCTCTTCTCTCCCTCTCTTTTTCTCTGTCTTTCTTTCCTCTTTCTTTCTTTCTTTCCCTCTCTCTGTTTTTTTTTCTCTCTCTGTGTCAGTCTGTATTTCTGTTTGTCTGTCTGTCTGTCTGTCTGTCTCTCTCTCTCTCTCTCTCTCTCTCTTTTGTGCCTCTCTCTCTCTTTCTCTCTCATTCTCGCTCTCTGTCTTTCTCCCTTCCCTTCCCTCCCCCTCCCACCCACGCCCCCTCACCCCCTACTCCTCTCTCTCTCTCTTTCTTTCGTTCTCTCTCTTCTCTTCCTCTCTTTTTCTCTGTCTTTCTTTCCTCTTTCTTTCTTTACTCTTTCTTTCTTTCTTTCCCTCTCTCTGTTTTTTTCTCTCTCTCTGTCAGTCTGTATTTCTGTTTGTCTATTTGTCTTTGTCTCTCTCTCTTGTGCCTCTCTCTCTCGTTCTCTCTCATTCTCGCTCTCTGTCTTTCTCCCTCTCTCTTTCTTTGTCTCTGTCTCTGCCTCTGTCTCTCTCGCTTATCAAGGAGAAACAGAGAGAGAGAGAGAGAGAGAGAGGCATGGAGTGAGAGAGAGAGGCATGGAGTGAGAGAGAGAGAGAGTGAGTTGGAGAAATTGATTGAGAGAGTTGCATGGGGGAATGGACGGAGAAACAGAATGCGAGAGAAATTTCAAATGCTTTTCAATTCTGGCCCAAACTGTTTCAATTTTCTGGAAGTGATAATCAATTTTTCAAATTACAGACAGTAACATCGAAATGTTACTTGAGAGCGCGCGAATTATTTGCTGATGGGCAATTAGAACAGAGAAGACAAATCTGATAATTAATTGATCGTTGTGTGTGTGTGTGTGTGTGTGTGTGCGTGTGAGTGCGTGCGTGGATGTGTAAGTATGTATGTATGTGTGTGTGTTTGCGGGTGTTTGTGTATATGTATATTGTTATATGTGTTTTGCATTTGTTTGCAAACTTCTGTGTGTTTGTACGTGTGTGCGTGCGTGTAGGTGTGTGTGTGCATGCATGTGCGTGTGTGTCGTGTGTGTGCGTGCATGTGTATGTATACGTGTTCCTATCTGTGGCTGCGCGCGTGTGCGTGCGTTTGTGTGTGTGGGAATGTACGTGTTAGCCTCTGTTTATATATCTAAGTGTGGGAGAGATTAAATTTTTAAAAAGTTTGTCTCAACGTAACATTAAACATATGTGTGGGGAGATGGGGTAGGAGAGAATGCGCGCGCGGGTGTTGTGTGTGAAATGCGCGCGGACGTTCTTACGCTAGCGCCATAGGTGTGTTATGGTTGAGTGCTATTGTGAGTGCCATAGATCGCGTGCGAGTGTATATGGGCTAACGCTCAAGACAACTTTTGACCCTCTCTCTCTCTCTCTCTCTCTCTCTCTCTCTCTCTCTCTCTCTCTCTCTCTTTCTCTCTCTCTCTCTCTCCCTTCTCCCTCCCTTTCTCTCTATCAATAAATAAATAAATAAATAAAATAAATTATATATATATATAAATAAGAGCGGCTTCTAGATTATGTTTTTTTTGTTTCCTGGAGCCACCTTCCAACGCTGTACTGATTTCAAAACCTGTAATGTAACTGTAGATTATAGTCACACGACACCGAAGCGTATAGGCGACTACTGGTCACATTATTCTGACACCAGCGAACCGGTTGAAGGTAAGGGGAAAATGATATGGTCAAGACCTGTGCCACGACACAAAAGAACGAGAGAAAGAGTATAGGCACTCGAATGAGACATCAGAAGAGTGGTGAGATTGTGCTTGTTTTGTGTAAGAACCCTGGAAATAGTGGGTTGTATCAAAAGATTATTTGGGGTGATATGTTCTTAAACGTTTTACCAAAACACGCACGCACACACACACACACACACACACAAAACATTTACAAATATAGAATTCGTTCGAGGAAGTTTATGAGTGTGAAAAAGAGATGTCTCATAAATAACAAGCTTTGTGCCATCTAAGTTCAGCCTTAAGAAAGGCGCTCATAAGCCACGTTGTTTATTATTATTATTATTATTATTATTATTATTATTATTATTATTATTATTATTATTATTATGATGATGATGATGATGATTGTCACGAATTGGCTAGTTTAAACTCTGCCTATCGACTATTTAGCATTGTGTAGCCTTTGTAACAGTAGAGAGTTAGTACAGTACACAGTAGCAATTAAATTACAGCACACTGCGAGCCTGAGCCACACACACAGCGCAGTGACGTCAGCACTTGAGTTTTGAATATGAACATTTTACCCAATGAGAGCTTACGCAAAGCGGTTCGAGCCAGTTTGACTGGGTCCGAGCCTAACACATTTTTGGTCAGTTGGGAGTAATACACCGAAGTGTTAATAGTAACTTAGTTACAACTGAGGCTCGTGAACACATAGATTCTGTTTATTCTCAACATTTAAAAGTGTATACTGACGGTTCTGTTTTATCATCAGGTGAAACAGGTGCAGCATATGTTATTCCTGATTTAAAAATGAACGAATCATTTTACTTGGGCAAGAATATATCTATATTTACAGCCGAACTGATAGCAATCTTAATGGCACTAAGAAACATATCCAGTCTTCAGATCAGTATTTTTCAAATAGTCATATGTGTTGATTCAATGTCAGTGCTAGAAGCGTTACAATCTCAAAATAATAAAAATAGAAGAGATTTAATAATAGAAATTAGACATATTATTCACAGCTTAATCATTAATGGCACAAACATTTCTTTCTGCTGGTTACCATCACATTGTGGTTTTTTCTATAATGAATTAGCAGATAAAGGGGCTAAACAAGGTGCTTTACAATTAAATTCTCGATACATTGAAGTTATGAAATCTTCAAAAGAAATTCAAAATGAAATTGAAAGTATAATGAAAAGTACTCTTGACTTTAAGAAACAAGATAATCCATTACATGGTTACTCAAGAGCTGTGCTTACGATGACTAACAGAATTTTGCTCAATGCCATTAAAACTAAACACTGTAAAGATGTAAAGTGTGTTTGTGGTGCATCCATCTCATTACAGCATGTTTTATTTGAATGTGATCAAATTAAGCCCTTACTACCATATGAATTGCAAGGGAAGGTCAGTTTCAGTGATGTAGATTTTCAACTCGGAATCAAACTGTCCAAAGTATTGCTGGACTCTCCTATTGGTAATTTAATCTAAATTTTTTTTTTTATTTTTTTTTTTAATTTTATTATTTATTTATTTTTTTTTATTTTTTTTTAAATTTTATTTTATTTATTATTATTATTATTATTATTATTTTTTTTTTTTTTTTTTAAATGTCTTATCAGCTTGCTGGAAAAGACAATAAACAAACAGAACAGAACAGAACACCGAAGTGTTAACAGCTAGAAAGCTGGCAGAGAAATCTCTCTACACTTAGACCAGGAAGCAGGACTTAGGAATCGTAGAATTCTATCAAGTCACACGGGCCTGAACTTGTCAAACAGACGGGCAGGCGAGCTATCCCGAGCTATCCCGAGCTATCCTGTGAACCCCACTCCACAGAAACAAGTTGGTTGAGGAACCTCTACCGCACAAGTCGGAACGAGCGACCCGGTAAAACTCCCTGTCAGACCCCACAGCGTGGCCAGGGAACCCAACTACACAACGACACAGGTGGACCAGAAGCTACCTCACAGAAGGACTTCGACCGCACCACCCGCCAGTTAAGTGTGTTATCCCAAGTGCACTTAAACTGATCAGAACAGGACCACAGTAGTCCAACTATTCAGAAACTCTAAAACGGACCACAGTAGTCCAAATCTACATGAGATATACTAGCGAGTGCCCGATGAAGATAGAACAGCTGCATAGACTATCAGCGATCGAAATATTAGCATTGAAAGAGACTTTTTAAGTTAGATTAGTACTTAGAGAACCTTGTATAGAGTAGAAGAAATAAATGTGTGATTTTAACTGTTATCAAAAGGCTGGACTACATATGATTCATAGCCGTGTGAAAGCTAGTGTGACAGTATTCTTTTACCTTTTTTTCTATCTATTTCTGTACCCCAACCTTAACACAGAACGAGCTAAACAAATAAATTTATTAAAGTAATTCATAGGGTGACTTACTAGCAGTTCCCACCGAATAAACGTGAGGGTCCATAATTCCATTGTGCAGAGCCCATAAACCCCACGTGACACTTTAATTGGCGAGCCTGCCAGGATGTGTGTATAATAGGAATTGGGTATAAACGGATCTAAGTACAATAAAATTAGATAACAGTAGGAGTAGTAGAATAACTTAGAATAGTGGTAACATTGACTCAGTTTGGGTGCACTATTCTTTAGTTAAAAACTTTTTTGCTTCAATTATTTTTGTGTCTGTATGTTGCATTGTTCTTTTGCAGGTTTTGCTTAAGTAACTGTTGTATGCCATTTGACTCTTGTTTTATTCTATTATTGATTACGAATTTGATTGTCTTTGCATTGTTTTTATTGACTTGCAATATTGCTAGTGTTTTGGTATTCCACGTGATTCAGAGGGTGTTCATAGACACGTTTGGCAATGTCGGACCCAGTGGCCTTGAGATTGCGTTTCAAGGAATTGGGAGAAGCTTTACACTTAGCAGGGGCGGACCTAATTGCGTATATAAATGCAGAGGTAGAGAAACAGGAGGCTAAGGCAGAGAGAGCAGCAGAAAGGGAGGCGAAGAAACTAGCCTTAGAAGCAGAGCAGAAGAAACTAGCATTAGAAGCAGAACAGAAGAAACTCGAAGCAGATCAGAGAAAAGCAGAATTAGAAGCAGAGCAAAAGAAATTAGAAGCAGAGCAGAAGAAACTAGAATTAGAAGGAGAACAGAAGAAGGCAGCATTAGCAGCAGAGAGAGAAGCAGAAGTTAGGAGATGGGAGTATGAGAGGGCAGAAAAAGAAAAGAGAGGGCAGAGAAAGAAAAAGAGAGGGAAGAAAAGGAAAAAGAAAGACAGCATGAGTTAGAGCTAAGAAGATTGGGATCAGGAGCTTCAAGTTCTTCCTCAACCCCTTCCCACTCAGATCAGCTAGAGGTAGCATCCAACCCTGTACAAGGAATGTCATTTCCACTGGGAACATTCAATGAGAGAGAAGAAGGTCTAGATCTCTATCTGACTAGGTTTGAGCGCCTAGCAACAGAGTATAAACTAGATCCCACTCATTGGTCTTTCAAGCTTAGTCAAGGACTTAGAGGAAAGGCTTATGACATCTACAGTAAGCTACCGACTGACAGAGTGACTGACTATCACAAAGTAAAAGAGGCACTCCTAACGGGATTCGAACTGACAGGAGAATGCTACCGGCAAAAGTTCCGCACCAATCGGAGAGTGAAAGGAGAGAGCTATGCGCAGTTCGCGGATCGGTTGTCCACAACGCTGGATAAGTGGATTAGCCAGTCAGCCACGGCTAAGACGTATGATGGACTGACAGAACTGTTAGTATGGGAACAGCTACGGGAAACCATGACCCCCGAGCTGAGAACCTTCTCAGTAGAGCAGGGCGCGGAAAGACTAGAAGATCTGGTCAAGGTCGCAGATAGGTACGTGGCCGCACACGGAGAAGCCAAGAGCTTCAGGCGAGACCTAAAGCCTAACGGGAAAGAGGCACAGAAACGAAGCCCTAACCGAGAAGAGCGCACCGCGAATAAGCCGAATAACCCCAGACCTGGGCAAAATAAAGGACCCAACACGGAATTCGGGAAAAGAGGTCCCGCAGAACAGAGACGGTATTGTTCGTTCTGCAACAGAAACAATCACTCCACCGCAGAATGTTTCAAGTTGGCCGCACAACGTAGGGAAGAGCGCGAAAGCCGGCCAGCGCACAGAGTTCTAACTCAAAGTAGCGGTAATAAGCCACACACGATCGGAGATCACCCATCGGTGACAGACACGGTCAAGGTCAACGGAAAAGAAGCGAACTGTCTGTATGACACAGGTCTATCATACGACGCGATAGTCAGCGAGTCTCTTGTATCGCGCGCGGACTTGACAGACAAGACAGTCGACTTACAAGGAGCAGACTTGACGAAACCGACGACTACTTGCCCAATAGCTTGGATCGAAGTAGAGAGTAGGTACGTCACAGGACGAATCCAAGCAGCTGTTTTACAGAAACCCCTGTATGATCTAGTGCTAGGTTGTAGGTATGTGTTCTTAGGCACGCCCCCAAAAACTGTAGAGATAGCTGCAGTGCAAACCAGGGCCCAAGCTAAAACCCAACCACCCCAGCCCGAGTTCGCTCCGAATCCAGGACTCGAAGAGATCAAAACAGCACAGAAAGAAGACACCTCGATAGCGAAGTGCTTCCAGAAGCTACCCAAGGCGCACACACCCCCGCACAAGGGAGACTTCTACATGGAACAGGGAGTTCTACATCGACAAGGAGATGGAGATCACACCCAACTAGTACTACCAGCCACCCTTCGAGCCCAAGTACTAGAATTAGGCCACAGCATGCCACTCAGCGGACACATGGGAATTGGAGCCACAGTGCAGAGAATCAGCGCACACTACTATTGGCCAGGAATCACGGAGGATGTCAAGCGCTACGTGAAATCTTGCCACCAATGTCAACGATATTCCCCGCGACATCACACCGTACCAGTTACCTTAGGACCATCAGTAGTAGTCGGCGTGCCATTCCAGCAAGTCTCAGTAGACATAGTAGGACCACTGCCCATGACCAAGAAGCGGAACAGATTTCTACTCACACTCGTCGACGCATGTACGATGTGGTGCGAAGCAGTCCCGTTGCCAGCGATCGACACCAAGAAGATTGCAGATGCACTCATCGCCATCTTTACCAGAGTCGGATTCCCGGACAGCATTAGAACGGACAACGGATCTCAGTTCACCGGCCGCCTGATGCAAGACGTGTTCGAGTTGATACAAGTCCATCACATTCGCACACCACCATACCACCCCGCCAGCAACGGACAAGTAGAAAGACTGAATGGAACCCTTCTCACCATACTCAGGAAAGTCGCCGACGACAATCCAGAAGCGTGGGACACCTACGTGAATGCGGCACTGTTCGCATACCGAGAAACGCCCCATGCAGCCACAGGCTACACCCCGTCAACATTGCTATTCGGCAGACCTCTAGCAGGACCGCTAGAAGCCCTACGCAGAAGTTGGACGGAAGCCAAGATAGACGACACACCCAGAGGTGCCACCAAGTACGTCGCAGACCTGCAGGAAACCCTCAAAGCAACGTGGAAGAAAGCTGGTGAAGCACTGAAGAAGGCAAGAGCCCGTCAGGCGAAGTACTACAACCGCCACGCGAAGGACAGAGAACTGCAAGTCGGCGATCAAGTGCTACTCTTACTTCCAAGTGGAACCAACAAGCTGGACATCGCTTGGAGAGGACCGTACCGGGTGACTGCCAAGAAATCCAAGACAGTCTACCAAGTAGAGGTGAACGGGAGAGCCCGATACCACCACATCAATCTCCTCAAGAAATACACGGACCGACCAGCGACCCCCAGCACTCACAACTTGTTAGCCATCGCCATCGCGGAAGAAGGAGAAAGCATGGAGACCAATGCAGTAGAGTATCCCCTGCACTCCAAAGAAACCTACAAAGACGTGATACTCAACGGAGACCTAGCCGCTAAACAGCGACAGCAAGTACTACAGGTCATTCGACAACATCAGACTGTGCTCACAGACCGACCAGGGAGGACAGACCTCGTCGAAGTAACCCTAACGGTGACCGACCCAACACCCGTCCGCCAGAAGCTCTACCCGATGCCACTGTCGCAGCAGCGAGCCATCAAGGAAGAGATAGACACCTTACTGGCAGCCGGAATCATCTCAGAGTCTACTTCATCCTACAGCGCAGGCACGGTATTGTTGCGAAAACCCAACGGAGAGCATCGACTGTGCATCGACTTCAGACTCCTGAATGCGGTAACGCAGTTCCAGCCAGAGCCACTCCCGGACCAGACAGACCTATTTGCCAAGCTACAGCGAGCGAAGTACTTCTCACGCATCGACCTCAGCAAAGGATACTACCAGATACCAGTGCAACCGCAAGTCCGAAAGTACCTAGCGTTTAGCACTATGGAAGGACACTTCGAGTTCAATGTACTTCCATTCGGACTCCACAACGCACCCAGCATCTTCAGCGCCATGATGCGAAAACTCCTGGCACCCCTGAGCAGCGAGCACCTACATTCGTTTATGGACGACATCCTCATCGCAACACCCACGTGGGAGGAACATGTCACGCTCCTACAACAACTACTCGCCCGCCTCAGAGACACGGGATTGACGGCAAGACCCACCAAATGTCAGATTGGATTCACAGAACTAGAATTTCTGGGACACACCATCAGTCAAGGAAGCCTGCGACCGGTAGAAAAGACAGTGAAACGCCTACTCGACGCTCCTAGGCCCAAGACAAAGAAGGAAGTGCAGTCATTTCCAGGACTCTGCGGCTTCTACCAGAAGTTCATCCCCAACTACAACAGCATCGCCGTACCTCTGACAAATGGAACCCGGAAAATCGCCCCGGACAAAGTCGTATGGACAGCGGAATGCGAGACAGCATTCCAAACACTCAAGGACAGAATGACATCGGCGCCAGTACTCCACCTACCCGATTTGACTCAGCCATTCGTTCTTCGCACCGACGCAAGCGACTTAGGACTCGGAGCAGTACTGCTACAGCGCGACCCCAAGAATGCAGAGACGCTATTCCCTGTCGCCTACGCCAGCAGAAAATTGAGACCCGCCGAGACCCACTACGCCACGTCGGAGAAAGAATGCCTTGGACTAGTCTGGGCCATACAGAAGTTTCAACTCTACCTGTATGGGACCCATTTCACAGTTCAGGTGGACCACCAACCACTATCGTTCCTGGCAGCCTCCAAGTCTTTGAACTCTCGCCTGATGCGATGGGCACTCACCCTTCAGGCGTACTCATTCCAAATCGAGTACATCCCCGGCAAAGAAAACCACGGAGCCGACTACCTCAGTCGCCATCTCGTGGAGGACACAGCAGCTGTCGCCCACCCAACACAACTAAGGGCCACAGCACCAGAATTCGTCCCCGCCCAGTAATACCCTGTCACTAGTGTCCATAGCTACCTGGCACAGCATTGCAGCTCAGGTAGAGCAACTTACTTAGTTTGTAAATAGGACCCTAGGATAGTGCAGTGTTAAACTAGGCTCTGTAGTAGAAAAAGGTCGAATCCAGTAGTCATCGCCTTTTTTCAGTTGAGGGAGCCTGTCACGAATTGGCTAGTTTAAACTCTGCCTATCGACTATTTAGCATTGTGTAGCCTTTGTAACAGTAGAGAGTTAGTACAGTACACAGTAGCAATTAAATTACAGCACACTGCGAGCCTGAGCCACACACACAGCGCAGTGACGTCAGCACTTGAGTTTTGAATATGAACATTTTACCCAATGAGAGCTTACGCAAAGCGGTTCGAGCCAGTTTGACTGGGTCCGAGCCTAACACATTTTTGGTCAGTTGGGAGTAATACACCGAAGTGTTAACAGCTAGAAAGCTGGCAGAGAAATCTCTCTACACTTAGACCAGGAAGCAGGACTTAGGAATCGTAGAATTCTATCAAGTCACACGGGCCTGAACTTGTCAAACAGACGGGCAGGCGAGCTATCCCGAGCTATCCCGAGCTATCCTGTGAACCCCACTCCACAGAAACAAGTTGGTTGAGGAACCTCTACCGCACAAGTCGGAACGAGCGACCCGGTAAAACTCCCTGTCAGACCCCACAGCGTGGCCAGGGAACCCAACTACACAACGACACAGGTGGACCAGAAGCTACCTCACAGAAGGACTTCGACCGCACCACCCGCCAGTTAAGTGTGTTATCCCAAGTGCACTTAAACTGATCAGAACAGGACCACAGTAGTCCAACTATTCAGAAACTCTAAAACGGACCACAGTAGTCCAAATCTACATGAGATATACTAGCGAGTGCCCGATGAAGATAGAACAGCTGCATAGACTATCAGCGATCGAAATATTAGCATTGAAAGAGACTTTTTAAGTTAGATTAGTACTTAGAGAACCTTGTATAGAGTAGAAGAAATAAATGTGTGATTTTAACTGTTATCAAAAGGCTGGACTACATATGATTCATAGCCGTGTGAAAGCTAGTGTGACAGTATTCTTTTACCTTTTTTTCTATCTATTTCTGTACCCCAACCTTAACACAGAACGAGCTAAACAAATAAATTTATTAAAGTAATTCATAGGGTGACTTACTAGCAGTTCCCACCGAATAAACGTGAGGGTCCATAATTCCATTGTGCAGAGCCCATAAACCCCACGTGACAATGATGATTATTATTATTATTATTATTATTATTATTATTGTTGTTGTTGTTGTTGTTGTTGTTGTTATTATTATTATTATTATTATTATTATTATTATTATTATTATTATTATTATTATTATTATTATTATTGGGGTTTCGGATAGCTCAGTGGTTGGAGCACTCGCTACTGTGTCGCAAGTTAAGCACCGTCCAGTGCGGTTAGCACTTGGATGGGTGACCGCAAAAACGTGAAACGACAAATTATAACGCCCCCCGTTGACTCTACTGTGACTGAGTACCTACTCTTTTAAGGGTGGGGAAGGTAAAGCAGCGAGGGAGAGAGATGGGCATCACCCTCATTACGCTGGCCTAAGATAAGTGTGATCTCCAACATCACGCTCCCCTACGGCCACAAGGCAATGGGAATAGCTTTAGATCTACCTTTTTTAAATTATTATAATTATAATTATTATAATTATTATTATTATTATTATTATTATTATTATTATTATTATTATTATTATTATTATTATTATTATTATTATTATTGTTATCTAAGCACCAGCTTCAAGTCGAGTCCAATACTTGGCTCAAAAACTTCACAGTGTACATGCACATTATTTCTTCTTCTTCTTCTTCTTCTTCTTCTTCTTCTTCTTCTTCTTCTTCTTCTTCTTCTTCTTCTTCTCTTTCTTTTGTTCTTTCTCTCTTTCTTTCGGTCTTTCTCTTTTTTTTTTCGTTCTTTCGATTCATTTAGTTTTGTCTTTATTTCTTTCCTTTTGTTATTTCTTCTTCTTTTTCTTCTTCTTCTTCTTCTTCTTCTTCTTCTTCTTCTTCTTCTTCTTCTTCTTCTTCTTCTTCTTCTTCTTCTTCTTCTCCTCCTCCTCTTTTCTTTCGTTCTTTCATTTGTTCGATTGGTTTTGTTTCGTCTTTATTTTTTTCCTTTTCTAATTGGTGCAGACGATAAGCGTTTTATCAACAGATTTCTCTGTTTCAAGTGATAGTGGAACATAGCTTGATACTCATTTAATGACGATAAAACCAAAGCCCTCCTCATTCACAAGCACAACACCTCCTCCTCACTCTCGCCTCTCCCAACATCGCTTACAGCAGGGACAACAAACATTCAGTTCTCATCCTCAGCAAGAAACCTCGGCTACATTCTCTCCGATGACCTGTCCCTCAACAACCACATCTCCAACGTCTGTCGCTCTGCATACACGGCCATACGCCAAATCAGCTCCTTTCGCCACTATCTTACAGTCCCTGCCACCAAAACCCTAGTCTGCGCTCTCGTCCTTTCTCGTCTTGACTATTGCAACTCTCTCCTTGCTGCCATGTTGTTGGGTATAAGAGTTACGTTCTGCATCGACGTTGTCAGATGGGCGGGGTAGGTAAGTTGGTAGAGCGGCTTACTGGTAACCGAAAGGTCCCTGGTTCGAATCCCGGATTAGCCAACCTGTGACCCTATTATTATCGTATTAACCACCTGCGCTCATATAGTCCATTCGTTGTAAAGTGACACCCCACCCCTTGTCAACCCCCTATCTTAACTTCTTACTGTGCAACACTCACTGTGAAAGTTAACAGGATCTGTCGTGGTCAAAGAGGTCCCTTTATAAAGGGGTTGCCAACACAGTCAACAGATTTTAAGTCAGCAACTGGGGGCGTTTTAATTGTACTGATGTCGGATGTATATGCCAATTTATGAAAAGGGAGAGCGACAGTGGTCCGAGCACGACGACGTCAATCAATTGTAGATTATAGTAGCACACGACACCGGAGCGTATAGGCGACTACTGGTCACATTATTCCGACATCAGCGAACCAGTTGATGGTAAGGGGAAAATAATAGGGTCACACGTTGGCTAATCCGGGATTCGAACCAGGGACCTTTCGGTTACCAGTAAGCCGCTCTACCAACTTACCTACCCCGCCCATCTGACAACTTTGATGCAGAACGTAACTCTTATACCCAACAACATGGCGGCTTTGTACTTTGTATCGCTACAAAATCGTCAGCATTAAATATAGACTTCACACATTGGTTCTGCTCTTCGTTCAAGTCTGTCGTCTGCTTTGGTGGCCATTTGCAGATCGTCTAATGGTTGCCCCGCTACTCCTTGATATCACGTCAATTAGCGACAAAAGCAGGACCGGAAAGAAATGACTACTATTTGCGCATCAGGCATAATAATGATGGACGGCCTGCAGTGGCGAGGCACCTGGAACTGGTTCTTGGAAGAAGATATACCCCCACCATGTGATCAGGTCGTTTTGTCTTAGTGTTCAAATATATTCAAGCCTAATTAATAGACCTATCCTTGGTAATACTCCTTCCGTACCCTTTTATTTGTGATGTGTTGTGTCGCCTGTATTATGTAAAGTCATCATTCTACACAACGGTAACGGCACGACCCACAGAAGTGGGATGGTAACGAGACGACCACACCCAAACATCACGATCATGCTATAGGCGATAACCCCTCCTTATCCTTACCCCACCTTCATCTGGTAGGCAACATTTATATGACAAACGATGCTGGAAAGCATGCCAGTGTGACAAGTAATAAGTGTGCTCATAAATGCCCCTCTAACTAGAGGGCAAGAGGCTGATAACCTACGAAGCCATCATTGCTATACATTACTATAGTATGCTACGCTGGAATTAAATTGTAAAGAAGCGCCTCTGTTGTTACATACCCACCCATAGTTGAACTTTCGATCCCCGTTGACGGAACTGTCTTTAAAGGGCTGCCCAAACTGATCATGATGTTCTTACTATCCTATCCTATCCTATCCTATCCTATCCTATCCTATCCTATCCTATCCTATCCTATCCTATCCTATCCTATCCTATCCTATCCTATCCCGTAACTCAGAGGTCGATCGTTTAACCAGCGTATTCCATCTTTCTCTGTTTTCAACAACCCTCATAGCTTCGTTTGTTTCAAGCCAGTCCATTCTCGAATGTGGTCCTCCCACCTCTTTTTCTGTCTCCCTCTTCTTTTGCCTCCTTGCACCGTGCCTTGCAGGAGGGTTTTTGCAAGGCCTGATGCTCCGGTGACAAGGCCTGATTCTCCGGTGACGTGGCCGTACCACCGGAGTTTCCGTTTCTTCACCACTGTGAGCATGTCATCGTGTTGTCCAATGGCTTGTGTGATGATGGTCTGTAGGACTTCATTGTTAATATGGGACAACTTGTTAAACATTGTTGATCACGCAGTTTGAAAATTCGCTGGTGTCAAGGTGATTTTGAACAGACCTAATACTGGGCAGGCTAGTTGGTCATTTTTTTTCTCTCTCCTTATCAAGCAACCATTTAGCTTCCAATTGGTACTGATCGATGTTCTTCTTCGGATGGCAGTCTGAACCGAGATCTACTCTGTGCTCGCGCGCATGCATTCCATGGCACGGCCTTTAGAGATTCTGATGCTCATGTCCTAGACGGGTGATTGTCAGTTGCTTAAACTGGCCTACAAAGTACCAGGCACTACGACCCCTTTCTCTAGCCGCCCCTCTCCACCCCATCCACCCCTACAAATGTTCCATCCCTCACTACCGGTTGTCGTGGATTGCAGGACTGCTGAGTTGTCTGTGGCGTTAGATGATGTGTTTAGTTATAAGCGTGGCGCAATACAGTTGTGAATGGTGTGTGATGGCACAAGTACAAAGGCGTTTTTGTTTTGTTTTTTCGCTTTATTCATTTATGTTACAATATACAGAATTTATTCAGCCAAATGACGACAAAACATTGCAAAATGAAAATTGCCCCCATGTTGGTAAATAGTCACACACACGCACACACACATGCGTGTACGAGGTACAAATGGGGTAATTTCACCAACTTCGCGGCCCTTAGGCGGCGAATTAGGTCAAGTTTCTTCAAAAAAGACACTTTTTCGCAAGAAGTTTGACCTAATTCCTCGCTCCTAAGAGACGAAGTAGGTCAAGTTTCTGAAAAAAAGCACAATTTTCGCAAAAAGTTTGACCTAATTCCTCGCCTATTAGAGACGAAGTAGGTCAAGTTTGTTCAAAAACACAGCTAGGATAAGGAACTTTCCTCGACGATTAGGGTAAGGCAGTGCCTCGACGATTAGGGTAAGGCAGTGCCTCGACGATTAGGGTAAGGCAGTGCCTCGAAAAGGGTTAGGGTCAGGGCTAGTTGCAGCGCTGCAACTAGCCCTGACCCTAACCCTTTTCTGGAACGGGTGCCTTACCCTAATCGTCGAGGCACTGCCTTACCCTAATCGTCGAGGCACTGCCTTACCCTAATCGTCGAGAAAAGTTCCTTATCCTACCCGTCTGGAAGATGCACTACAACTACACCAGGTCAAGTGTACTTGTAGTGCATGTGCACTACAACTACACTTGACCTGGTGTAGTTGTAGTGCACATGCACTACAACTACACTTGGGCAAGTGTACTTTAAGTGCACATGCACTACAACTGCACTTGGCCAAGTGTACTTTAAGTGCACATGCACTACAACTTCACTTCGTGAAGTGAAGTTGTAGTGCACATGCACTACAACTGCACTTTCATGTACTTAGAACAAATGAGCAACGCCAGACAAATGGGGAACGACAAAATTACCTCATTTGGTACTAAAAATGGCAAATTTCGTTCCCCAAATGTGACGTTTCACAACTACACACACACACACACATACACACACACAAACACCATAACCCTAACTCTAACGGACACCCCTTGTGGTCATGAGCAATCTTGCCACTGTAGATTGTTCTAACCTATAAAGGGAACAGTGAAAGCCCCAGTTGAAAACCTGTCTTGCCTGTCTGTAGGCATGACAGATTCACTGCGGCAACAGTACCCCCGTTGGAGTGCCGGGGGTTTCAGTATAAATAGTATCCCCACTTTATGGAAATTTAGTGCTTTAAATTCCCACTGTTGCTATCTTCCTCATATACTCTTTCCCATTCCTGCTCTGTCCTATCACTCTGCTATACTATCTTCTTCTTTGCTAGATCAATGACATACCTTTTTTCTTGAAAACTCTTCCTGGACAAGACTCCTTGTTTGTGTATGAGGTCTGTTGGATCAGCTTGGGAGTGTTGGACGCTTTCTGCTGGATGGTCACTAGGGCTTCCTATGATGTTAGTATTTAGCAATATAGGCATTTTATATGTATATGTTTCGTTGATGATTTGTAATGATGGTTGTATTCTATTTTGTTTTTGTAACCGGGGGTTCGCGTAGTTGAGGTAAACCCTCAGCCGTCCCCCGCGTGGGATGTCTTTATTGTAAAGTGACTGGCCGGTGGAGGGCGTTCAATTTTCCCACTAGGGTTGTTTCAGCAGATCTTTTATGCGGATCGGGGGTTGTCCGGTCCTGATTTGGCTCGGAGGAGTCCGCTGGACCTAAAGCAACAATAAATCAATCAATCAATCAAACTCTAACGGAACCCTCTTTTGACGTGAGGGCCGTCCAAAGAACGTGATAGATTTTTACGTATTTGTGAAAACAATACCGTGTAAACATGTACACACACACACACACACACACAACCCCACACACACACCCACACACACCTTCCCACTACAGTTATACTTTATTTAAAAAAATGTTATGCAATATATCAAGCTTGATGAGTATCTGGGTGTTTGTTGTTGTTGATGTTTTTTTTCGTGCTTGTTTGTTTATTGGTCTGTCTGGTATGATTATGATGTGCAAAGTAAGTTTGGAACTACTGAACTTCTATGTGAGAAAACACTGGTAGGCCATGTGCATAAATCAGATGGGAGCGGAAGGTGGGAGAAGAGAGAGAGAGAGAGAGAGAGAGAGAGAGAGAGAGAGAGAGAGAGAGAGGGAGAGAGAGAGAGAGAGAGAGAGAGAGAGTTATATTTTTTATTTAATTTTTATTTAATTTTCTTCTTTTTATCAGTTGTTCTAGTTAATGAGTTGATGCTTCTTTGGTATAGTTAATTCAATATCTTTTTCTTAGATGTTTTTTTTTAAAAACAAATTATTTTCAATATATCAATTGGTTAGCTGAAAAACGGATATAATCAATAATAATTGAGTCACACACAAACACACACGCAGACACACACACACACACACACACACACACACACTTCAAATGAAGTAAACACTGCATGACATGTCCTCGCTAGCAGGAAGTTAATATTCGATGGCGAAGTGTATAATATACTCACCGGAAGTTATGAAGCACACACACACACACACACACACGCACACACGCACACATAAACACACACACAACTCTCTCTCTCTCTCTCTCTCGCTCTCTCTCTCTCTCTCTCTCTCTCTCTCCCTGAAGTTCTCTCGCGTGACTGACATTGTTTACTTCAGAGAATTGCGTAGTAATTTAAATAAGGAGTGCTCGTTTCCCCATTGCTTCAGGTTTTGACAACTTTAATTTGGTTTAACAACAGACTTCCGCCCAACCCCATCCTCCTCCCCACTTCATCCTCCAACCCCAAACGCACCCCACACACCCCTCCTTTCAATTGTAATTTATTATTGTGTCTCCTTATTCATAACTAATTCAGTTTTCTTCCACCGAGTTAGGTCGCATATAAAAAGCGCAATTTTTCGAAGGATTTTCCACATGCGCGCATTTCTCCAAATAAGCACTATATTCTATATTCATTGAGCATTCCAAATGCGCGCGCGCATACTCACACATACGCTCGCGCGCTCGTACACACACACACACACACACACACACACACAAGCGCGCGTGCCCATACACAGACACAGACACACACACGCACACACACATATGGTTTTAACCCGTGCCGAGCATGATTTATGGTACATATCCACGATCGCCCTTTGTCGGTTTCACTCTGGAGATGATAGAAAAACTCGTTCATCAGTAGGTGCTGCCCCGAGTTGTCTGAAATTTTTTTTTTTTAAAGCGCCACAAAACGTTTCGATTGCTTGCCACGAACTATTTTTTGCTTCTGGGCATCCTTTTGCCATAAACGTGCGCTTTTAAAATAGCGCAGCACATGTTGACTGCACAATAGCCAACCAATCAAAGTGAAGCTTGCTGAAAATGAAAGTTACTGTCAATCGCACTGATGACACAACAATACTATCAAATATAAATACTAATATACCGATTGCACATAAAAGTAATTAGTCCGTCAAATAGCAAGTACACAAATCTTACCCGACTGTAAATGACAAAACATCTTTCCTTGCTATTTCACTATTAAACACATCGCCATTCGCAAATCGAAAACGCACCACTCTGGACGCCATCTTTTTCTCTTCGCAAACAACCTTTCGAGACCCTTACAGTCAAAGGGTTGCGCAGACTTTACCCCAAAATAGTTACGTAGCGTTACGTAGCGCTCTGCCTAGGCAAATCGGAGTTGGTTTAACCTTGTTGGTTGTCTTCTCATATACACTGACACAGTTCGAAAGGACAACAAGGAAGACTTAGTTAATCATTGTTTATAGGGTCCAGCGGACTGCAAAGAGCCGAATCAAGACCACAAGTTTGTTGGAAGAGGACTCACCTCTGATTCGTATAAAAGATGATCCTATCGAACCCCGTTTACAAAAACAAAATAAACTATAAACATCATTACAAAATATTACCATATAAAATGCCGACATTTCTAAATATTATTACCATAGAAAGCCCTTCTGACCATTTGGCAGAAAGCGTCCAATATCTCCAAGCTGACAACAGACCCCATACACAAATGAGGAGTTTGGGGAGAGTTTTCAAGAGAAAACGTAGATGACTGGCCTAGCAAAGAGGACAGTACATTGATAGAACAGATTAGGAACGAGAAAGAACAAATGAGAATGACAGAAACAGTGGTAAAGAAAGAGATTTCTCTTATATAGCGCACTTACAAGCTCAGCGAGCTTCTCAAGGCGCTGGCCCGTAATATTCAGCAATCACAAAATTGTTTGCTGAAGTCAGGATTCGAACCCACGTCGCCCAAGACGCACTCACACAAATCGTGCGCTCTGACCACTGAGCTATCCCTGTGGCCGGTACTTTGAAGCACTAAATTTCCATAAAGTGGGGATACTATTTATACAGAAAGCGCGGCACTCCAAAGGGGCGCGGGATGGGGGGTCGGAGTGGGGTGGGAGGAACAAGAGATACTAAACGAAATTAGATTACAGCTCATGATTGTAAAGACCCGATTTTGATTTGGGCCTTCCACAATGAATTATGCTCATAAGGATTGTGGCTTTCTTCTTTTGACAGCTGAGTGAGGTAAGGTAAAGGTAAAGGTAGTCCCATAGCCTTGAGGCCGTAGGGGAGCGTGATGTTGAAGATCACACTTATCTTGGGCCAGCGTAATGAGGGTAATGCCCATCTCTCTCCCTCGCTGCTTTACCTTCCCCACCCTTAAGAGAGTATGTACTCAGTCACAGTTGAGTCAACTGGGGGCGTTGTTATTTGTCGCTTCACGTTTTTGCGGTCACCCATCCAAGTGCTAACCGCACTGGGCGGTGCTTAACTTGCGACACAGTAGCGAGTGCTCCAACCACTGCGCTATCCGACACAATACACGAAGTACGCAAGGCGTTAAAACCACTGAGATGAGTTCACTGAACGGTTAAGTGCGCAAGAAGTATACTACAGTTGGCAGAAGTGGGGGCGTTTGGACGGTTCAATAGTGCGCGTATTGACGGTTAAAAAGCGCGCTTTTTCACGTGCGCAAGTGGAAAGTGTTGCGCTTTTGGGGTTGGCCTCCTCCCCCTCCTTCCCCCGAGTTAATATGATGGTGTTCAGCTGAATGATTTAAAAGTGTGTCTCCCTTTCTCAGAGCCACCCGGTATTTCGCCCTACCCCATGCAACACACTCAACCCTTGCCCTACAATGAGGGACGCAAGTTTTTCGATGTTTTCAGAGAGAATTAGGATGCAACACACTCCGCTCTTTCTGACCTCAGAATGCTTTGATTATAACACTGCTTCAGTGAGACAATTTGCTTATAGTGTTTTGAACCATTACAAAAATGTATTTATTTATTCATTCGTTTATATATTTCTTTTACATTAATGTCGTAACTATTTATCGCTTGAAAGATATCCGAATCAAATGTCGTTGTACTCGCATGCTGTCAGGCCTTATCTGCAATTGTTGATAGAGGATCGTTTTCAATGGACGATGATTTTGTCCTCAGTATGGTGACTTCGCTCTTTACCTTAATGACCTGCACACGGCGTTCTTTCAAATTGTGTATTCTTTCAGCTAATGAAAGTTTGATAAGATAAGATCAGATCAAATCAGTTAAGAATACTTGGTTATCTCAAATCACGAGAAATGCACATGTCGCACAAGAATTAAAAAAAAACACTGCTAGTTTGATAGCCCTGCTTTTTATGTTCAAAGGCAAATAACCCTAGTGTTGATTTTATTATTATTATTATTATTATTATTATTATTATTATTATTATTATTATTATTATTATTATTATTATTATTATTATTATTATTATTATTATTATTAAGGCATTATAATTGCACTGTACCAAATAATTTATTGACTGGATATCATTTTTATTGGTCGACGATGTTTTGTTCTCAGTAGGATGACTTCGCTCTTTACCTTCATGACATGCACATGACGTGATTGGAAGCTGGTTATGCTTTCAGCCATGTTTGTCAATGTTTGTGAAGTCAACAAACGAGTCAACAAAGATTGTTCGCTCTCCTAGTCTTATTTTCAAAGTTAAATAACGCTATAGAGTTGAATTGCTCATTATTTAGAAATTATAATTGCACTCAACCAAATAATTACTTAAAGGGACAGGCACGTGAACGAGTACAATTGTCCAGCT
>CM072517.1:55039434-55136934 GCA_036898135.1 Oncomelania hupensis | reverse complement strand
GGTTATTTCCCTCCCAGATGTCGCTAAAAATGGGTCAACTTAGCTGTAAGCTTAGTTAAGCTTATGTCCTTTCTCCTCCCCCCACCTCTCTCTCTCTCTCTCTCTCTCTCTCTCTCTCTTTCGCGATTTGTCACTGTGGGAACATTCTGTCAATCAGTACTTGTTTTATATCTATATTTTCCCAGATGTCGCTAAAAATGGGTCAACTTAGCTGTAAGCTTGGTTAAGCTTATTTCCTTTCTTCCCCCCCCCCCTCTCTCTCTCTCTCTCTCTCTCTCTCTCTCTCTCTCTCGCGAGTTGTCGCTGTGTGGAAAATTCTGTTAAACAGTACTTGTTTTATACATGTACTTAACTATTGTCCCTGTTAACCTCGTAATAATTCACATAAAGCGGTAAAAAGTGACCGTTTGCATGAGAGGACAGTAGATGTTATCCCTATCCCTATCGTGTCCCGTAACCCTGAGATCGTAGGGGCACCACAGATGATCGTTTAACCAGCATACTCCATCTTTCTCTGTCCTCAGCAGCCCTGATGGCTTCGCTCAGTGTCAAACCAGTCCATTCTCGAATGTTGACATCCCACCTCTTTTTCGGTCTTCCTCTTCTTCTACCTCCTTGCACTGTGCCTTGCCGAATAGTCTTTGCCAGGCCTGATGATCTGGTGACGTGGCCATACCATCGGAGTTTCCGTTTTTTCACCACTGTGAGCAGGTCATCGTGTTGTCCAATGGCTTGTGTGATGGTGTGTCGGACCTCGTCGTTGGTGATGTGTTGGGTATAGAAAATGCCCAGAAGTCTTTCTTTAGCACCTCATCTCCATGCTTTGTAATCTTCGTTGGAGATCTGCTGTGAGGGCCCATGCTTCGCAAGCATATAGGAAGATGGAGATGACAAGGGAGCGCAGCAGTCGTACTTTGGAATGTAGACTGATGGTCATGTCTTTCCAAATGGGCTTCAACCTTGTCAAGGCAGCAGTTATTTGTGCGATCCTGGAGAGGACTTCCTGTCGGGACCCATTGTCTGATACAATGGCTCCTAAATATTTGAAGCTATGCACTGTGTTGAGGGAATGGCCTTGGACTTTGATGTCCGTGTTGATGCCATTGGTGTTGTTGGTCATCATTTTGGTCTTCCCTGCCCTTATTTCCATTCCATAAGCTCTGGAGGTAGTGTCAAGCCTCTGTACCAGCTGTTCAAGTTCTTGTTCCTCTCCAGCCAATCCATCAATGTCATCCGCAAAACAAAGATTGGAGATTGCTCTACCCCCTATGCTGACTGTGCCTTCATGATCTGCAAGAGCATCTGACATGATGCGCTCTAGGAAGATGTTGAAGAGTGTTGGAGAGAGTAGGTATCCTTGACGCACACAGATTGTTGTTCTGAACCAGTTCCCGATGGCGCTGTTGTAGAGGACTGCACTGGTAGCCTTGTCATACAGGCTTTTGATGACTTCAATAACTTTAGGGCTGATGTTGTACACTTTCATTGTTGCCCATAGAGCTGCATGCCTAACTCGGTCAAACCCTTCTTGAAGTCTAGAACACATGATATAGATGTTGTTGGTGCTGTAGGTATTTCTTACAGATTATTCTGAGGTTGAAAATCTGTTCAGTGGTACTTCGCTCTGCCCTGAATCCTGCTTGTTCTTCAGCTATGATTTGTTCAGCTTGGGGTTTCAACCTGTTGAGTATTATTTTCAGGAGGACCTTGCTGGGAGGGCTGATGAGGCTGATGGTGCGGTAATTTTCACACTCCTGAAGGTTACCTTTTTTTGGAAGAGTCCCTTTCTTTAGCGATTGCACTGCTGCCTCAACTTCTTCCCGGAGAATTGGGAGGATTTGTTCTTCTTCTCTGTTCTCTGGACATGCTAGAACTGATGGGTCTCCATTTGGTGTATAGTTGTAAAGGTCAGACAGTACTCTGTCCATCTGTCCAAGACTTCTTGTTTTTCTGTAAGGCATATGCCAGACTTGCTTTGGATCGTGGATACATGTATATAATGTCATTTTATGTTTTTAATATTTAGCGTAAATATGCGTAAACCTTAAACCTCCTGTACTTAAATGGCATTAAAAAAAAACTCTCTCTATCAGTACACACAAATCTCTCTGTCTCTGTCTGTCTGTCTATCTGTCTCTGTCTCTCTGTTTTTTTTTTATATACTCTCTCCGAGAACTGTATTATACAAATTTCCATGGCTTCAACTGTATATGAACCACACGCCTGACGATTAGGGAAAAAGCAGTATACCTTCTATACATACACGCACGCACGCACACACACTCACACACACACACACACACACACAGGTCTTCAACGTTGGCGTGTATTCGTTCCGCTTGTCAGTAGAGACGTAATATAATAGTCACGCATTGAAAAGAGTGATCATCGTGGCTCGGACACACCATTTCATCGCAATTGTCAGAAGACTTCAACACACTGTCGCTAAAACGTGGGGTTTGGTCTCTTAAGAGGTCTTGAGTCTATACTACTAGAAGTCTTCCTGGTTCGTCTGCCGTATCGCCCATGTTGGGCGTGGACTTTACACTTTAATTTTCATTCATTGGTCTTGGATAACATGGAAGCCGGTTGTTGACATACTTCACTAATCCAAGTTCTCGGACACACGGACGAATTGCGATAATAAAGGCCACTTCAGTAACCAATACCAGGAAACACCTATGCGGAGTATAGTAGCACTTAAGACCAATTTAAGTCATAGACAAAGTACTTTGGTGGTTATGTAAGCATCCACGTGTATGCGTCAACTGCCATTTCAGACCTCGCGGTGTGCAGATGGCGTTGCCTCATGCGTGTCTTGTCTTCAGGATGAGTTTTGACTGGATGACAGGAAGCGTGCCACTTGATTTTGACCTCGTAACGTCCTGGAGGATTTTGACATGTCGAACGTTTATTAATGAAGTGGAACAATGTTTACGGACGGTCGCCTTTCGGATGCAGCAATTCATTTCAATTAAATTCCCATGGCCACACAGCCCTGGCTATTATATCACGAAAGGGAAAAACAACAATTAGTGCGCTATGTTTTTAAACTACAGAAGAGAAGATAATGTTTGTCAACACTTGACGCGCTTTGAAGTGGCCGTTTGTACTGTAGACCAAAGTGAGTACATACATACAAATGGCGCCTCTTTGCGCGTCTTGTGTCAACCGTTCTACGAAACGTCCCACTGGCTTCAAGACACTGATACAGAGACAGGCCCATCTTTAAACTTTAAAGGGACCCTCTTTGTCCACGTCACTTACACCGATCCGTCTAACATATAATGAGTGTTGTCTCATTACCCAAAACATTAACTTGCAAGAAAAGAAAACAAAAAACAGCGCTTTCGCAAAAGTATCCTTTTATTTTAATCAATAAAAGCGATAGTTCTCCATCTTTCTATACGCGGGCGAAACATGGACCCTCACAGCAGATCTACAACGAAGAATTCAAAGCATGGAGGTGAGGTGCTACACAAGACTTTTGGGCATTTCCTATACCCAGCATATCACCAACAACGAAGTCCGACAGACCATCACACAAGCTATTGGGCAGCACGATGACATGCTCACAATAGTGAAAAAACGGAAACTCCGATGGTATGGTCGCGTCACCAGTTCATCAGGCCTTGCAAAGACCATCCTGCAAGGCACGGTGCAAGGAGGCAGAAGAAGAGGGAGACAGAAAAACAGGTGGGAGGACAACATTCGAGAATGGACTGGTTTGACACTGAACGAAACCATGAGGGTTGCTGAGAACAGAGAAAGATGGAGTATACTTACGCTGGCTATACGATCATCTGTGGTGCCCCAACGACCTTTGAGTTACGGGATAGGATGGGATAGGATAGGATAGGATATATATCTATATATATATATATATTTCTCTTGTTTAACGCCAGGGGAAGATAAGATAAAGATAAGATAAGACAACTTTATTATCTTTTACAAGAAATCACTTCCTGTGAGAACAGAAATTGAAATTTCAAACTTGTGCGGTTGGTTAGGGAAACGAACGCCCATTTTTTTTTTTATTGTTTGATGCGAATTTTAGGCTAAACTCATTTTCGGAAAAAATAACCAAAGGCTTCGGACCTGACCACGTCACTCCCTTGCTCAAAGCCCTACACTGGCTTCCCATCTCCCAACGCATTCAATACAAGACCTTGTCTCTCTGCTACAAGTCCCTCAACAACTCCGCTCCTCTCTATCTCTCTGACTTACTTCACCCATACATTCCCTCTCGCTCTCTTCGCTCTGCCTCCGACCCTCTCCGCCTCCGCATTCCTCGCTCCAAACTCAGCACGTTCGGGTCCCGCTCCTTCTCTGTCTACGGCCCATCCATCTGGAATACTCTTCCACTCTCTCTCCGTCAGAAACCCTCTCCCACCTCCTTCCAGTCTGCCCTCAAAACTTACCTTTTCAAGCAGTTCTAACACTATGACCTCACTACGCACCCCATCGCCAGCTGTCTCTTGCATATAGTGTCTGGTCTGTTTGTGGTATGAGTATATTTGAGTGAATGTATTTTTTGCGTAATTGTTACATGTGTCACTGTCTAAAGCGTGCACATGCGTGCGTGAGTTGTGAGTGCGCGCTTAGAGTTATAATTATTATAAGATAAGCGCATTATAAATACAGTAATTAATTAATTAATTAATTAACCTAAAATGTTTTTTTCATGAATGAGTAAATGAGTAAATCAATCAACCAATCAATGACCGGGGTTCTTTCGCACCTCCAACATAAACGGTAGTAAAGCATGTTCAGCGTGGTTTTAAACACCCTGTGGTTGTCTTTACCTGATTGCCGATACGCCTGCAACAGCTGGATTCTAATGTCATTAAGAAATTTTGCGACGATGTCCAAACTAGAAAGACATTCCTTAACGATAATCTCTGCTCTGGCGTTCTGTAGGGAATTCCCATTGCTGTAGCTAATTTCTATAGGAACACTGGCCAATGAGATCTCTCCAAATAAGTCTATTGCGTAAAACGCTGACCTAAAGGTTATTGACCTCTAAAATTAAAATGGCCTCGCCGCACCTTAACCCACCGCCGTGCCAAAGGTCAAGTATGAATGGAGACTAGAGGACGTCCCAGTCAGAGACTAGTGCGGACGAAGTTGTTCAACTGAAGGAAAGTGCGCTGAACTGAGATGACGGAGTCTTTAAATGCTTATGTTGTTCAAGGAGTCTGAGATATTTTTATGGACATATACTATGTATGACATGCGTTCGGTGTCCCTTTCAAGGTGAGAGACAGTTTGTATGTGGGTGTGGAGGGGGGGGGAGTGGCGCGTGTGTGGGAATAATACTGAAGTGGAGGGTGGAGTATTTCAGGGTGTGGTGACTCTACCAAAGAATTGGGCGGGGGTGGGATTAAGAGGAATAATACACTATGATCTAAAACGAAGGTAGGGAATTGGGGAGTAAAACGTACGATAATTTTGTGAAAATGTGACACACATCAAAACATTTTGCGACGAAAAGGTAGGGAGGGAAGGGGGAGGGAGGGGGAAGTAGGAGGAAGAGGGGCGAAGAATAAAAAAATTGGATGCATTCTAATAATAATAATAATAATAATAATAATAATAATAATAATAATAATAATAATAATAATAATAATAATAATAATAATAATAATAATAATAACAATAATAATAATTACACATTCAGGGGAAGGAAGGAAATAAGAAACAAAAAATGGGGACATGTGGAAGGGATATGTGAAGGGATAACCCATTGATCCTTGTCACGAACTGGCTAGCTTTAACTCTGCACATTTACTATTTAGCTATGTGTAGTCATTGTAAGAGTAGAGAGTCAGGTATTACACAGCAGCAATTACAGCACACCGCGAGCCCGACCCACGCTAGCGCAGTGAGTCAGCACTTGAGCTTTGAATCGTTTTAACCAATCAGAGCAGGCTCAGTGGGTAGAGCAGTTTGAGTGTGTCAGAACCTAACACAGTTTGAATCAGTCATGTGTGAGAAGAGGAAGAAGTAACATCTACTACTTAGCTAGCAGAGAATCTCTTCACTCATAGACCAGGAAGCAGGACTTAGAATTCTCTCAAGTCATCACGGGCCTGAACTTGTCAAACAGGTAAATGAACACCCTTCTGTTTCATCGTGATATATTTATATTATTGTTGAAATTATGTTTGTGGAATTTGCTATGCATAAATGTGAATTATTAATCCGAATTTGCCGTACCACGTGGAAGAGCCGACCACGAGGCGAAACACGACCGGTTGCGCCGCCATGTTGTATCCCGTACGGAACCCCTGTTGTTTAACTTATATGTATGTTTGCAGACCAGTGGCTGTACCACTGAATGTTTATATTATTATTAATTCGGTATGTGTATAGTTAGACACGATTTATATTTATGTATGTATAGGAATTTAGAGTGAGAGTACAGCGGACCCCGGAAGTAGCAGAATGTTCGTCGCTTATGTATAGAGATGTGGAGCTATCACTGAGGGCTACTTTGGCTTTCAGTGAGACGCTCTGCACAAACCGATTATTCAGGGTTGTGCAGAATTTCGTCTCTTATATTACAGACGAGCAGGCGAGCTATCCCGAGCTATCCCCACTCCACAGAAACGACCCGTTGGTTGAGGAGACTCTACCGCACAAGACGGAAAGAGCTGCCTTGGAAAACTCCCTGTCAGACCCCACAGCGTGGCAAGGGAACCCAACTACACAACGACACAGGTGGACCAGAAGCTACCTCACAGAAGGACTTCGAACCCCCACTCATGAGTTAAGTGCATAACACGAAGGTGCACTTAAACTGATTATAACAGGACCACAGTAGTCCAACTCTTCAGAAACTGTAAAACGGACCACAGTAGTCCAAATCTACATGAATTCGAATAGAAAGTGCCCGATGAAGATATAACAGCTGCCTAGACTATCAGCGATCGAACTAGTAGCAGTGACTGAGACATTTTAAGTTAGATTAGTACTTAGAGAATCTTGTATAGAGTAGAAGAAATAAATGTGTGATTTTAACTGTTATCCAGTGGCTGGACTACTTATGATTCATAGCCGTGTGAAAGCTAGTGTGACAGCATTCTTTTACCATTTTTCTATCTATTTCTGTACCCCAACCTTAACACGGAACGAGCTAAACAAATAAATTTATTAAAGTAATTCATAGGGTGACTTACTAGCAGTTCCCACCGAATAAACGTGAGGGTCCATAATTCCATTGTGCAGAGCCCATAAACCCCACGTGACACTTTAATTGGCGAGCCTAGCTAGGATCTGTGTATAATAGGAATTGGGTATAACCGGATCTAAGTACAATAAAATTAGATAACAGTAGAAGTAGAAGAACTTAGAATAGTGTAAAGGTATAACACTGATCAGTTGTGGTGCACTATTCTTTAGTTAAAAACTTTTTTGCTTCAATTATTTTTGTATCTGTATGTTGCATTGTTCTTTTGCAGGTTTTGCTTAAATAACTGTTGTATGCCATTTGACTCTTGTTTTATTCTATTATTGATTATGAATTGTATGGTCTTTGCATTGTTCTTATTGAATTGCAATATTGCTAGTGTTTTGGTATTCCACGTGATTCAGAGGTTGTTCATAGACACGTTTGGCAATGTCGGACCCAGTGGCCTTGAGATTGCGCTTCAAAGAATTAGGGGAAGCTTTACACTTAGCAGGGGGAGACCTAATTGCGTATATCAATGCAGAGGTAGAGAAGCAGGAGGCTAAGGCAGAGAGAGCAGCAGAGAGAGAGGCGAAGAAACTCGAAGCGGCAGAGAGAGCTGCAGAGAGAGAACAGAAAAAAGCAGAACTAGAAGCAGAGCAAAAGAAACTAGCATTAGAAGCAGAGCAGAAGAAACTAGCATTAGAAGCAGAGCAAAAGAAAGCTGAGTTAGAAGCAGCAAGAGAACAGAAAAAAGCAGAGTTAGAAGCAGCAAGAGAACAGAAGAAATTAGAATTAGAAGGAGAACAGAAGAAGGCAGCATTAGCAGCAGAGAGAGAAGCAGAAGTTAGGAAATGGGAGTATGAGCGGGCAGAAAAAGAAAAAGAGAGGGAAGAAAAGGAAAAAGAAAGACAGCATGAGTTAGAGCTAAGAAGATTGGGATCAGGAGCTTCAAGTTCTTCCTCAACCCCTCCCCACTCAGATCAGCTAGAGGTAGCACCCAACCCTGTACAAGGAATGTCATTTCCACTGGGAACATTCAATGAGAGAGAAGAAGGTCTAGATCTCTATCTGACTAGGTTTGAGCGTCTAGCAACAGAGTACAAACTAGATCCCACTCATTGGTCTTTTAAGCTTAGTCAAGGGCTTAGAGGAAAGGCTTATGACATCTACAGTAAGCTACCGACTGACAGAGTGACTGACTATCACAAAGTAAAAGAGGCACTCCTAACGGGATTCGAACTAACAGGAGAATGCTACCGGCAAAAATTCCGCACCAATCGGAGAGTGAAAGGAGAGAGCTATGCGCAGTTCGCGGATCGGTTGTCCACAATGCTGGATAAGTGGATTAGCCAGTCAGCCACGGCTAAGACGTATGATGGACTGACAGAACTGTTAGTATGGGAACAGCTACGGGAAACCATGACCCCCGAGCTGAGGACATTCTCAGTAGAGCAGGGCGCGGAAAGACTGGAAGATCTGGTCAAGGTCGCAGATAGGTACGTGGCCGCCCACGGAGAAGCCAAGAGCTTCAGGCGAGACCTAAAGCCTAACGGGAAAGAGGCACAGAAACGAAGCCCTAACCGGGAAGAGCGCACCGCGAATAAGCCGAATAACCCCAGACCTGGGCAAAATAAAGGACCCAACACGGAATTCGGGAAAAGAGGTCCCGCAGAACAGAGACGGTATTGTTCGTTCTGCAACAGAAACAATCACTCCACCGCAGAATGTTTCAAGTTGGCCGCACAACGTAGGGAAGAGCGCGAAAGCCGGCCAGCGCACAGAGTTCTAACTCAAAGCAGCGGTAACAAGCCACACACGATCGGAGATCACCCATCGGTGACAGACACGGTCAAGGTCAATGGAAAAGAAGCGAACTGTCTGTATGACACAGGTCTATCATACGACGCGATAGTTAGCGAATCTCTTGTATCGCGCGCGGACTTGACAGACAAGACAGTCGACTTACAAGGAGCAGACTTGACGAAACCGACGACTACTTGCCCAATAGCTTGGATAGAAGTAGAGAGTAGGTACGTCACAGGACGAATCCAAGCAGCTGTTTTACAGAAACCCCTGTATGATCTAGTGCTAGGTTGTAGGTATGTGTTCTTAGGCACGCCCCCTAAAACTGTAGAGATAGCTGCAGTGCAAACCAGGGCCCAAGCTAAAACCCAACCACCCCAGCCCGAGTTCGCTCCGAATCCAGGACTCGAAGAGATCAAAACAGCACAGAAAGAAGACACCTCGATAGCGAAGTGCTTCCAGAAGCTACCCAAGGCGCACACACCCCCGCACAAGGGAGACTTCTACATGGAAGAGGGAGTTCTACATCGACAAGGAGATGGAGATCACACCCAACTAGTACTACCAGCCACCCTTCGAGCCCAAGTACTAGAACTAGGCCACAGCATGCCACTCAGCGGACACATGGGAATTGGAGCCACAGTGCAGAGAATCAGCGCACACTACTATTGGCCAGGAATCACGGAGGATGTCAAGCGCTACGTGAAATCTTGCCACCAATGTCAACGATATTCCCCGCGACATCACACCGTACCAGTTACCTTAGGACCATCAGTAGTAGTCGGCGTGCCATTCCAGCAAGTCTCAGTAGACATAGTAGGACCACTGCCCATGACCAAGAAGAGGAACAGATTTCTACTCACACTCGTCGACGCATGTACGATGTGGTGCGAAGCAGTCCCGTTGCCAGCGATCGACACCAAGAAGATTGCAGATGCACTCATCGCCATCTTTACCAGAGTCGGATTCCCGGACAGCATTAGAACGGACAACGGATCTCAGTTCACCGGCCGCCTGATGCAAGACGTGTTCGAGTTGATACAAGTTCATCACATTCGCACACCACCATACCACCCAGCCAGCAACGGACAAGTAGAAAGACTGAATGGAACCCTTCTCACCATCCTCAGGAAAGTCGCCGACGACAATCCAGAAGCGTGGGACACCTACGTGAATGCGGCACTGTTCGCATACAGAGAAACGCCCCATGCAGCCACAGGCTACACCCCGTCAACATTGCTATTCGGCAGACCTCTAGCAGGACCGCTAGAAGCCCTACGCAGAAGTTGGACGGAGGCCAAGATAGACGACACACCAAGAGGTGCCACCAAGTACGTCGCAGACCTGCAGGAAACCCTCAAAGCAACGTGGAAGAAAGCTGGTGAAGCACTGAAGAAGGCAAGAGCCCGTCAGGCGAAGTACTACAACCGCCACGCGAAGGACAGAGAACGGCAAGTCGGCGATCAAGTGCTACTCTTACTTCCAAGTGGAACCAACAAGCTGGACATCGCTTGGAGAGGACCGTACCGGGTGACTGCCAAGAAATCCAAGACAGTCTACCAAGTAGAGGTGAACGGGAGAGCCCGATACCACCACATCAATCTCCTCAAGAAATACTCGGACCGACCAGCGACCCCCAGCACTCACAACTTGTTAGCCATCGCCATCGCGGAAGAAGGAGAAAGCATGGAGACCAATGCAGTAGAGTATCCCCTGCACTCCAAAGAAACCTACAAAGACGTGATACTCAACGGAGACCTAGCCGCTAAACAGCAACAGCAAGTAAGACAGGTCATTCGACAACATCAGACTGTGCTAACAGACCGACCAGGGAGGACAGACCTCGTCGAAGTAACCTTAACGGTGACCGACCCAACACCCGTCCGCCAGAAGCTCTACCCGATGCCACTGTCTCAGCAGCGAGCCATCAAGGAAGAGATAGACACCTTACTGGCAGCCGGAATCATCTCAGAGTCTACTTCACCCTACAGCGCAGGCACGGTATTGTTGCGAAAACCCAACGGAGAGCATCGACTGTGCATCGACTTCAGACTCCTGAATGCAGTAACGCAGTTCCAGCCAGAGCCACTCCCGGACCAGACAGACCTATTTGCCAAGCTACAGCGAGCGAAGTACTTCTCACGCATCGACCTCAGCAAAGGTTACTACCAGATACCAGTGCAACCGCAAGTCCGAAAGTACCTAGCGTTTAGCACTATGGAAGGACACTTCGAGTTCAATGTACTTCCATTCGGACTCCACAACGCACCCAGCATCTTCAGCGCCATGATGCGAAAACTCCTGGCACCCCTGAGCAGCGAGCACCTACATTCGTTTATGGACGACATCCTCATCGCCACACCTACGTGGGAGGAACATGTCACGCTCCTACAACAACTACTCGCCCGCCTCAGAGACACGGGATTGACGGCAAGACCCACCAAATGTCAGATTGGATTCACAGAACTAGAATTTCTGGGACACACCATAAGTCAAGGAAGCCTGCGACCGGTAGAAAAGACCGTGAAACGCCTACTCGACGCTCCTAGGCCCAAGACAAAGAAGGAAGTGCAGTCATTTCTAGGACTCTGCGGCTTCTACCAGAAGTTCATCCCCAACTACAACAGCATCGCCGTACCACTGACAAATGGAACCCGGAAAATCGCCCCGGACAAAGTAGTTTGGACAGCGGAATGTGAGACAGCATTCCAAACACTCAAGGACAGAATGAAATCGGCGCCAGTACTCCACCTACCCGATTTGACTCAGCCATTCGTTCTTCGCACCGACGCAAGCGACTTAGGCCTCGGAGCAGTACTGCTACAGCGCGACCCCAAGAATGCAGAGACGCTATTCCCTGTCGCCTACGCCAGCAGAAAATTGAGATCCGCCGAGACCCACTACGCCACGTCGGAGAAAGAATGTCTTGGACTAGTCTGGGCCATACAGAAATTCCAACTCTACCTGTATGGGACCCACTTCACAGTTCAGGTGGACCACCAACCACTATCGTTCCTGGCAGCCTCCAAGTCTTTGAACTCTCGCCTGATGCGATGGGCACTCACCCTTCAGGCATACTCATTCCAGATCGAGTACATTCCCGGCAAAGAAAACCACGGAGCCGACTACCTCAGTCGCCATCTCGTGGAGGACACAGCAGCTGTCGCCCACCCAACCCAACTAAGGGCCACAGCACCAGAATTCGTCCCCGCCCTATAAAAACCCTGTCACTAGTGTCCATAGCTACCTGGCACAGCATTGCAGCTCAGGTAGAGCAACTTAGTTAGTTTGTAAATAGGACCCTAGGATAGTGCAGTGTTAAACTAGGCTCTGTAGTAGAAAAAGGTCGAATCCAGTAGTCATCGCCTTTTTTCAGTTGAGGGAGCCTGTCACGAACTGGCTAGCTTTAACTCTGCACATTTACTATTTAGCTATGTGTAGTCATTGTAAGAGTAGAGAGTCAGGTATTACACAGCAGCAATTACAGCACACCGCGAGCCCGACCCACGCTAGCGCAGTGAGTCAGCACTTGAGCTTTGAATCGTTTTAACCAATCAGAGCAGGCTCAGTGGGTAGAGCAGTTTGAGTGTGTCAGAACCTAACACAGTTTGAATCAGTCATGTGTGAGAAGAGGAAGAAGTAACATCTACTACTTAGCTAGCAGAGAATCTCTTCACTCATAGACCAGGAAGCAGGACTTAGAATTCTCTCAAGTCATCACGGGCCTGAACTTGTCAAACAGGTAAATGAACACCCTTCTGTTTCATCGTGATATATTTATATTATTGTTGAAATTATGTTTGTGGAATTTGCTATGCATAAATGTGAATTATTAATCCGAATTTGCCGTACCACGTGGAAGAGCCGACCACGAGGCGAAACACGACCGGTTGCGCCGCCATGTTGTATCCCGTACGGAACCCCTGTTGTTTAACTTATATGTATGTTTGCAGACCAGTGGCTGTACCACTGAATGTTTATATTATTATTAATTCGGTATGTGTATAGTTAGACACGATTTATATTTATGTATGTATAGGAATTTAGAGTGAGAGTACAGCGGACCCCGGAAGTAGCAGAATGTTCGTCGCTTATGTATAGAGATGTGGAGCTATCACTGAGGGCTACTTTGGCTTTCAGTGAGACGCTCTGCACAAACCGATTATTCAGGGTTGTGCAGAATTTCGTCTCTTATATTACAGACGAGCAGGCGAGCTATCCCGAGCTATCCCCACTCCACAGAAACGACCCGTTGGTTGAGGAGACTCTACCGCACAAGACGGAAAGAGCTGCCTTGGAAAACTCCCTGTCAGACCCCACAGCGTGGCAAGGGAACCCAACTACACAACGACACAGGTGGACCAGAAGCTACCTCACAGAAGGACTTCGAACCCCCACTCATGAGTTAAGTGCATAACACGAAGGTGCACTTAAACTGATTATAACAGGACCACAGTAGTCCAACTCTTCAGAAACTGTAAAACGGACCACAGTAGTCCAAATCTACATGAATTCGAATAGAAAGTGCCCGATGAAGATATAACAGCTGCCTAGACTATCAGCGATCGAACTAGTAGCAGTGACTGAGACATTTTAAGTTAGATTAGTACTTAGAGAATCTTGTATAGAGTAGAAGAAATAAATGTGTGATTTTAACTGTTATCCAGTGGCTGGACTACTTATGATTCATAGCCGTGTGAAAGCTAGTGTGACAGCATTCTTTTACCATTTTTCTATCTATTTCTGTACCCCAACCTTAACACGGAACGAGCTAAACAAATAAATTTATTAAAGTAATTCATAGGGTGACTTACTAGCAGTTCCCACCGAATAAACGTGAGGGTCCATAATTCCATTGTGCAGAGCCCATAAACCCCACGTGACAATCCTTAAACCCTAGATATTGCTAAACCTGAATTCCTACGGTTTGACTATTAATTAAGCAATGGCATACATGGGGATACAGGTTTTACATGTACAAAGGATAAACAATGTGGCTGATCAGCCATCAATTATTTTCTGAATAGATGGGTTTTCAAAGCGGACTTGGAAGGCCGGCATGGCGCATGGGCAGATCACGAAGAGACTTCGATCGGCAGACAGTTCAAAATATGCAGATATTAATAATTTTCAAAGGGAGGGGGGAGAGAAACGGAGGGGGAAATGGAAGGACGCCATTTTGTGTAGATTATGTCGCAACAAGAACTTCTTGACTTTTAATTAGTTCTCTTGTTGACAGGAGCATTGGTCTTCTATTTGTATTGCCATCATTACACCTTGTCTTGGATGTTGAGATTTTTTTCTCATGCCTATCCTATCCCGTAACTCTAAGGTCGTTGGGAACTACAGACGATCGATTAACCAGCGTACTCCATTTTTTCTGTTTTCGGCAACCCTCGCTCAGTGGCAACTCAGTCCATTCCCGAATGTGGTCCTCCCACCTCTTTTTCTGTCTCAATCTTCTTTTGCCTCCTTGTAGAGTGCCTTGCAGAATGGTTTTGCAAGGCCTGATGCTCTGGTGACATGGCCATAACATCGGAGATTCCGTTTCTTCACCGCTGTGGCCATGTCATCACGTTGTCCAATGGCTTGTGTGGTGATCTGTCGGACTTCGTTGTTGGTGATGTGCTGGGTATAGGAAATGCCCAGAAGTCTTCTGTAGCACCTCATCTCCATACTTTGTTTTTTTCCTTGTAGATCTGCTGTGAGGGTCCATGTTTCGCAAGCGTATAGGAAGTTGAAGATGACTAGGGCGCGGAGCAGCTTTACCTTGGAACGTAGACTGATGGTCCTGTCTTTTCAAATGGGCTTCAACGTCTGTGGGATCCTGGAGAGGACTTCTTGTCGGGACCCATTATCTGATACAATGGCTCCTAAAGATTTGACGCTATGCACTGTGTTGAGGGATTGGCCTTAGACTGTGATGTCCATGTTGATGCCATTGGTGTTGTTGGTCATCATTTTGGTCTTCTCTGCACTTATTTCCATTCCAAAGGCTCTGGGGGTGGTGTCAAACCTCTGTACCTGCTGTTCAAGATCTTGTTCGTCTCCAGCCAATCCATCAATGTAATCCGGGTTGTAGTTTCTTCTACCCCCCATGCTGACTGTGCCTTCGGGATCTGCAAGGGCATCTGACATGATGCGCTCTAGGAAGATGTTAAAGAGTTTGGAGAGAGTAGGCATCATTGACGCACCCCTATTGTTGTTCTGAACCAATTCCCGATGGCGCTGTTGTGGAGGACTGCACTGGAAGCCTTCTCATACAGGCTTTTGATGATTTTAATAATTTTAGAGCTGATGTTGTACACTCATGGTTGCCCACAGAGCTGCATTTAGGACTCGTTCAAAACGCTTTCTTGAAGTCTACAAACACATGATAATTATAGATGTTGTTGGTGCTGTAGGTATTTCTCGCACATTATTCTGAGGTTGGAAATCTGTTCAGTGGTACTTCGCCCTACCCTGAATACTGCTTGTTTTTCAGCTATGATTTGTGCAGCTTGGGGTTTCAACCTGTTGAGTATTATTTTCAGGAGGACCTTGCTGGGAGGGCTGATGAGGCTGATGGTGCGGTAATTTTCATACTCGGTTACCCTTTTTAGGAAGAGTGATGACAAGCGACTGCTGTCTGTACATGCCATCTAGGCATGTTGATTGACTATGTTTATGTAAAATGCAAAAGAGTATTTTGGAGAAACTGTTCTGTCCTCTGTGTAGGTCCATGTTTTGTTTCCCCGTCCTGTGTTTAATGAGATGTGTATTCTTTTGTGTTGTGTATTTTGTTTACGATTTACAATGTATGTACCTGACTTGACGATCATTTTCTTTCATCCACCCTTGACCTCATTTGACTTTGACTCTGACTTTGACTTGACTTGCTTTTTCGTTGTGTTATCCTCCCCCTCGTGGGTGTCTCAATGTCAGTTTGTTTTGTAGTTTTCTCCATCTTACTCGGTGCTAATCGTTGGAAAAGGTTATATTGTAATGCATTAACTCTTTTGGTTGATATTTAGTAATATTATTAGGGGTAGTTTGGGTACTATGTCATGCACGCTTCAGTTATGGCTATGTCGTAAACAATGTCCACTGGTTTAATCCCCGTTATTTCGCATCAACGAAGGCTATTGGCTGTGCCTCAGCAGGTTTATATAACTGGCTCGCTGTTCACCTTCCTGGACGTCACCAGTAGTCCCTTATTCGCTCCCGTGTCGTGTGACTATACTATACAATTAACTTTAACATTTCTGGTCAGTATTGGTCTGTAGGCTAGAGAAAGGAAGATCGAGTCGTTTTGTGTCTAGGTTTACTGGTGAACGAAACGTAATTTTGTAAAAGAAAAGGTGAACCGGTCTTTTTTAGTATTCGTGGATCAAGTACCTTGTCGTTGGTTGAAGAACTTCGTTTACATTCTTTTGCGATCCGCTTGGATGATAAGGTATGATACATTCGCCATGTTTTCTTACATTGTTGTTCACGTTTTCTCGGTTTTGATGATAGCTTTTGCGTTATACATTTCGTTGTGAGCTTCTTGTGGGAGGATTTGGCTGATGTTGCCTGAGCTAGTATTGGGTTTCATGAATTGTTTAGCCTATGCTTGTCTTGTTCGTAGTTGCAGCCAAGTTAAAGTGAGCTTGTACTTTCATAACTGTGTTGGAAAGGAACATCGTTTATAAATGTATCTCGTCTGTTTGTAAGACAACCAACTCAGTTGGAGTTATTAGGTCGTGCTGAATTTTGAGTATTTTTCAGTATTGTCTAAAGATAACGAACGCGACTTGATTTGTCTCGCTACGATGAAATTCGCGAATGAGCTTTCAGCGTGTGTTGTCTGTTGATTTGTAATTGTTTTGCGTAAGAAGACCCTAACTTCGTATTTTCAGCATAAGGTTTCGTTGTAGCTGGTAAACATATTTGTCAGTTTCTAATATTGTTTTCTTCTTTTTTTTGTACGGTCCATGAGAAACAACCTACTGTGTTGTTTTTTTTTAATCATTGTGTTGTAATGTTGTATTATTTATTTGCATATTGTTTATAATGGTTCTTGTTCTCTTTCCTTTTGTACTAGTCTTTTACCAGTTACACACCCACCCACTTATGAAAATGATGTTCTAATGTAGTCCCTTAATATTGAGAAAACGTAAATATTTGAGACGCATCAAAATAGAGTTTGTATTGCGTGACTGTCTCTGTATTAGGCCAATGTTAATAAATATGACTTCCAATTATCCATTATTCGTTATGTGCGTTTATTGCTTGTAAGCCTGGGCGTTTGGCGAGCGTTGAATGTTAGCTCTTTCCTTTCTCCTCGGCAAGCACAGGGTCCATGGTGTAGGCCACTCCCCACTCTGCCAGATCTTGTTACAGAAAATGGTGAGGACGTCAATCATCGCTTCTCCTCCTGCTTGAAGCAGTTCCGCGGGTATGTTGTCCACTCCCGCTGACTTGCCCTTTCTCCAGTGATTGGACTGCTGCCTCAACTTCTTCTCGGAGAATTGGGAGGATTTCTTCTTCTTCTCTGTTCTGGGGACATGCTAGAACTGATAGATCTCCGTTTGGTGTGTGGTTGTAAAGATCAGAACAGTACTCTGCCCAACTATCCAAAACTTCTGTAAGGTATATGCCAGACTTGCTTTGGATCGTGGAGACCTTGGATTGTTTAACTCTTGTCAGCCGCTTCACAGTCTGGTAGGTCATTCTTGCTGTTGTTCTTGTTCGGAATGTTCTCTATTTCCTGGCATTGATCTTCTGTCCAGTTCTCCTTTGCCGTGCGCATGCTTTTTCGGATGTCATTGTTGATTTTTCGGTAAGCTACCTATGAGGTGCTCTTTTTCTTTTTCATCTCTCTTCGTTTATTACACAGGTCCAAAAGTTCAGGTGTGATCCAGGGTTTCTTCTTTCCAAGGATCTGAGTGGCGGCATCTGTCACAGCTGAGTTGAAGGTGGTGGTCATGGTGTTGACATCTACTTCACCAACTCCCAAAATGAGCAGTGGTGCAAATTTCCCTCCAATTGTGGCTTGAAATATTTCTGCCACTTTCGGATCTTGCAGTTTGTCCAGGTCGAACTTCAGTCCGATGAACTTTGCTGTGTTTGCTCTCTTCAAGTAGAGCCAGAAGAACATCATCACGAGATCGTGGTCACTTCCGATGTCTGCTCCTGGAAAAGTGCGTGTCCTGCCAATGTTGAGGCTTGATCTGAAGCGTTTCTTGACTATGATGTAGTCAATCTGGTTGTGATGCTCCCCGCTGGGTCTGTGCCATATCCATCGTCTGGATTTTTTGTGGAGACCAAGCGTTTTTGCCAGTATCAGATTGTTGTATCTGGCAAACTCCAAGAGTCTCAGACCTCTGTCGTTTGTCTTGTTGTTGCAATGGGGTACGCATGTGTCTCCCCAGTTGTAATGCGCATCTTGGCCAACCTTGGCATTCCAGTCACCTTGCATTATGACTATGTCCTTCTTCGGCACTTGGTCAAGGACAGCCTGTAGATGTTCATAGAAATCCTCGACTTCGCTGTCGTCATAATCTGATGTTGGGGCATAGGTCTGGATGATGGTGATGTTGAAAGGGGTTGCTCTCAGATGGTTGGTAATGAGTCTACTGGAGACTGAGCGGCAACCCATGACAGTGGCTAGAATGTCTTTGTGGACCAAGAATCCAACGCCGTGTTCGTGCCTGCAATTTCTCCCGCAAAAATAATGCTTTTGGCATTTTTTAGGTCGTTATTTTACCTAGACTTTTCCAGCGCAGTTCGCTGATACCTAAAGTGTTCCATCGATAGTGGTCCAGCTCGTGGGCCAGTTCTTCTTATTTTCCCTCCGCAGTTAGGGTCCTGAAATTCCAGGTTCCTATGACGATGTTGTCTCTCGTGCGGATCCTGCTAAGTTGTCCATCGGTAGCATACTTATTACCTTCGTCCTGGTGGCCAACGGAAGGCGCGGTCCTTGATAACCCGGGCGATGGCCGATCCCGTATGGATTGAGTGGTTCTTTTCATCATACGGCGTGTCTTGTGCAAGAAAGAAATTTCAGGGCCCAATCCTCTCCAGGTTGTTGGCCACAGCCGAAATCCTGGCCCCGAGCACGTGGTCGTTAAACCTGAAGTAACGTGAAGTTCCTCAGTCCTGACCGGTGACTTCTGTGTACATGTAGAATTAGAAGACTTTCGCCCAGTGAGCCGTGCTGACATCACCCCTGTTAGTCGTCTATTTTCGACACGCTGGAAAACATTGGTTCTTTAGGATACTAATCAGTGCCCGAACCCACAGGGCTTAATGCAGATAGGTATTAACGCGGTTTATAAAGAATAACATTGTGTGTGTGAGTTTGTTTATGTTGTGTGTGGATGTGTGTGTGTGTGTGTGTGTGTGTGTGTGTGTGTGTGTGTGTGTGTGTGTGTGTGTTGTGTCGTGTTGTATTGTGTTGTGTTAATCTTGAGTCCTCAAGAAGTTATTTCCCTTTGAGTTCCTGGTACACAAAATGTAGTTATCTGAGAGTTACATATTTTCGCTCAAGATTTTTTTTACACAATTGTAACATTCTCTGCGAACATGGAAAAATAAAATTTAAATACGTAATTTGCATATCACAATACAACAAACTGTCGAAATCATATCATTATTTTTGCTTGCATCAAGGTTTTACGCATGGCGCCTTAACACCGGCAAAAGAGATTGCCGCGATGGAAAACATTTTGAGGCTCGGCAGGGGTTGTGGTGACATATTCCTAAAAATTCGCCGGTAGTTGCTTTGAACTCAATTTGCAGTTTATTTATTTATGATACAATGAGTGATTTGTGGGCTACAGAACATTAGTCCAAACAAGTCATAAAACAGGACTGAACGTCAAATCTTAAAAAATGAGGTTTCTCCGGGAAGGCCTACTCTGATTTTCCTCCCTCTCTTTGATAACATGGTTATTGGATGAAATCAATCTAACATTTCAAAAATAACATTCGATGTCCTTTCCGTCTTCTAATAGCAATCTCCCTGTCTTTACACCACATGTTTGAGTGTGATAGAATGAATTGTGTTTGAGAGTGTAGGTTATGTAAGAGTGGGTGAAACATGGGAACCTGTATATTGTTACAGATTGCGGCGCTTTAAGCCTGATTGATGATTTTTGGGGGAAGTGGGGGTGGGTGAGGTGGAAGCGTCTATTTAGCATCCAGTAGTAGTAGTAGTAGTAGTAGTAGTAGTAGTAGTAGTAGTAGTAGTAGTAGTAGTAGTAGTAGTGAAAACAATAGGCCAGGATTTTTAGATTATACATTTAAAGAGTTCCTACAACTAAGATCGATTAGGACAACTACCACGTTTAAAGCAGGGTGTTTGTGTGTGTTGATGGTGGGAGGCTACATTTGAATGGTTTACTCCCATCTTGTTACTTGTTAACTTAATCGAGGACAGTTGAAACAACACCATTAATCTAAAGCCACCGAGAGCTGGTCGTAAATTGCGAACAGGGTACTCAGGTTAACCTCATAACATTAATAGCCATAGCTCACCTTCGACCAAGGCGTTCATGCATTTTGCTAATGAATAATTACAACTAACAATGCAACAGATATACTGTTATCGGTGTCTTTGGCGTAGAATATGACGTTGTGTCCAATGATATGAAGGCTTTTCAATGTTTCCACTAGCTGAAACACAGGCGCTCGTATCTGACTACGAAGGCGTCCTGTCAATATAAAAGCACTGAGAGGGACGAGATTTTATTAATGTATCAGAGTCTCCTCTCTGAAAATCCTTACGGGAAGAGAGGGGACTATAAACTGATTAAATAATAATAATAATAATAATAATAATAATAATAATAATAATAATAATAATAATAATAATAATAATAATAATAATAGAGATTTTATTAGAGAGGATGCTATCGTATTCAGATACTAGCTCCTGTGAGCTGGACATAATGTCATATTCCACGCCAAACAGATGGCGATACCAATTAAGACCTATGTATCGATTTTATCAAATCACAAAGTATACACATAATCTAAATTTCGAAGCTCTTGGTCGGACAATGTGTCAAAGACCACTCCAAACGTCACATTCCAAAGAATCTACTATTTAAAAAAACAAAGAGTTCATATATCGACGGACACGCTTGCTGTACATTTTGATTATCAATTTTTGTTTTTTTATATTTTAAGTTTTACACGTTTACTTTTGTCATTGTACAAACACTGAGATATCCTTGGCGGGTGCTATTCAATTTCTGGAGAACCGGCATCAACACGGACATCAAAGTCCAAGGTCAACCCCTCAACACAGTGCATAGCTTGAAATATTTAGGAGCCATTGTATCAGACAATGGGTCCAGACAGGAAGTCCTCTCGTGGATCGCACAAACAACTGCTGTCCTGGCAAGGTTGAAACCCATTTGGAAAGACATGACCATCAGTCTACATTGCGCTCCCTTGCCATCTCCATCTTCCTATAAGCATACGCTTGCGAAACATGGAACCTCACAGCAGATCTATAAGGAAGAATACAAAGCATGGAGATGAGGTGTTACAGAAGACTTCTGGGCATTACCTATACCCAGAACATCACCAACGACGAAATCCGACAGACCATCACACAAGCCATTGGACAACACAATGACCTGCTCACAGTGGTGAAGAAACAGAAACTCCGATGGTATGGCCACGTCACCAGGTCATCAGGCCTTGCAAAGACCATCCTGCAAGGCACAGTGCAAGGAGGTAGAAGAAGAGGGAGACCGAAAAAGAGCGGGTAGGAACACTTTCGAGAATGGACTGGTTGGAGCGGAAGCCCTGAGGATTGCTGAGGACAGAGAAAGATGGCGTACGCTGGTTAAACGATAATCTGTGGTGCCCTTACGACCTCTGAGTTACGGGATTGGATAGGATAGGCATTTGACATCATGTTGACAGTAGGCCTAGACTGCCGCACTGATCGGAAATGACACGGTGTCACAAAGAAAGGGGTTGGGGGGATGAGGGTAAGCTCTTAAGCCCTCGCACTGTGTTGCCTCCCTCGTTTAGGCCAACTTTGCGATGACATTCAAGGGATTAAAGCTGGGAGTTACTAAAGATTGAGAGACAGTCAAAGGGCAGACGAGAATGAAGGTAGAATAAACTAGTCAAGAAATTCAAACAAGGGCCAGTCCAGGTGATACAGTTTCTAACTAGTCACTTTTATTAAATAGAATTAGGTCGTCTGTGTTGGATAATCTAAGGGTGAGTCACTGGATATTGTCAATAATAGTTGGGAGTATCTTGGAGATATTCTGGGTGGGCGGCTTCAGGAATGCTAGGGCTACTGAGGACTGCTATCATCACTGAGCAGGAGGATATCTGGATTGTTCAGGGTCCTTGGCCAGAGTATCTGCGAATTGTGATGCTCGTGGGATGGTAACTTAGCTCGGTTTGCGAAGGGCGGTGGTTGGTCCAGGATATTCTGGACAGTCGGCTGATCAAAGCCAGGAGTTAGCTTGGGTTGCCAATGCGGGTCAGTCGGTCAGTTTCTTGAGTAATCGGCTTTATGGTGCAATCCTGGTGGCGAGACAGTTGTGGTTTTCAGCTTTCGTGGCTAGCTGGCTGAGTGAGTGATGAAACTGGGGAGGTACGCTTCACATTGACGCCCTGGGATGTCAGGGGCGCCCGCAGCGGGTCTGGCGTCTTATAGCTGGTACAGAGCCGGGATATTCGCCCTGACAGGAGCCCGTCTGTAAAGTAGTACAGACTCCATATCAGCTGGGTACATATATCCAGGGTGCAGCGCCTGTTTGCGCGCGTGCCCATCAGATTTTCAAATTTGGTCGGACCGGCCAAAAGTTGGCCGGTGCGTACCAACAGTCCAACAATTGCAACCAGGGTTATGGGGCTATTGTGGAGTTTACTGGCAGCTGCTAATATATAATAACTTCGGCGCCTTAAGATGGGGTGGCGGACAACAGGGGCAGATATTTATACAGTGGGAACATAGGAGAAGCAAATGGGGTAGATACAGGACAATGGGGGTGGCAGGCAAGGGGCTGTACTGGGGGACTTTAATCTATGTGGAGGGACAGCATGATAAGGGATATTTATACATGGGGCTAACAGGGAGCATACAAGTATAAATTCAAACATGGCATGAGTCACAACCAAGGCAGATAATATATACAAGGAATAAATACATGTCACAGCAACACATCAAGACAAGACCACAAACACGAACGTACATATCAACAGGACATACGAACATGTTGGGCGATCGACGGGTGATGGGTATGCTAAATGACATAAAGCAAATCTCCTCTCTTACCTTGACTAAGACGGGTCGAATCACAAGAGTACTGCCGTAGCTCAGAGGTCACCGGTTGATGGGACGTGTCCGGGCAGGCTGATGTGTCTTCGAAGATTTGAGGCTTGCGTCTGACCACGAGCCTGGGTGTGTGAGAGGTTTTAAGGGTGATCCCCGAGGGGCGGGGCTTAGGCGGATTAAGCCGGCGTGCGTGGAAGGGATGACTCGGCGCAGCGAGCGTCAGAGCTGGATTGCCCGCTCGTCACAGAGGCCCCCCCAAGGAAAAAGGCGAGGTCGTAGGCCTCGACTGAGACGCGGCCAATCAGCTCTGAGGTCTGCTGCGGGATGAGAAGATGGTTGCGATGGTCCGGGTGGTGCGGTGCGATGCGGGGTTCCGGGTGGTAGATGGCGGATGCCCAATGCTGGGGTCCGCGGAGCTGCCGGGTTTCGGCGACGGTTAGCGGGCGGCGGCGGGTACGAAGGCTGGGGCGTCGGCCCTCGGTGGAGTCGGTTGCGGGATGGCGGCTGACGATGCTCTGCGCGGGGGCGATGCTTTCCGCGGGGCTTGCGTGGCGGCGCTATGTCGGAGCCGTAGGGGGAACTGGATGGAGCGATGACTCCGGCTTGTGGCGGAGCCTCTTCTTCTGTCCTTACTACCTGCTGCTGGGATAGCGGGACGGGGTACGGTTTCTGGCGGACGGGTGTGGGGTCCGTCAGGGTTAGTTGAACTTCTTCTAGGTCCGTCCTCCCAGGTATGTCGGTAAGTACTTCCTTGTACTCGGCTACGATGGCGCGTAGTTGGCGTTGCTGGCCGGCGGGGAGTGAGGGGTCCAGAGAGACGTCCCGGAAGGATTCCTTCCCTTGTAGCGGAAATTCGGCGACGCCGGTCTCTGTTCCGTCCACTTCGACGGCCAGCGCGACCGTGAGTAGCGAGTGGGTGTCCGGGGCGACGGCGGGCTGCTCCAGGTACCGCTTGAGCAGGTTGATGTGGTGGGTCCTGGGTTTTCCGCCTACCTCGATGCGGTAGGTGGTTCGTGAGAGTTTCTCCAGCACCGGGTAGGGTCCTTGCCAAGCTATGTCGAGCTTGTTCGTGCCGCTGGGGAGAAGTAGTAGGACCTGGTCTCCTACTTGCAGTTCTCGGTCGCGGGCGCGGCGATTATGATAGCGGGCTTGTGTTACGTTGAAACGCGAACGAAAGTATGCCGGAAGCGTGTACGATAGATCTAATCGTTTCGATTTGCAAAGTATTCAATAATAGAGTTTATTTACCTTTGATTTGAGTTTGCATTGTTGTTAGGAAAGGCTTTGTATAACGTTGATAATTTCCGTTAGTCGATATTGTTGTAGAATCTTCTGGATCGGCTTATTTACTATCGATCGAAGATTCGGGATAATTGTAGAAATTTGAAGGAACGATCCGGAAGGAGAAATAATAATGTATGACGTAAGTCAGTGATGACGATCTTTTATTCGATTGGTGGCAGTGCGTCATTTCTACAGTATTCGAAATCCTTCCGGAAGAGAGAGAGGTTATTTAATCGTGTGCCGAGTTCCTGTTGAGAGAGAGTAAAGTTGTTGATAGTGATTTGAAGAGTTGCTGTGAAAGTTGTTGAGTTGAGTTGAGAATTGTATGCAGTTGTTGATGTGTGCTGAATAAAAGTGGAAAACTTCATACGTCGACTTTGTGACTTGTACGCTGTTTGGACGGGTTGCGTGAATAAACGAATCTGAGTTACACAACTATCAGGAATTCAAGCATCGGGGCTGAATCAGATACTGATAGAAAACACCATCATCAAACTGAGTGTAACATTTTGGGGGTCAAGCCGCGATTCACGCCATAGCCAAGGGTTCAACTGCTACAACAAGCGAGTCAACGTTACGAGAGGCAGTCATCGAGGGTAGCCGCCAACGAGTTGCGTCGAGAGGGGCCAACATACTGGGACTACATCACCGATAGGTTCGGGTTGACTGCAAGGGCGTGTAGTCGCCGAAGAGTTGCTTCGTGAGCGAACAACAGAGCGGGACTACGTGGCTGCCGCAGGACTACGTCAAGGGACAGTCTCGGAGCTACATCGCCAGTGTTACAGAGAGCGGCGAGCGGACGTCGCGTCTACTTCAGCACAGGAGCGTGTACATCAACACCAGCGTGGTGCAGCGTCGCATACGACGAGGACAGCGGGGCCTGCGTCAGCGAAAGCGACTAGTGACAAGCATCAGCGCTACTGCAGAAAGAGTGCTGTTCTAGAACAGTCTAGAAAGGTACAGCACAGTCAAGAACTTTCCAGAAAAAGAACTTTTCCAGTCAAGAACTTTCCAGAAGCATCAAGATGGCTGACTTCTGGCAGAAAGGGATTCAACTGAATCTAAAAGGGAAACAGTTGACGGAGTACGTCAAATCCCAGGAGAGAATACAAGAACGAGAATTAGAAGAGCAGCGTCGCCGAGAAGAAAGAGAATTGGAAGAGAAGCGTCTAGGAAAAGAAATAGAATTAGAACAGAAGCGTCTAGAAATTGAACAGCAGCGGCAAGAAAAAGAAGAGCAACGACGCCGAGAAGAAAGAGAGCTCGAAGCGCAGCGTCGCCAAGAAGAAAGAGAGGAAAGAGAGGCTGAGCGTCAGTACCAGCTAGAGTTGGCGCGTATCCAAAACAATCAGCATGCGCCACAAGTTATCAGTGACAACAAAGCTCCAAAATTGCCAGCGTTTGTCGACGGGAAGGACCAGATCGACAGTTATTTGGCGAGATTTGAAAGGTTTGCCAAAAGCTCTAACTGGCAACCTCAAGACTGGGCGATTCGACTAAGTGCACTTCTGACGGGGCAAGCACTCGACGTCTACACCAGATTGTCGGACGATGACGCTAAAGACTACGACGTCTTGAAAGAGGCCCTATTGCAGTGCTACAACTTTACGGAGAAAGGCTACCGTAAACGCTTCCGTGAATGCCGGCCTAAGTCAGACGAGACGCCAAAGCAGTTTGTGGAGCGCCTGTCGTCATATCTACACAAGTGGGTGGAGTTATCAGGCGAAAGGAAGTCTTACGACAGTCTCCATGACCTGATCGTGAAAGAACAATTTCTCAATGCCTGTCACAAGGACCTAGCGACCCACTTAGAAGAACAAAAGCTGCAGACGCTTAAAGATGTGACTGAGGCTGCTGAAAGATATCTCATCGCTCATGGGAAAACCCTGGGGCCACCCAGCGCGACGAAACATTTTCAGAAGACTGCAAGCCATGGGAACCAGATCCAGGGGAGCCAGACGAGCCAGAGACAGACAGACTCCACGCCTCCTCCCAGGGAAGGGCATTCAAGGGGCTGTTTCACCTGCAACGCTACAGACCACAGAGCGGCTAACTGTCCTCAAAACAAAAGTAGCGGACAGCGGAGCAGTACGGACAATTCAGCGGCGGGCAACCGGCAGAGGCGGTTCTCCAATCAACGGCAAACCAGTAGATCTGACCATCAAGTGTGCGGCGGGAGCGTCATTCTTCCGAGTGAGACCGAGCGCACAGCTACTCCTGCGGACGTGCAAGAGTGCATGACTGATGGCCAACTTCTCCTTGCCAACGGGAAATCCATCCCCGTCGTCGCCAGCGCAGCTGTGACCGTACAGAACATGCCTGTTTCCAAGGGACGCGTCGGAAATCATGAAGTGACTGTTTTAAGAGACTCTGGCTGCAGTGGGGTCATCGTCAGAGAAGACCTAATCGCTAAAGAACAGTTCACTGGCGATTCAAAATGGACACTTATGGCCGACAGCAAATGTGTGAGAGCGCCAGTTGCGAAGATTCATGTCAACACCCCTTTCTACATAGGCGAAGTCGAAGCGGTTTGCCTGAAGAAGCCGCTGTATGATTTGATGATCGGGAATATCGACGGCGCGAGACGACCCGACGACCCCGATCCAGAGTGGAGTCCTGCCTCAACCCAACGCGTCAAAGTTGTGGAGGAGGATCCATTGCCGTTTCCCGATGGAGACCTTACAGAGCTGCTACGGGACAATGTGGTTACTCCGGCTCAGCCCTGCCGACCAGAGATCGTCAGTGCTGTTACTACCAGGGCCCAGGCCAAGAGAGACAAGACGTCTACGCCACTGAGGGTCGCCGACAACTCTAAAGCTGCCATCGTGGACAGAGATAAGCTGATCCAGCTCCAGGAAGCTGACAGCACTTTAAACAAGTACAGGAACCGCCAAGACCACGTGACCAAGGGCAGTGGCACGGTCTATTTCGAGGTGAAGGCCAAGATCCTGTACCGAATCTTCCAGCACCCGAGGGTCAACGGAGGGAAACCACTACGTCAAGTCTTGGTACCGTTACCCCTAAGGCGCCAGGTGATGGAAGTAGCGCATGACTCAATCATGGGAGGTCACCTAGGTATCAAGAAGACGTCGGATAGAATCCAGGCGGTATTCTACTGGCCAGGACTTCATGCGGACGTCAGCCGTTTCTGCCGATCATGTGACATTTGCCAGAAGACCATACCTCGAGGAAGGGTCCCTAAAGTGCCTATGCAGAGAATGCCTTTGATCGACCGACCTTTCAAGAGGGTGGCCTTAGACTTAATCGGCGAAATAAGACCTCCGAGTGAAGAAGGTCATCGATGGGTACTGACTTTAGTGGACTATGCGACTCGGTACCCAGAAGCAGTGCCACTGAAGAAGATTGACACTGAAACTGTAGCAGAGGCACTAGTGGACATGTTCAGTAGACTTGGAGTGCCTGAAGAAATTCTGACAGACCTCGGGACGCAGTTCGTCTCTGACTGCATGAAAGAGGTCAACAGACTGCTTAGCATCCGGCATTTGACTACGACACCCTACCATCCAATGTGCAACGGGCTCGTCGAGAAGTTCAATGCTACGCTGAAGTCCACCCTGAAGAAATTATGCAGCGAGCAGCCCAGACAATGGCATCGTTACATCAACGCCTTACTGTTCGCCTACAGAGAGGTGCCGCAGGAGTCCACCGGCTTTTCTCCGTTCGAGCTGCTGTACGGAAGAACCATCCGAGGGCCGATGCACATCCTAAAAGAACTGTGGACGAAAGAAGTGGACACCCCAGAGGTGAAGAACAGCTACCAGTACGTGTTTGAGCTACGGGAGAAGCTGGAGCATACTCTCGAGATAGCCAGAGAAAACCTGAAGAAGTCCCAGGACTGTGGAAAGCACTACTACGATCGTAGGGCTGTGAACAGGAAGTTCAAACCTGGCAACAAAGTGCTGGTGCTGCTACCTACTGATCATAATAAGTTGCTGATGCAGTGGAAAGGCCCGTACGAAGTGGAGACCGTGGTGGGGATCAACGATTATAAGGTGAAGGTCGGCCAGCATTCCAAGATATACCACGCCAACCTCCTTAAGCTGTACGTGGAAAGGCCATCAGAGACTGTGCATGCAGCAACAGCAGCTGAGATCGACAACAGCTTTGACAGCGAGGAACTGTTGGAACTGGGAGACTTCCACAGCAAAGAAGGCATCGATGACGTTAAGCTAGGACCAAGCTTGACGGAAGGTCAAAAGATGGAGCCCAAGGACCTTATGGGCGAGTTTCCCCACAACTTCAGCGATGTCCCTGGCTCTACAACTTTGGTCGAACACGAAGTCCACCTCACTTCGAATATCCCTGTTCGATCCAAGCCCTTCCCGATCCCTTTCAAGGCCCGTGAATCCTTGAAGAAAGACATCGATGAGATGCTGAAGATGGGCATCATCAGGGAGTCCAGTTCCCCCTACGCGTCCCCTGTCGTGGTCGTGAAGAAGAAGGACGGGAGCAACCGAGTATGCATCGACTACAGGAAGGTTAATAAGATCACCGTCTTCGACCCTGAGCCGATGCCTACCGCAGCAGACCTCTTCCGCCAATTATCGGGGAGTAGAATCTTCTCAAAGATTGACCTCAGCAAAGGTTATTGGCAAGTCCCCGTGCGTCAACAGGACATACCAAAGACTGCTTTTATAACCCCTGATGGGACGTACGAGTGCCTAAGGATGCCCTTTGGCATGGTCAACAGCGGAGCTACCCTGAAGAGAGGGATGAAGAAGATGCTCAAAGGGATGGACAATGTCGTGTGTTACTGGGACGACCTGCTAGTCCACACTCGCACCTGGGAAGAGCATCTGCAGACCTTGAGGGAGCTGTTTCACCGTCTCACAGAAGCCAACCTGACCGTGAGACCCAGTAAGTGCATTCTGGGGACTGACAACGTCGACTTTATCGGCCATTCGCTGAAAGAAGGACAAAAGGGGCTTCTGCTAGAAAACGTCACCAAAATTCTGAACGCTCCACGTCCCCAAACAAAGAAGCAAGTACGATCTTTCCTGGGATTGGCTGGGTATTATAGGGAGTTCGTACCGAACTACTCAACCATCACAGCACCTTTGTCGGACCTGGTGCGGAAAGGCTGTCCAAACCAAGTGCAGTGGGGACCGTCTCAGGAGAGGGCATACCAGACTGTGCGCGACCTCCTTTCGAAGGATCCGGTGCTACGACTGCCCGATACTTCCAAGGAATTCGTCTTAAGGACAGATGCAGCGGACGAAGGCATCGGCGCCATACTGATGCAAGAGCACGAAGGGAAACTATTTCCGGTCAGTTACGCCAGCAAGAAGCTGTCCAGGGCTGAGAAAAATTACTCGACCATGGAGAAAGAGTGCCTTGCCATCATATGGGGAATCCGGAAGTTCGAACTGTACCTTCAAGGAGTGAAGTTCGTGCTACAGACTGATCACAAGCCGCTAACTTACTTGAACTCTGCCAAGTTTGTGAACAGTCGCATCATGAGATGGGCTATGTACTTGCAGAACTTTAACATGCGAGTAGAATCTATCAAAGGATCAGACAATGTTGGTGCGGACTTCCTCAGCAGAGTGTGTGAGTAAAAAACATTGACCGTGTAGATAAACTGTGAACATTGACAATATCCAGACAGATTTGAAGATGAAAACCATTGACTCTGTGTGAATGAGCTGAGAACATTGACAGTGTTCAGACAGTCTGAAATAAGTTTTAATTCTGAACTTTGTTTGTGCATTACGTTTCAACGTTGTTGAAAGAAATTGGGTAAATTTCTTCTTGAGTGGGGGGTTATGTTACGTTGAAACGCGAACGAAAGTATGCCGGAAGCGTGTACGATAGATCTAATCGTTTCGATTTGCAAAGTATTCAATAATAGAGTTTATTTACCTTTGATTTGAGTTTGCATTGTTGTTAGGAAAGGCTTTGTATAACGTTGATAATTTCCGTTAGTCGATATTGTTGTAGAATCTTCTGGATCGGCTTATTTACTATCGATCGAAGATTCGGGATAATTGTAGAAATTTGAAGGAACGATCCGGAAGGAGAAATAATAATGTATGACGTAAGTCAGTGATGACGATCTTTTATTCGATTGGTGGCAGTGCGTCATTTCTACAGTATTCGAAATCCTTCCGGAAGAGAGAGAGGTTATTTAATCGTGTGCCGAGTTCCTGTTGAGAGAGAGTAAAGTTGTTGATAGTGATTTGAAGAGTTGCTGTGAAAGTTGTTGAGTTGAGTTGAGAATTGTATGCAGTTGTTGATGTGTGCTGAATAAAAGTGGAAAACTTCATACGTCGACTTTGTGACTTGTACGCTGTTTGGACGGGTTGCGTGAATAAACGAATCTGAGTTACACAACTATCAGGAATTCAAGCATCGGGGCTGAATCAGATACTGATAGAAAACACCATCATCAAACTGAGTGTAACAGCTTGTCTCTCTCTCGCCTTCTTCAGGTTGGCGGAGGCGGCTTTCCATGTGGCCTTGAGAGTCTCCTGGAGCTTGGTGACGTATTTCGTGGCGTCGACCGGTGCCTCGTCCAGTTTGGCGTCGGTCCAGCTACGTCGTAAGGCGGCTAGAGGTCCAGATAGGGGTCTCCCAAAAAGCAACGTGGAAGGGGTGTATCCGGTGGAGGTGTGCGGGGTCTCCCGATATGCGAAGAGCGCTGACGTGACGTAGGTGTCCCACGCTTCCGGTTGTTCGTCGGCGATCTTGCGGATGATCGAGATGAGTGTCCCATTCAGGCGCTCGACCTGTCCGTTGCTGGCGGGGTGGTAGGGTGGAGTGCGGATATGCCGGATGCGAAGTAGGTGGAAAACTTCCTGCAGGAGTTTTCCAGTGAACTGGGACCCGTTGTCGGTCATGATGTTGTCCGGGAATCCGACTCGTGTGAAGATAGTGACGAGCGCGTCGGCGACTCGGGCGGCGTCAATCTTCGGCAGTGGGACGGCCTCACACCACATAGAGCAAGCGTCGACAAGGGTGAGCAGATACTGGTTCCGCTTCTTGGTCCGCGGAAGGGGTCCTACTATGTCGACGGCTACTCGTTGGAAGGGCGTTCCTACGACGACGGTGGGGCTGATGGTTACCGGTACGGTGTGATGGCGGGGCGAGAATCGTTGGCACTGGCGGCAGGACTTGACGTAGCGCTTCACGTCTTCTGTCATCCCGGGCCAGTGGTACTGCGCGCTGATTCGTAGGGTGGTTGCTCCTATGCCCATATGTCCACTTAGGGGCATGCTGTGGCCAAGTTCCAGGACTTGGGGGCGAAGGGTCGCAGGTACGACGAGTTGCGAGTGGTCGTCCTTCTGACGGAACAGGAGTCCGTCCTCGACGAAAAAGTCCCCGGACTTGGGTGGAGTGCGTGCGGCGGGTAGCTTTCCGTAGCACTTGCGTAGGGTGACGTCTTCTTCTTGGGCCTTCCGGATCTGTTCCGGCATCTGGTTTGGTATCGGTGGTGGTGTCGCGGCTGTTTTCGCCTGGGCGCGCGTCTGGACGGCGGCCATCGACTCCACAGGCTGGGGCGGCATACCCAAGAATACGTAACGGCATCCTAAGATCAAATCATACAGGGGCTGGTCCATCACGGCAGCTTGGATGGATCCCGTGACGTAGCGGCTGGTGACTTTGATCCGGGCTATAAGGAGCGTGGTGCTGGGCTGTGACGCGTCGGCCAACTTCAGGGTGATCGTTTCGCCGGTCAGGTCTTGTTCCCTGATGAGCGAGCGGCGGACGACGGCGTCGAACGTGAGTCCGGTGTCGTATAGACAGTGTGCAGGGTGGTCGTTGACTGTCACCTGTTCGGTGACGGCCGGTCGATCGGTGGGAGTGACGACGGGGGTTACCGGGTTCCCGTCGGGAGTGACTTGGCGTAGGGCCAATACCGTTCCTTGCTTGCGACGCTGGTCGCTGAGGCGACGAAAACACTTCTCGCGGGTGTGTCCTCGGCGCTGGCAGTAGCCGCAGTAGAGCTCTCCGCTCCGCTTCCCAGGCTCTGCTCCGGGGTTTGGGCGTCCTTTAGGCGGGGGTGGACGGTTGTTCGCTGGCGGGACGGGCCGGCGAGGCTGGTGGCGGGTATCTGGTGACGAGGGTGCGGGGGGATCCCGGCGAGGCTGTCGGTCGTCGGGGTGGGCGGTAAGGTAGCGGTCCGCGACTATTATAAGGTCCTCTAGTCGGGCGGCTCCCTGTTCGGCGGCGAAGGTCCGAAGCTCCGCTGGCATGGTCCCTCTGAGTTGCTCGGCTAGCATCAATTCGAGCAGTCCGTCGTACGTCTTAGGTTCGTCCGTCTGCTCTATCCATTTGTCCCGTAGAGTGGCTAGCCGGTCGGCGAATTGCGTGAATTTCTCCCCCTTCTCTCTCCGGGAGTTCCGGAAGTTCTTCCGGTAGTGCTCACCTGAGAGTTCAAATCCATGAAGTAGCGCTTTCTTGAGGGCGGGGTAGTCGCCCTCCTCTGCAGTCGGCGTCTTGGCTAGAATTTCATAGGCCTTCCCCTTGAGGCCATGACTAAGTTTGCGGTACCAGTACTGCGGGTCGAGGTGGTTTTCACCCGCGACTCGCTCGAATCGGGCGAGATAAACTTCTATCGATTCGTCCCGTTCGACGAATGGGTCCAGGGGGAAGTTCATCCCCGGAATCGGCGGGGGGATTGCGGATATTCCGGCGCTGGCGGTGAAGCTGGGGGCGCTGAGTGAGAAGTCCTCGCTCGCAGGCGATCCGATGCCTAGCTCGCGGCGATCGCGTTCGAGCTGGAAGAGTGCTTGGCGCCGTTCTAGCTCCTTGTCCTTTCTCTTCTCCTCAAGTGCCGCGACCCTCTCGTCCTCCTCCTTCTTCCGTGCGGCGGCCCTCTCCTCCTCTGCAATCCTATCCTTCGCCTCCTCTCTTCTCCGCTCGGCGGCTCTCTCCTCCTCGGCAATCTTCCGTGCGGCGACTCTCTCCTCTTCCGCGATGCGCTCCTTCTCCTCCTCTTTCTTCCGTGCGGCGGCTTTCTCCTCCTCGGCTATCTTCCGTGCGGCGGCTCGTTCCTCCGCGGCGATGCGCTCCTTCTCCTCCTCTTTCTTCCGTGCCGCTGCCCTTTCTTCCTCCTCCCTCTTCGCCTCTCGTTCTTTCGCCCTCTCCTCCCTCTTCAACTTCTCCTCGGCCACGTCTGCATCTACATTGGCCAGGACGTAGTCCTTGAGTTCAGTGCCGGCAAGCCCTAAGCTCTCGCCAATACTCTTGTACCTGAGCGCAAGCTCTCCCCGGTCGGCCATGGTAAGGGAAGCGACTTACCTTAAAAGGTCCTAACCGTGATGAGGGGCGCACACAAGGGGGTACACTGACGGAAAACAAGGGGGCGGGCTGAAATGAACTACGATGAAATTGCACAGGGGCGAATACAACACAACACAGACACAGAGACAAACTGCAATCAATCAAGGTATAAAAAAATGAATGCAAGAAAAATCCTTCGCGAAACACCACAATTCTGGAGAGCCAGTAAGGGGCCTATGGGGCTATGCTATACACTACTAGGCTTTAGGGGGCTAGGTCCTATCTTTACTGGGCTGGGGTGGAAAGCTAAGTCTTTTGTCTCGTCGAGTTGGGATGGGAAACCTAAGTCTTTAGTCTCGTCGGGGTCGCCAAAGTTAATATCACAAAGAAAGGGGTTGGGGGGATGAGGGTAAGCTCTTAATCCCTCGCACTGTGTTGCCTCCCTCGTTTAGGCCAACTTTGCGATGACATTCAAGGGATTAAAGCTGGGAGTTACTAAAGATTGAGAGACAGTCAAAGGGCAGACGAGAATGAAGGTAGAATAAACTAGTCAAGAAATTCAAACAAGGGCCAGTCCAGGTGATACAGTTTCTAACTAGTCACTTTTATTAAATAGAATTAGGTCGTCTGTGTTGGATAATCTAAGGGTGAGTCACTGGATATTGTCAATAATAGTTGGGAGTATCTTGGAGATATTCTGGGTGGGCGGCTTCAGGAATGCTAGGGCTACTGAGGACTGCTATCATCACTGAGCAGGAGGATATCTGGATTGTTCAGGGTCCTTGGCCAGAGTATCTGTGAATTGTGATGCTCGTGGGATGGTAACTTAGCTCGGTTTGCGAAGGGCGGTGGTTGGTCCAGGATATTCTGGACAGTCGGCTGATCAAAGCCAGGAGTTAGCTTGGGTTGCCAATGCGGGTCAGTCGGTCAGTTTCTTGAGTAATCGGCTTTATGGTGCAATCCTGGTGGCGAGACAGTTGTGGTTTTCAGCTTTCGTGGCTAGCTGGCTGAGTGAGTGATGAAACTGGGGAGGTACGCTTCACATTGACGCCCTGGGATGTCAGGGGCGCCCGCAGCGGGTCTGGCGTCTTATAGCTGGTACAGGGCCGGGATATTCGCCCTGACAGGAGCCCATCTGTAAAGTAGTACAGACTCCATATCAGCTGGGAACATATATCCAGGGTGCAGCGCCTGTTTGCGCGCGTGCCCATCAGATTTTCAAATTTGGTCGGACCGGCCAAAAGTTGGCCGGTGCGTACCAACAGTCCAACAATTGCAACCAGGGTTATGGGGCTATTGTGGAGTTTACCGGCAGCCGCTAATATATAATAACTTTGGCGCCTTAAGATGGGGTGGCGGACAACAGGGGCAGATATTTATACAGTGGGAACATAGGAGAAGCAAATAGGGTAGATACAGGACAATGGGGGTGGCAGGCAAGGGGCTGTACTGGGGGACTTTAATCTATGTGGAGGGACAGCATGATAAGGGATATTTATACATGGGGCTAACAGGGAGCATACAAGTATAAATTCAAACATGGCATGAGTCACAACCAAGGCAGATAATATATACAAGGAATAAATACATGTCACAGCAACACATCAAGACAAGACCACAAACACGAACGTACATATCAACAGGACATACGAACATGTTGGGCGATCGACGGGTGATGGGTATGCTAAATGACATAAAGCAAATCTCCTCTCTTACCTTGACTAAGACGGGTCGAATCACAAGAGTACTGCCGTAGCTCAGAGGTCACCGGTTGATGGGACGTGTCCGGGCAGGCTGATGTGTCTTCGAAGATTTGAGGCTTGCGTCTGACCACGAGCCTGGGTGTGTGAGAGGTTTTAAGGGTGATCCCCGAGGGGCGGGGCTTAGGCGGATTAAGCCGGCGTGCGTGGAAGGGATGACTCGGCGCAGCGAGCGTCAGAGCTGGATTGCCCGCTCGTCACACACGGTGTACACACAGTTATTTACGTTACTATTAGTAAATGGCGGCTCTCATTGAGGCTGGTTTTGTTGGTATCCTGCACAGAAGTAACATTTCGTAGAACTTGTTGTTCTGATCGGGCTACCTAAAGTAAATAGCAGCAAGGAAGTCACTCAGTCCTCTGCGAATACCGATTTATTAACTGAATCGAAGGCGACATACGATTGGTTCAAATGTTGTCTTGAAGTCGTAAAGTTTTTGCTTTTGTTCGTTGTCGAAATAGAAATTTTACATTTTCCATTCGCCTTCGAGCAAACATTGTTGAAAATCAAAATGCATCATCATCATCGATTACTGTTACTTTTAGTGGTAATATCAGTAGTAGTACTAGTAGTAGTAATAATAGTAGTAGCAATAGTAGTAAAAATTATAGTGGTAGCAGTAGTAGTAGTACAATATTAGTAGCAGTAGCAGTAGTAGTAGTAGATGCAACAACTAAATTTGTTCCTGTTGTCACTAGTGTGATGCATACTTGTGTCCTTTCTACTCTTTCATTGATATACATCGTTTAACTGTTACTTAATATTTTACTGGGATTTCCAAATCTGTTTTTAATTTGCCTATTTTAAATCATTCTATTGCTTTAGTAGGTGTGCATATTGTGACTGAGGCTTTCATGTAAATTGTATGTATTTTGGACTCTGTGTGTGTATGTGCGTGTGTGTGTGAGTGGGTGGGTGGTGGGCAGGAGAGTGGGTTTGTGTGTGCTGTCAAGCGCGAAGTGCGCATTATTCTCTTGTTGGAGGCGTTGCAGCGCTATATAAATTTTAAATTCTTCTTCTTCTTCTTCTTCTTCTTCTTCTTATTATTATTATTATTATTATTATTATTATTATTATTATTATTATTATTATTATTATAGCATTAGTAGTAGTAAATAGTAGTAGAACTAGTAGTAGTAGTCATGTATTCATTTATTTTTAAATATTTTTAAATGGTGCTGACGTTGCCAACTCCTTCCCCACACACCCCACCCTCTCTCTCTCTTTCTCTATCTCCCTCTCTCTCTCTCTCTCTCTCTCTCTCTCTCTCTCTCTCCCTATCTCTTTCTCTCTCTCCCTCTCTTTCTCTCTCTCCCTCTCTTTCTCTCTCTCTCTCTCCTCTCTTCTTCTTCTTCTTCTTCTTCTTCTTCTTCTTCTTCTTCTTCTTCTCTTCTTCTTCTTATTATTATTATTATTATTATTATTATTATTATTATTATTATTATTATTATTATTATTATTATTATTATTATTATTATTATAGCATTAGTAGTAGTAAATAGTAGTAGTACTAGTAGTACTAGTAGTAGTAGTCATGTATTCATTTTTTTTAAAAATATTTTTAAATGGTGCTGACGTTGCCAACTCCTTCCCCACACACCCCACCCTCTCCCTATCTCTTTCTCTCTCTCCCTCTCTTTCTCTCTCTCCCTCTCTTTCTCTCTCTCCCTCTCTTTCTCTCTCTCTCTCTCTCTCTCTCTCTCTCTCTCCTCTCTTTCTTTTTCTTCTTCTTCTTCTTCTTCTTCTTCTTCTTCTTCTTCTTCTTCTTCTTCTTCTTCTTCTTCTTCTACCCCCACGCTACTAACTCTGTTTATTCTTGATGGATGCTGAGAGACCGGGGAAAAAAAATGCACTACAGTGAACTTCGGATATAGTAAAGTGCCCTGGGACCAAATAAATCTTTAGTATAACCGAATATTTAATATAACCGAAAATCCGTTTACAGTAAAGTTTTTAAAGTTTACTTTACTATAACCGAAACTTCGTTTATAATACAGTTTTAGGGGTTTACTTGACTATAACCGACTTCGTTTATAATAACGATTTTAGAGGGTTAATTTAGCATAACCGAAACTTTGTTTTTGTTTTAATTAAACGTTTACTAATCCGACACTCTCATTATAAAGAGACAGAAAACGCTGGTCTAAAGTGTATGTGGGTGCACAGGGCCGGATCAATCCATTTTCGAGGGAGGGGGTGGGGTGGGGTGCTAGTCTAGTTCTTTTTAAAATGTATGGTACAGAGTGGTGAAACACCACAAGTAAAACTCGTGGCGCAGTGGATAAGTCGCCGGTTTCCTATGCCGAAGGTCGCGGGTTCGATTGCCGCAAGGGGCGAACGTATGTGACTTAGGTACGAGACTATTGAGGTCATCGAGGGTTTTCTCCGGGCACTCCGGTTTCCTCCCTCCCTTCAATAATGGTACAGGATGCAGTCAATATAAAAATTTCAAAAATAAAAATTCGATTTTCTTCCGTCTTCTAATAGCGATCTCCCTGCCTGTACACCACCTGTTTGAGTGATGTATGTGTATTTGGTGTGTGTGAGGGTAAAATGAGACAGGTGAGCGTGTATGTTGGTATAGATCGCCGCGCTTTGAGCCTTGGGGAAAGGCGCGTACATAGCATAGCATCCTGTCCTGTCTGTAACTAACTGCCTTACATAACGTATTTCCAGTTGAACAAAAACTTCCATCTTCTACTTTCTTTATTTTATTTATTTATTTATTTTTTTGTTGTTGCCAAGGGGTGGGGGATGCTGCAGCACTCCTAGCACCCCCCCCCCCCCTACCCTGGATCCGGCCCTGGTGCAAGTAAAGAAGAAGAAAAGCAAAACAAATCAGTGAACAAAATAATGACTTCTCGAATTTCCATCTTTACCAGGATTTCTGCAGACTGTAATCGTCTGTGTGTCTATTTGTCTGTGTGTTCACGTAACTCAACATCGTTCTAAATTGAGCTGACATTTGGCGCGTTATATACATGTACATTGAATTGGATCCCATTAATTGATTAGATTCACATAGTTGAACAGTTAAAATAAGACAGTGCAAATCGAACGAATCGCTTTCGTTATTACATATTTTAATTTAGATTAATATTTCTGTGTTGGTTTGTTGTCCCTTGCTGAATTCCACACGAAAACTATGTTTTCCCATTTTAAAATAAACACCCCCACCCTCCCCAGCTCCAGCCCCACACCCCCGGACAGCCGTTTATAAGTCGTCGTGGAGACGTTTGTCTTACCAGAGTTGCCAAGAACAAAATTCAAAGTATTTATTTTCTCTCTCTCTCTCTCTCTCTCTCTCTCTCTCTCCTCTCTCTCTCTCTCTCTCTCTCTCTCTCTCTCTCTTTGTCGAACATGGCCCTTTTCAAAATTTAGATTTTCTTCTTCTTTGTGTTTCCCTTCCCCACCACCCCCAATGGGAATTACCTATTGCTATCGTAATTACAGGTAAATAGCAATTACGTTACTTGAGTGAACATTATGAATATGCACTCATCGTCAAGATCTATTGTTTCTGGACACAGCCACATGATAACAAGTGATATTTCACGAAAGTGAAAAGGTCCTTTTAGCCTTTCGTATGAAGCCACCAGAAATCCACGGGAAATAGCTGAAAAAGATACTTTTTTTTAATGAACACTTGCAGTAGGTCCATTGTCCCTTATTGGATTCCATTACGCTCACATATGTTGATTGATTATTTTTGTTTATTAACTCGGGTATTATAAACTCTTCAAGAATACCTCTCTTATAACCCAGTTTGTGTATATTGATTGAAATGTTACAGTATTATTTGTTTATGTCCGTGTGTGTAAGTTCACGTGTGTGTGTGAGAGAGAGAGAGAGAGAGAGAGAGAGAGAGGGTAAGAGAGAGAGAGAGAGAGAGAGAGAGAGAGAGAGAGAGAGTCCATTACCGATAAGAGATAACATGTGAGCCTTCGTGTCCTAATTATTTCAAACCAACCCTTTAATCGGAAGGATAAATCATAAAAGTAGATTATGAATTGTACATGTTGTACTATCGTCATTGTGGAAAAACAAAAAGCTCACAAAATTAAAGCAAACAAAGACATGAACAAAACCTAAACAATATGGTGGATTTAAAAAAAAGATGGTTTGTCTTGCAAAGCCATGCAACAGCTTAGGAATAAATCTCTTCTTTACTTCTCATTTGAAAGTGCAGTCAGTCAAAACGTTGGTTTCCCAGTTCTCCATTGATTCGGATTCATCTCAGTACAAAAGGTATAATTATAATGTGTTCAACTTATAACACCCTTATTTAGTCATAAACGCATTTCATCATGTATAGCGAAAGTGAAGTCTAATTTGCTTTGTAAGTTTCTAAGCTAGGTACTCTTTTTCTGCCAAACAGTTAAATCTCTCCTTCAGTTTTTCACTCTCCTTCATAATCACTGTTACTGTTGATGGGGAAATTCCAAATTGTTCAGCAATTTCTTTTTTTTTTCTTCATCTTTTCATCTTCAAGTGCGTGAATTAGATCTATTTTAGGCTTCAGGGTAAGCGTGACGTGACGATGTTGCGTCATTATGAACGTCAGTAACTCTCATGAAACTTTAATACAGTAATCTCCCTTGAAACTTTATTATAAGCGGCAGCAAAACTCGCCAGGGGCCTTAGAAAACACTTCCACTAACAGGAACCCCCCCCTACGCGTAAGCCCCTCAAAAAACAAAACGCCAAACCCCCAAGCACAACACCAAGCCATCACAAAGCCCCAAACATCCCCAGTAGACCCAACAACCGCAGTGGTATAAACACTTTCACCACTAAAACCACAAAACAACACCCACGCGCAACGCCCAAAATAACGACAAAGGCCCACCCAACCAAACCACACCCCCCCCCCCTTTACAACCCTAAAAGAAACACGCACAACATATAACCAGCACACAAGCTGCAAATAATACCAGTCACCACAGCCGCCCGCACCAAACAACCCGCATCCTCACACCCACAAACCACAATACAAGCACTAACCCGTCAACACCAGCAACATAAACCAATCCAAATAGAAAATGGGCAACCAACAAAAAACCAAAAAAAAAAAAAAAAAAACAACAAAAAAAAAAAAACAAACAAAATAAAATGAAAGAAGAAGAAGAGAAGAAGAAGAAGAGACAAAAGAAAGAAGGGTTCAACAGAAGAAGAAGAAGAAGAAGAAGAAGAAGAAGAAGAATATCAGCTAATGTCAGTAATGAATTTATTTGATTTTGATAGTAAAAGGAGAACCGTAGAAGAACTTTTTTTTTTTAAATACAAGAATGAATATTTAATTGCAGAAGAAAGAACCCAAACACACTCATACACACATACAAGCACACATAAACACAAACCACCGAACCACACCAAAACCAACCATTCAAGCCACGCAAACACATACACTCACACACTCACACAAACAAGAAAAAAAGGAAGCAAGAGAGAAAGAAAGAACGAAAACAAAGGTAAATAAAACTAAACAACCCCAAAAAATACAAAGAAAGAAAAGAAGATTAAAAAAATTGTGAAAGAAACAAACATTTTAAATGATAAAAAGGTCAAACAAACAATCGGGAAGACAAGAAAAACGGAATGTAAAGAAAAATGTTGTTTTTGTAAATAACTAATATTAAGACTTATTTTCTGGAATTCGTGTCAACTGCACATGTCACTTTTAATAGTAGGCTATCGTGTAGCTGTATTCATATCGATATTCGGAATCAGCACTCGCTGTGCGCCATGAGTATGGATCCAGGAAGATGGCGCTATATAAATCTTCTTCTTCTTCTTCTTCTTCTTCTTCTTCTTCTTCTTCTTCTTCTTTCTTCTTCTTCTTCTTCTTCGTCGTCGTCGTCGTCGTCGTCCTCGTTATCGTCTTATTTTTCGTCGTCGTTATTGCCGTGGTCGTCGTTGTCATCATCATCATCATCATCATCATCATCATCATCATCATCATCATCGTCATTCTTTTTTCGCATTGTCATCATCATTAGCATCATCATGATCATCATCAGCAGCAGCAGCAACTGCAGCAGCCGCATCATCATCATCATCATCGGCATCACTGTTTTCTGTCAACTATCTGTGTTATGTAATAAACAAGGTCAAATCATCATCATCATCATCATCATCATCAACATCATCATCATTATTATCATCATCATCATCATGAGCATCATCACCATCATCATTATCATCATCACTGTTTTCTGTCAGCTGTCCGTGTTATGTGATAAATAAGGTCAAAGCATCAAACTTTAGGCTATACAGTACAGTGGACTAAAAACTACTTCACGTTCATCCTAGCCTTATGCTCTGTAAGCCCACAAACTGTAGCAGACGGTCCGCGAACATAATTAATTACATTCATATTCATGCGCGCACAAACGCTACCAATCCAATGGAGCGTAACAATATTCAAATACCAATCGGAACGGCCGTAACAACCTCAGACAAATCACGGACTTTAGACGAGTTGACAGGCAAGTGATTTTTCTATAGGCCTATATATGTGTGTAATTACGGACATTTCATCAGTTTTCTCCTTTTAACAGACATTGCATCAGTTTTTCGTGAAGAGGTTTTTGGTACCGTGTTTGATGTGGATGAGTGCAGTGAGAGAAGTGAGCTTTTGTGACGTGAACAATCACGTCTGATTGGCGAGTTGTGGCAAACACAACTGCGCTCTATATAACGCCCCCAAAACTTTTGTCTGCTACAGAGCTTCTAAAATATTGGTTCCAGATAGAGTAGAACCGAACACTAGTCCAATTTTAAAAAATTTAAAGTTTTTTTTTTAAAAGCATTAAAAGTTGTTAGACAAATTTAAACAATCAGTCGGATTTTTTAAATAATCACACAACACACAAAAAAGGATTTGACAAAGTATTTGAGAAAGTTTTTGTGGAAATTCTGTTCGTGAATTTGCTCAAGTTAATGGTGCTGCCCTACCATCATCAAACTGCCCTGTAGGTAAGTGTAGTGATTATGTGATTTTACGGTTGAATTGTATTCTTACTTATATTTATTTATTTTCGTTTGATTTTGTGTTGTAGTAAACTTTTATACTTTATTTTATAATTTCTTTTGATTTATCCAATTTCATTCATGTTATTTACTTACATGGATTTTTAAAATAATTTTTGGGGGTTTACCGTATTACATTGATTTAAACTTTTGTGTCCGTAGGTCTCCTACCCCTTCCCCCTCCTCCCCAAAGTCTTTTTACGGTATCCCGACCGACCTTAATTTTTGTGCCGACCCTAAACGTTTATGTTGGGAGGAGAGAGGGGTTGGGGGGACAAGGGGTGGGGGAGAGAAAGGGGGTCGTCTGGAAGAAAAATTGAAAAAAGCCGTAGAAATAGCACACAAGATGAAAAAGGTCTTTTAAAAAAAACGATCCTATTTTCTTCCCTATATTACCTTAAATGATGATGATGATGATGATGATGATGATGATGATGATGATGATGATGATGATGATGATGATGATGATGATGATGATGATGACAACGAGAACTGCTACGACTTCGGCTTTGAATGATCTTTCCTTCTTTCTTTCTTTCTTTCTTTTTTTCTTCCTTTCTTTCTTTTATGTCTTTCTTTCTTTCTTTCTTACTTATTTTTCTTTACTATCTGTCTGTCTTCGTTCTTTCTGTTTGTTTGTCTAGATGGATGGATGGATGGATGGATGGATAGATGAATGTAGATGTATATCTATCCTTTCTTTCTGTTTGTCTGTATATATAATATATATATATATATATTATAAAATATATCTATATATATATATATATATATATAGTATATATATATATATATATATATATATATATATATATATATATATATATATATATACTAGTGGTTTTTGTACCCTGGCAAGCCAGGGTACACATGATGCTGTTTAAAATGTAGACAGAGAGAACTTTTGTCTGCGAGTTTCATTTGGACGATGATACCTCCCCATATCCCCCTTGATACCTCACCATACCCCCCCCCCCTGATTTCTCCCCGTCCCCCCCATGATGCCTCATCATACCCCCTTGATACCTCCCCGAACCCACTTGATACCTCCCCATACCCCCTTGATACCTTCCATACCCCCTTGGTTCCTAACTGTACCCTCCTTGATACTTCCCCGTTGATCGTTTCGCAGGAATGGATGAAAGAAATTGACTTCTTCTTCTTCTTTATTAAATTTGTGTCCCCGGACACATTGAGCGTATAGGGGACTATGGAATCGACCATCACCATACCCCCTTATGTATACCCGTATCCCCGTTATGCCTACCCATGCCCCTTTAAACCTACTCGTAGCCCCCTTTTACCTACACGTACCACCCCATCCCGATCCTTGGTAATAATAATAATAATAATAATAATAATAATAATAATAATAATAATAATAATAATAATAATAATAATAATAATAATAATAATAATAATAATAATAATGAATATAGAATAATACAAATAGAAATAATAAAAAAACACCAAGGTTTTAAAAGAAAATTTGATATAAGATATAATAATAATAATAATAATAATAATAATAATAATAATAATAACAATAATAATAATAATAATAATAATAATAATAATAATAATAATAATAATAATATATTATTATTATTAGTTTATAAATAATAATAATAATAATAATAATAATAATAATAATAATAATAATAATAATAATAATAATAATAATAATAATAATAATAAATTAAAGGTAGAAAGCCTAAATTAAAAAGAAAAATATCCATATTGTAGTGTAAAAAAAAAAAAGAAGGGACCGCGTGAGATTTGAACTTGGGTCGCTCTGGACGGTAGGCGAATGTTTAACGCACTAGGCTACCAAGCCATCCTAGAAAGATCATCACTTTTTTGGTCTATATGGGAAAACATGCTGTAACCTCAATTTGATTTTTAATGGAAGCGCGCGGAATGAGGCTATTGCAGTTTGTGGACATTTTGTTTATTTATTTATCTCAGAAACGGTTAAACGTTCGGTAAGGAAATGTCGGCTATAACGATTTCACTGGTTTTGAGCACACAGCAGGCCGATTCGTAGCCCCCAGCACCTGCCCAGATCAGCGTCCATACCGGACAAACTTTATAGTAGAGGCGAAGAAGGACTTCCGGCTAAGCAATTTTATATATATATATATATATATATATATATATATATATATATATATATATATATATATATATATATATATATATATATATATAGATAGATAGATAGATAGATAGATAGATAGATAGATAGATAGATAGATAGATAGATAGATAGATAGATAGATAGATAGATAGATAGATAGATAGATAGATAGATAGATTTTTTTAACTTATTAATTTATTTATGGTAAAAAAAAATTTGGAGTTGCTGACATTTCCTTTCCTTTCTGGAGACTCGTGATTAGTAAAGACATGAATTGACCACACGGGATCATTAGAGAGATATTATTTGACAAGACAGTGAGTTAATGATCATGGTGTCAGACGTAGGCTGATTCATAAGGGTTACGTACGTTATTCCTACACACATTCCACACAGTCATTAGCCAACACAAAGAAAGTCTATATCCGGTTTTTTTTTTTTTTTTTTACCCCTTGGGGTCATGAGCAATCTTGCCACTGTAGATTGTTCAAACCTATAAAGGGAACAGTGAAAGCCACAGTTGAAAACCTGTCTTTCCTTTATAGGCAAGACAGATTCACTGCGGCAACAGTACCCCCGTTGGAGTGCCGGGGGTTTTCAGTATAAATAGTATCCCCACTTTATGGAAATTTAGTGCTTTAAATTCCCACTGTCGCTGTCTTCCTCATTTACTCTTTCCTATTCCTGCTCTGTCCTTCACTCTGCTATACTATCTTCTTCTTCGCTAGATCAATGACCTACCTTTTTTCTTGAAAACTCTTCCTGGACAAGACTCCTTGTTCGTGTATGAGGTCTGTTGGATCAGCTTGGGAGTGTTGGACGCTTTCTGCCGGGTGGTCACTAGGGCTTCCTGTGATTGTACTATTTAGCACTATAGGCATTTTATATGTATGTGTTTCATTGATGATTTATAATGATGTTTGTATTCTATTTCGTTTTTGTAACCGGGGTGTTCGCGTAGTTGAGGTCAACCCTCAGCCGTCCCCCGCGTGGGATGTCTTTATTGTAAAGTGACTGGCCGGTGGAGGGCATTCAATTTTACCACTGGGGTTGTTTCAGCAGATCTTTTATGCGGATCGGGGGTTGTCCGGTCCTGATTTGGCTCGGAAGAGTCCGCTGGACCTAAAGCACCAATAAATCAATCAATCAATATCCGGTTTTGCATAAATACTCTTCGCAGTGAATTATGCTCGCAGAGACGGTATTTTAGTTATAAATTGCAGTGACCATTTTTTGGTGCAAACTGCGGTCGCGCGACCAATTTTACGGGAACAGCGCATAAAAAATATTATTGCCAAGTATATAACAATAATATTCGTCTGTACACTTGCGACAGAATTTAAACGAAGGAACACGTCGACTATTTGTTTGACGTCGCTATAAATTTTTGTGATTTTGACCGACTGCAACTAGGATGCGGAGGTATATTTATTAGGTGAAATATTTACTCTGGAACATATTATTATCACGTGACAAATGGTCGCATAACGGCAGTTTGGTTTTGAAAGTTTTGGGGAAATCGAAGTTTCTGAGTCGTAACCCTCCGAAGACAAATAAACTTACCTTTTCCCCACCTCCACCCCCACCCCCACTCCCTTCCCTCTCTCTCTCTCTCTCTCTCTCTCTCTCTCTCATGAAGTGGGCCAAAGCCCATTGTTCATTATTATTAAAGTGTCAAAGTCTCTCCCTCCCTCTCTCTCTCTCTCTCTCTCTCTCTCTCGCTCTCTCTCTCGCTCTCTCTCTCTCTTTCAGACATTCTTCTTTCAAGCCCTGGTCTTTTAAATCGATTTTCTAATGTTGTACCTCTGCTTAGGCGTGTTTTTTAAAAAAGTATTTAATTGTTATCTCTTTTATTATTATTATTATTATTATTATTATTATTATTATTATTATTATTATTATTATTATTATTATTATTATTATTATTAATATTATTAATATTATTATTATTATTATTATTATTATTATTATTATTGTTATTATTTATCTACTATTCAGCTAGGTATTTAGCTTAGTTATTCACTGACTGGTTGACTGCTTCGGTACCAAACTAGTTAACTAGGGAACTTAGCGAGGTAACTAAGTATAAGTTCAATTAGGTAGTCTTTACACCGTTATATGTAGTCAGCCGCGCTGTGCTTTTTAGTCCATGAACACAAGATGTAGCTACAACAGGCATGGACAATTAGGAACATCGATTTGTCCACCACACTGACTACTAATTAGTTCAGCGATCCCTACCGTTATCAATCATCGTTGTTGACACGTGTCGGAGCTATCAAGAGATCAATGGACACAATAAACAGACGCCCGGGCCCGGGTCAGTGACTTGTATTGTTTTCTCGGGTTCTGTGTAGGACGATACGATATACCCATACCCAAATATTGGTAAACCAGCTGGACGTGTACAGGTTGGTCAGGTCGCTTAGTGCAGTAAGACCTCTGTGTACTGTACACCTCTGAGTTGACCGCCATTCGTCATGGACTGATCGCAATACAAGCAGCGAAGAAGATTCAAAATACAAGATTATTTGTCTCCCTTTCTTTTAACACAAGAAAATTTGTCTTGTGGGCAACATGACATAAACCTGAAACATGACAAGGCCGATACCATAGATTCATAGTCAATCATAGTCAATAAATAAAATATTAGATATAAATGATATCGCCGCTCATTCACCTAAACATTCTCAGGCATTCCAGCAATTAAAAACACTGTTAATGAAGAAAATACTAATTATTAAGCCAATACACGATGTACTGTACAGTGATATAAATAGCATACGTTTAAATTAAGCCACGACTGAAAAAAAAATTATGTCAGTTTAATATGTAAGGAGAAGATGAACGATAACAACATTTACAACAACAACAACAAAAGCTAAAACTAAACAAAAACAGCAACAACAACGACAAAAACAAATTAATGGCTTTAGTAAGCCTACATCCGATCCGTCAAGTTGTGAAGGTTCAACAGCCAAATTACAACAACAGCGAACAACAAAGCAACAACAACATCAACAACAGCTGCAGAAGCAATAACAACAGCTATAGCTACAGCAGGAATAGCAACACAATCTGAACAATAGCAACGGTAACAATGACGACGAAATTGAAGGTTCGCCATGCCAACGTGAAAACTTTTTTTTTTTTTTTTAAAGCCTGGGACCAATTTGAAGATGCACGGACTTACATGATAAGACGCCCAAAATCGCAATTTTTATCATAGAGAGTGGCTGCTTCCAATATTTAGTCAGTGATGTTTGTGTGGGTGGGTGGGGGAGGAGGCGTTGGTGGTTGACAGAGAGAGGGGGAGAGGAAGGCAGGGAGAGAGAGAGAGAGAGAGAGAGAGAGAGAGAGAGAGAGAGAGAGAGAGAGAGAGAGAGAGAGAGAGAGAAACATTGAACTTTGGACCGTTTACTAGGATTTGCTAGGATAAAGGTTTTAGGCTCAAATAAGAGAGAGGGGAGTAGAGGGAAAGAGACAGGGAGGGAGAGAGAAAGTTAGCGGGGGAGAGGGAGAGAGAGGGAGAAAGAGAGAAAGAGAGAGAGAGCCATAGATGACATAAACTGGAAAAATTTAAGCGCACTTCTCAAAGGTATGCGTCATATACGCAACTTCATAACATAAACATCACATGGACTTTAAAGATCCTGCCGCTCATGTCCTAGTCGGGTGAGTGCCGGCGGTACACAAATACATTCAGCACGCACTAGGTCCCTTTTTTCCAGGACACCCAGGGTTGTGCTCAATCGTCTGGACGTCAGACTATGCGCCCAATGGTTGCAGGTGGGTGCCTCGGGCGGCTTGAGTTAGATCCTGTATCGACCAGCGCCTTGAGCAGCTCTTGAACTAAAAAAGCGCTTTATAAAAGTGATAAAATAAATCAATCATACATTTTACACTGACAGACAGACACAGAGAGAGGGAGTCATCAACGACGTAAGCTATATCTCAGAAGTGACTGCGCACTTTTTCTCAAATGCATGCATGCATAAAATACGCTACACGATGCATAAAGAACTTTCTTGACCTTGCCATAATCCCAATTTTTTTTGTCCCAGGTTTAATCTCAGGTTTGTTGTTGCAACTGTCTATGCATGATTAAACAACGCTAGACTTTATTCGAGACAACATATTTTATTGGCTTTTTCAAAGCACTGTTCTGTTCTTCAAATTTTTTTATAATATAAATTTGAAGCCACACCTTATTCCCGGTCCCTCGCACTCTGGTCTACATTAGTGACACAGGCGCTAATACATAACACGCGTCACAGGCATAGGCGCTCGCGTGTCCAGATACAAGCGCCTGTGATTCAGAACTAGCAGTATGAAGATAAATCATTTTTCCTCTTCCTTAAAAAAAAGAAAAAGAACAATAAAGTATTCGTAGAAATCGGGAGAAAAAAAACAAACTCTGTTCCTTTAAATTTAAAAGGGGATAACTTGTCCTGAAAATAAATTTTTTGTAAAACTTGACACTAGTAGTAAAATTGATTTAAAATATATAAGGAAGTAAATAGAAAATCGCTATTTAAAAAAAAAAAAAACAACAACAACATTTGTTAAATGTCAAAATTGCAATCTTTGTAATGTAAGCTTATTTTCTTTTTTTACTGCCATGTCATCATCGAAATCGGTTATTTATATTTTATTTTTCTTTCTGTAATTTCTTTCTTCTTGTTTCTTTTAAGTTTTTTCTTTCACTTTGGACTTGTGGTTGATTAGTAGTATTGTGTTATTTACAATATGTGGCGCAATGAATCTATTAATCCATATACTGGTCGATTCATTCATGGATCCTGTCTTTTTGTGCAGGTCAGAGCTAACAAACAAGAAAAAAGCAAGTCATCATAGGAACAAACCGAGCTCACCGGAACCAAGCGCCAAATTAGACCATCAAGAAAGAAAGAAGAAGAACTCCACGCACAAAAATACTAGCTAAGCCGGTGCTAATAGCATTTAAACCCAACGCTGAACAGTAATAACAAAGTAACCAATCCCGCCAAAAGAAAAGCAAAGAAGAAGACAGGCAGCTGCAAGGCAAATACTTCTTAAACAAGATAAAACAAAAGTCTATTACGGCACGGTTAAGTTCAATTAAACACACTCTCTTACAATAATAATAAGTTTAAAAAAATTTAAACCGGAAAGAGGGCTAAAGTCTTTAAAGTCCTTTACAATTGTTATATAGTTGTACAGTCCATGCAGAGTGCAAAATCCAATACAAACCACGCCTAAGCGCCAAAGGCTTCTTACAAGTTTATTTAAGGCTCTAGCCTTCTGAGGGGGTTTTCAGCCAAAGACGCTATTCCAGACACTCTTCTTGTGTGAGTCGGTGCTCCGGGCAGGGTTGATCTTCTGTGACAAGATGAGTGAGACGACGAAGACGCTGAAGGCTGTGCTGCAAGTGGTGTCCAGCACGGCAGCCTCCGTCATGGACAACTCGGCCGTCATCACGCAGGCCAGCGGAAGCAACGGAGGAGGGATAGTGCACCACGGCATGATGGGACACGAGGGAGGGATGACCGGAGACGAGGGTCACGTGCACATGGAGGAAAAGATGGACGACATGATGATGCAGATGCTGACGACAGCTAAGCGCATGCACTACGCAGCTTCAGTAATCGTCGGACCCATCCTAGTCATCCTCGGGCTCATCGGCAACATCCTCTCCATCGTCGTCTGGACGCGGCGCGGCATGGCTTCCTCTACTGGCAGATACCTCACCTGTCTGGTCAGTGCCACTGATCGACTTTTTGAATGAAGTAGTGATTTATTGATTCGTTCATTCATTGATGGCTGACTAATTATTAAATGAAGGAATTGTTGTCTTATTGTTCGATAGGGTAGCAAGCTTACATAATTATGCTTTTGGCCTACGTTGGGCATAACTTTGATTTTCTGTTTGATTGGTGTGTTTTATCGCCACCCACTGTCACATACCTCCTAGCTCAGTTGATAGTGAGTTGGTTTCCTAAGCCGAAGGTCGCGGGTTCGATCCATGCAGGGGACAAACTTTTGTGACTTAAGTAGGAGACTTTTCAGGACACCGAGGGATTTCTTCCGGTACTCCGGTTTCCTCCCTCCCTTCAATAATAGTATTGGATGTAGTCTGTCTAAAATGTCAAATGCCTCAGCGTACCTGTCTAGTCAGTTTGGTTGATTGATTAATGGCCTGATTGAAGGACCGATTCATAAAGCGGTATCTGATTATGGCATTGCTTTCTATCTAGCAATGATCGAGGTGGGGGTGTTGCCGCTTCTACAAAAGCAGGAGGGGAAGGATAATGACAGTCTTTTAGATGATGGTGACGACGATGATGACGACGACGACGTAGATGATGATGATGATCATCATAATGATGATGACGACGATGATAATGATGATAATGATGATGATGAAAGTGAGCCTTATTTTGCATGCATTGACTGTGATATTGCAGGCGTTGGCGGACTCTGGCGTGCTGATATGGTTCCTCTGCATTGACTCCATCCAGATGATCCACCCGGAACTGGTGAACCATCCGGCGTACGCCGTGTTCTTCGCCTACTTGGGCTACCCTTTCTTCTTCCTCTTCGTCATTCTGTCCATCTGGTACATGGTGGGCGTCACCGTTGACCGCTTCATCATGGTCTGCCTCATCACCAAAGCCAAGGTCAGATTATAGACCTAGATCCTTAGACACAGGCGCCCGTATGTGCTAGATACGATCGCGTCCTTTCTAGAGAATGCGTCCCTCTCTGTACTCACCATGACGTAAAAGTACAGGGAGGCGCGCGTTCTATAGAAAGGACGCTACACTCAGAACGTATCGGGCGCCTGTGATCTAGATATAAAATATTTCGTGCGATCTTCTTGCAGAAAACAGTGTAGTTCCAACTCCCCTTCCCCCCCCCCTTCCCCTTTCCCTCTCCCCTCACCTTTCCCTTCCTTCTCCTCCTTTAGTGTAAGCAAAGAACGTAATGCCATCAATTATACGGGGAGTACAAAACTCGAAGGCCACAAAGACTGTCCAAAGTTCTGTTGTGATAACTTTCCGTTTGTGTTGTCCAATGAACTTGGTCGTCAGTTGTATGTGTACTTTGTAATGCGCTGTAGCATTGTCCAGTTATATCCCTTGTGGTTGCATCTGACAATTTAACATTTTGTATTCTTATATCTGCATACAAAAGCTATCTACTCCTTAAGCTTTTAAAGAGCTGAAATAATGTAGACCGTAAATTAGATTAAAATAGATTAAACATGCAAAATTAGTTTGAACAAGGTCTAGATCTTAAACTGCTTACCACTGAGACTTTGAAAATGGGATGAGATCGACAACGTCACAAATATTTTTTAATTAATGTGAGCATTCTATTTTAGCGGTATATAAACCCTAATCTCTATCATCATCATAATAGGCCTACTCATCATCTTCTTCTTTATCATCATCATCATCAGCATCATCTTCACCACCCACACCCTCCTCATCCCCTTCATCATCGTCAGCCTCATTCTCCTCTTCTTCCTCCTCCTCCTCGTCGTCGTCGTCCTCCTCCTCATAATACTCATCATAATCCTCATCATCCTCATCATCATTATCATCATCGTCGTCGTCATCATCATTATCATGGGGCCAGTGTCATGGTTAGATTTGAACCGAGGTAAGAGAAAGAAAGGCTGGATCTCGGTTATTTCCAACAAGGTAGCCGATTGTTAAGATACCAACTGCATGGATCGTTGATTCTAATAACGTCCAAGCTCAATGTATTATCAATGTAATAATAAAATGACTCCAAGCAAATATATAACTAAAGTAAAAGAACCCTAATGCACTCCTTCTGATGACAATATAAGCCGAGATCTATTCCAAATGCCGGACTTTAAAGACTCTGACGCTCATGCCTTAAACGGGAGAGTGCCGGCAATACATATACACCCAGCAAGCACTAGGTCCTTTCTCCCCATATCCGGTCGCCCCGGATTGTATACAGTTTTCTGGGGGTCAGTCGATGCGCCCAAAGGCGGCAAGTGGGCGCCTCGAGCGCCTTGAGTTAGATCTTGTATCGATCAGCGCCTTGAGCAATTCTTAAGCTGATACAAAATCGCTATATATGAGAATGGACAAATTAAAATCATAAATAATTTCGACAAAAACAAGGCAACAAGTTGAAAAACAATTCACTGCAAATGTTCGAGTACATAAAGGCTCAGTCAGACCTACCGATGAAATCATACAATTTGTTCCATTGCGATTTAATCTCAGGACTGATCCCACGAAACATCTGTCACACGCTAAAACGAATTCCATACAACAGAGGCGGAAATGGCGGCTCGCTCATAGGCTTATTTCCTTGTTCCTATATTGTGCTCTGCCTTGTTGCTACGTACATGTTGTGAAAGCTATGCCAACAGTTCGAGTTCGAGCAGTTCGGAGAATATTGAGAGAGAAATTTGTTTGCCATAATTAGCTATTTTATTAGCAGATGAGAAGGAAATTCTACAAAGGAAATGACAGAGACGATGGTGAGTACGGCCATTTTTTCAGTCGCAATGTCAAGGACGCACAGCACGTTCTGATTGGTCCGAATTTATGATTTCATCGCAGGAATTAGAACATGTTCTATCCTTTGAATCTAGGGTGGATTGTATCTTAAGCTTGTTGTACAACTTATTGCAGCGTGTGACCGGATAAATCTTAGAAGAATCGGTAGGTGCTTACATAAAAATGTATTGTTCTGACCCCAGGAGTACTGCAACCAGTCTCGTGCTAATGTGGGCGTGTTCATGATCACGGGGCTCTGCTTCCTCATCAACCTGCCGCACTTCTGGTCCTTCACCGTCGATTTCGACCGCGGCGTCAACGGCACCGGTGAAGCGTTGGTCAAGACGGAGTTCCAGAAAGGGCCTGGAGGCATCCGTTACGAGTTCTGGGTCCATTGCATCTTCCTCGTCCTGGTTCCCTGGTTCTCTGTCTTCACTCTCAACCTCCTCATCATTCAGAAGGTACCATATGGTTGGTTTTTTTCTTCTCTGCCTTGTCTAACTTGTCTTCTGTGTCTATCTGTCCTATGTGTCTCTCTAGCTTGTTTATCTCTCTGTCTGTTACTCTCTGTCTCCGTCTTTGTCTTTGCCTCCTCTCTGTCTCTGTCTGTCTGTCTGTCTGTCTGTCTCTCTCTCTCGCTCTCTTACTCTCCCTCTTTTTTTTTCTTTTTTTTTCGGGGAAGGGGGGGGGGGGGGGGGGGGCAGATTCGAAGATCACACTATATTATAAAATATTAATATATTCCAAAATCTCTCCCTACCAAGTTTGGCAGCGCGAACTAACCCCAAAAATCCTAACATGAAAAGGGCATAAGACAGCCAACGTAATTAGTAGAGTAAGTTGGTTTGTGGATGATTTAACAATGGGTTGATATTTAAACTTTTCGATGCCTTGTTTTACCCTATACAGCTGAGCAGCAGCAACCGAAAGATGCGCAGCAAGAAGACGGCAGAGGCAGCCAGTAAGTCCAAGAAATCCGAGAATCAGGTGACTCGTCTCCTGCTCGTAGTGACCTTCTTCTTCCTCTTTCTCATCGGCTTCCAATGCATCACCCAATGCTTCTACATGCTCATGCCTGAAGGAGTGAGTCTTGTTCATTTATTTTGCATTCATTTATTTATATGTTGTTTTATTTATTTATTAAGGATAGGATGCGATTTATTTATTTTATTTATTCATTTATTTATGTTTTAAACTATTTATTTTATTTCTTTGTTTGTTTCTTTTCATTTATTTAATTTGTTTATTTTATTAATTTATTTATGTTTGAATCTGCTTATTTTATTTATTTTATTTTATTTCACGTATTATTTTTATTTATTTATATATTTATTTTATTGTTTGTTGTTTTTGTTTTGTTTTTATTCCTATCCTATCCGGTAACTCGAAGTTCGTTGGGGCACCACAGATGATCGTTTAACCAGCATACTCCATCTTTCTCTGTACTCAGCAACCTTCATGGCTTCGCTCAGTGTCAAGCCAGTCCATTCTCAAATGTTGTCTTCACACCTCTTTTTCTGTCTCCCTCTTCTTCTGCCTCCTTGCACCGTGCTTTGCAAGATGGTCTTTGCAAGGCCTGATTCTCTTGTGACGTGGCCATACCAACGGAGGTTCTGTTTCTTTACCACTGCTTGGCATGTCATCGTGTTGTCCAATGGCTTATGTGATGATATGTCGTTGATGATGTGCTAGGTATAGGAAATGCTCAGAAGTCTTCTGTAGCACCTCATCTCCATGCCTTGTATTTTTCGTTGTTGGTCTGCTGCGAGGATCCTTGCTTCGCAAGCCTATAGGAAAAGGGAGATGACAAGGGTGCGCAGCAGCCTTTACCGTGGCGTGTAGGCTGATGGTCCTGTCTTTTGAAATGGGCTTCAACCAGTTGTCAGGGCAACTGTAGTTGTTTGTGCGATCATGGAGAGGACTTCCTGTCGAGACCCATTGTCTGATACAATGGCTACTAAAGATTTGAAGCTATGCACCGTATTGAGGGGTCGGCCTTGGCTTTGATGTCCATTTTGATGTCATTGGTGTTGTTGGACATCATGTTGGTCTTCTCTGCACTTAATTCCATTCCAAAGGCTCTGGAGGACAGGTGTTGTCAAGCCTCTGTACCAGCTATTCACGTTCTTGTTTCTCTCCAGCCAATCCATCAATCGTAAAACGGAGGTTGGAGATTGCTCTATCCCCTATGCTGACGGTGTCTTCGTGATCTGCAAGGACATTGCACGCCCATTGTTGTTCTGTACGAGTTCTCAATATGTATTTCTTAATTTTTATTACATGTATCCTTTTATTTTGATGTTATTATTAATATTTTTTATTTCTTCATTTATCTTATTAAATTATGTTGTTGTTTTTTTGTTTTTTTAAATTACATGCTTTATTTTTATTTATTTACTTATATATTTGATTTTGTGTTTTGTTTATTTATTGATTTATATTATTTATTTTTGTATTTAATTATTTTTAATGTGTCATTGCTAGTTATTTAGTTAGTTATACATTTTATGTGATGTATTATTCTTTTTAAATTAATTATTTAATTAATTTGTTTATTATATTTCATGAATTATTTATATTTATTTATATAGTTTCTTTCTTTATTTCTATGTTTTGCTCTTCTTTCCTTAACTCAGGGTTAGAACTTTTCGCCTGGCACACTGATGACCGATTCCGGTGGTGGGTTGGTAAAATTGGCCTTTTTTCAAGGTCCGCCTTAGCAGTAGCTTGATTGCTCGGGTGGTTCAGTTTTGATTTATGTCCCTACCCCTTTTTCCTGGGTATCGCCAATGGGTGTAGACGTTAAACTTCAAAGTTTATTAAGTTTGCCATATATCCTTTCTTTGTTTCTTGGTGTGCTTATTTCTTTTTATAAGTTATTTATTTACGGGTAGTCAGTTGGTTAGTTATAGTTGGGTTTTTTTACAGTTTGGTATCATCATCATCATCATCATCAGCAGCAGCAGCAGCAGCAACATCAGCAACAGCAAGACCAGTGTGATCATCATCATCATCTTTTTGTTGTTCTCCTTCTTCTTAATTATTATTATTCCTCATCCGCTTCTTCCTTCGTCCTTTTTCACTTCACTCTTCTTGTTATTCTTTCTCCCTTTCATCTCTTCCCTCTTCTTTACACCACCTCAACTCTAAATATTTTTTTCTCTCTCTCTCCCACTCTCTCCCATCTGTGGCTGTATGCTTGCAGTTTGATAAGAACATCATTGACGAGGCGTACGCTGTGGCCAAGCTGGGGGTCATCGTCAACTCCAGCATCAACTTCCTGCTGTACTGCTTCAGCGGCCGTCGCTTCCGTAACGAGCTGTTCATGGTGTTAGGCCTAAGGAGGCGCGATTCCCTTTACTCCTCGGACCATTACTCCACCTCCGGAACCCACACCACCAGCACCAACGCCAGCGCAAGCTCTAACATGTAAAGAGGCCGACACAAACTATACGCTATCTGACGGCAAATCTGAGACCCACCGGAACACAAGGTCCGGAGTGAAGGACAGCATAAAACGATGATGTCAACCACAAGAATTTTTTATTTATTTTTTAAATGCTACGTCTTGCATAAAAAAGAGGCGAAAATAATTATACGACGTTTGAAGTCAAGATTCAGACTGAATGACATCATTAAATGATGACGTCAAAGTTTTGCAACTTTGCCATGCTCGAAACCTAGACAAGATCTTGACTGAAAGAATGCCTACATTTTTTTTTTTACGTCAAAGTTTCCCCTCCTCCGTCCCCACTTCCAACATCCTCCCATCAGATGTAGAATAAACTTAGGCTACTCATGACGAAAGCATTTTTTTCCATTCTCTTCTTCCAGACTGAAGAGTGTGAGTCGAAATTATTGCTAAGATTCGCATCCAGAGTTGTTATAGATTTTTTTTTTCATTTAAAATTTGGATTTTGTAATTTGGAGAATTTTGTTCGTCATCCGTGTGTTGTCTAGTCAGCGTGGAAGTAGGCTACTGATAAGAGTGAGCTCCCTGATTGTTTATGTATTGTATAATCATTGTTTTGGAGACGTAACAACAGCAACATTTTGTGATGCAAGTGCAGACAAAGAGCAATATTGGCAGGCGACCTCCGGAATGAGTTCATCAACTGATAAACCCTCAACATGTTTGGTTTTTTTGTTGTTTTTTTTCAAGTGTCAGCAATTGTTTTCGATATTATTTTAATTGAATTAATAATAGACTAAACCACAACGGTTCGTTTTTTTTTTTTTTAATTTTATTTTATTTTACCTATTTGTTTATGGTTATTGCACTTGTGTCCTGATCATGTTGTTTCCGTTTTTCTGTTAAAATTTTTTTTAAAAGGAAGAAGAAGAAGACAATTTTAGATGATTTTTAAAGTTACAACGTTTTGGAAATGTGGCCTTACCCCAATCGAAAAGAGAGATTTAAATTATCATTCAAAACTCTGTTTTGTTAAAATGTAGCCTTAAAGAGACCCGCTTTGACCACAAGGAATGTTGCCCACTGAGACAAATTCCCTTGCAACAAACAACAAAGAAATCTTTCGAAAGTATATATAGTGGTTGTTTTTTCTCCAACAAATTCCATAGTTTTTGTGCCTAATAATAGCAACCGCAAGCTACCTTTATAGCGCTTTAAAAATATATATATGTCTATCTTTTAGGAGATAGTGGAGCGTATTGGTGTACCGTCAAACAGGGGAAAATCACTCCCTGTCAGAACAGAAATGGAAAATTCAAACTTTAGCGGTTGGCTTGAGCAACGAAAGTACCAGGGTATCATAGTTTTGTGTAATAACAGTGTGTTACAATCGCTGTTGGTTTTTATCAGTAGTTGATTCAGCCCCAATGCTTGAATCCTGATAAGTGTAACTCGGATTCGTTTATCCACGCAACCTGTTCACTCAGCAACAAGGCAGGAGTCGTCGTATGAAGTTTTCCAACTTTATTCAACGTACATCAACAACTGCATACAATCGCTTTTTCACCTTTTTTCTCTCTCTCTCTACACAGTGCATCAATTATATAGTTTTTCTAGACTCCAGATAACTTCAGAACATTCCAGCGTGACGCATTAGAACCAATCAAAATAAACTTCGTCATCACTGTCTTACGACATACCACTTACTTTACAGTCCAAGAATTTTCTCAGCTATCTACATTTATCGCGAAGCTTCGATCGACAGTAAACAAGCAACTCTAGAGAATTCTCCAATAATATCGACCAACGAAAATTATCAACGTGATACAAAGCTTCTTCCCCAAGGGAGGCGGCCCAGAGTTTCCCGATAAAAAGGGATAATAAACTGCAGCAATAAGCTGCAGCAAAGTTTCTTCTAACAACAATGCAAACTCAAATCAAAGGTAAATACACTCTGTTATTGCATGCTTTGCAAAACAAAACGATCGGATCTATCGTGCGCGTCTCACACGTACTATCGTGCGCGTTTCAACGTAACACAATGCGGCATACAGTCGGAGCTCATTTTCGCTAAGAGTAAGCAAAGCCTTTCTAATCATGGAGCCTGTAACCCAATCGAAGAGAGAGAGAGCGGACAAAACACCTATTAGACCTATAATCCCATTGTAATTTGTGTTGTTTGTCCCCGATGGTTGTGTGGCGTACTCTGGTAGTCTTTCTACGTCAGTAGGCTCAATATTATTATGTACAGTCTGTGCGTATACAGTATCGGTAATAATAAAAGAAAACAATTTTTTGTGTGTGTGGTCAAACTCACATAAAATATTCAATACCTTATTTTTTACCCTTATCTGTAATCTTCTGTTTGTATATATAATCTGTGACCTTTATAATCTTATAATTGTAAACACTTTTGCATTCATTTCTTTTTTTTTGTTTTTGTTTTAATGAGAACTTTGACCTATGACTTTTCTTTTTATTTTTCTTAGGCTTTTTTAAAGTAAAAAAAAATGTGTTGATTTTTTTTCACATTTATTTTGATTTATTGTATTTATTGTTTTTATATATATCTATTTATTTGGTTATAGAGATATTTATTTTTGTACCAAATATGTGGAGCCTATTGTTCTCATGAGGCGATGAACTGATTTTTAATAAGAAGAATGATTGTAATAAGAATAATAAGTACATAATAATATTGTTAAATAATAATCTATATATATCCGAATAATCGTAGATAATATGGTATTTTTGATTTTGTGTGTTTAAGACAGAGTAATAAAAACTTAATTTTAGAGTGTATATTATCGACAACTCCAGATACATACGAAAACTAAAATCAAGACTAAAACGCACATTTTTATGATTGTGCGAGAATAAATAGCGAATAAATTATAATAATATAATAAGACGAGGGAGGGGTCATAGGGGTAGGGTGGGATGGGTGTGAGATGGGGGGGGTGTGGTGTAATAAGTGATGTGTTTTTTGTGATGTTGACAGTGATTAAACTAGTAAAAAACAAGTTGTTGGAATATGTGGAGTGTTTTGTGAGTGTTGGATCAGCTTGGGATATTTGGACGCTTTTTGGGGTAGGTGGGGGGTTCACTAGGGCTTCCTATGATATTTTGTTGTGGAATGTGTTTTGTGTTTGTTGTTGATTGTTTGTATTTTATGTTTGATGGTAATGTTTTTTCCTTTGTTTTGTAATTGTAGGTTTTTTGGAAGATGAGTATGTGTTTTTGTGGTGATGGTTTTATGATTTTTGTGTGTTGTGTTTGTTTGTGTGGGGGTTTTTTGAGGGGGTGATGGGGGTGTGTGGATCGGTGTTGGCTGTGTGGTGATAAGTGATTTGGGTTGGGTGTTGGAGCTTTGGTGGGTGTTGATTTGGGTTGTTTTGGAATATTTTTTGTAAATTTTATTTGGGATTTGTGCTTTTGTTTGGCTGGGCTGTGTGGGATGTAATAATGTTTTGTAGGTTTGTTAATAGTTTGTTATTGATTGATTGATGTTATGAATGTGTTATTAATAATAGGTGGGGTGTTTTAGGAGGGTCATATTTTGTTTTGAGTGTAGCGTTAATATATTTGAATTAGGTTATAGTTTGAGAATTTTTGATTATAATTTCGTATATTGTTTAATTATTTCAAAGAAATTGAACGGGCCAGTATGACTAGGGATGTTTTCCATGAATCTCTGTTGTATCGACTGAGTAGCTTTCTGTCGGGAGAAAAACTACTGGCTTGCAAAAGACAAGGATGAAAACGGGCACCCCAACACTCTTGGCTATAACACTTTTGAGACCTTGATATAAAAAGTAGTTTACTGAGAGAGACGCCTTCTATAAAGAGGACGCTATCGTATATGGAGATCTTAGCTGATCGTATTCACAGATACAAGCCGAAAGCAACGCGGTAGATACAGCCCTGATACACTGGGCTGGTACCCCTGTGCCATGGAGGATCTGCTATACTTTGTATTTCCTCTGTGGTCTCGCACACCCGATATACGGTCTCTGCTAGAATGTTTTTTTGGTTTTTTTAATGCACACCATAGACTAGGTATATATTGTTCATGGTGTATTTGTAACAATGAGGTATCGTGTGGCTGGTTTTCAATTCTTTGTTTGTCTGTCGATGTGTTCTGCCTGTATCTGTTTCCTCGATTTCTGACTCTTTGTCTCCCTTCTCTCTCTTGTCTGTCTGTCTCTGTCTCTCTCCGTGTTCCTCTCTTTGTCTCTGTCTCTTTCCGTGTTCCTCTCTGTCTCTTTGTCTCGGTCCACCCTCCCACCCACCCCCACCCACCTATCTCTCTCTCTCTCTCTCTCTCTCTCTCTCTCTCTCTCTCTCTCTCTCTCTCTGTTCCCCTCTGTGTGTGTCTCTCTGTGTCTCTCCTCTCTCGCTCTCTCTCTCTCTCTCTCTCTCTGTTCCTCTCTCTCCTCCCTCTCTCCATTCCAAGCACACACACACATCCTCTCAGCTGATCTCTCTGTAATACTGATGTTCAGTCCGTTTCTTAGTCTGTATATTCCCTTATAGTCAACTCTTGAAAAAAAAAATTTAAAAAAGAACACCTCACAGGGAGCTGATGCCTACCAAAACATTAACAATGATATCCAAAAAGGCATGCGCACAGCAAAGAACAGGATAGAAGATCAATGCCTGGAAATAGAGAACAGTCTGAACAAGAACAACAGCAAGAAGGCCTACCAGACTATGAAGCGGCTGACAAGCGTTAAACAACTCAAGGTCTCCACGATCCAAAGCAAATCTGGCTATATGCCTTACGGAAGAACAAGAAGTGTTGGATAGATGAACAGGGTACTGCTCTGACCTTTGCAACCACACACCAAACGGAGACCCATCAGATATAGAATATCCCCAGAACAAAGAAGAAGAAGAAGAAATCCTCCCAATTCTCCGAGAAGAAGTTGAGGCAGCAGTGCATTCACTGAAGAAAGGGAAGTCAGCGGGAGTGGACAATATACCCGCTGAATTGCTTCAAGCAGGAGGAGAAGCGATGATTGACGCCCTCACCATTATCTGTAACAAGATCTGGCAGAGTGGGGAGTGGCCTACACCAAGGACCCAGTCGCTTGTCATCACTCTTCCCAAAAAAGGTAACCTTCAGGAGTGTGAAAATTACCGCACCATCAGCCTCATCAGCCTCATCAGCCATCCCAGCAAGGTCCTCCTGAAAATATTACTCAAAAGATTGAAACCCCAAGTTAGACAAATAATAGCTGAAGAACGAGCAGGATTCAGGGCAGGGCAAAGTACCACTGCACAGATTTTCAACCTCAGAATAATCTGCGAGAGACACCTGGCATACAGCACCAACAACATCTCTATTATGTGTTTGTAGACTTCAAGAAAGCGTTTGACCGAGTCTGGCATGCAGCTCTGTGGGCAACCATGAGAGTGTACAACATCAGTCTTACAATTATTGAAGTCATCAAAAGCCTATATGACAAGGCTACCAGTGCAGTCCTCCACAACAGCACCATCGGGAACTGGTTCAGAACAACAATCGGAGCGCGTCAAGGATGCCTACTCTCTCCAACACTCTTTTACATCTTCATAGAGCGCATCATGTTAGATGCCCTTGCAGATCACGAAGGCACAGTCAGCATAGGGGGTAGATCAATCTCCAACCTCCGTTTTGCGGATGACATTGATGGATTGGCTGGAGAGGAACAAGAACTTGAACAGCAGGTAAAGAGGCTTGACACCACCTCTATAGCCTATGGAATGGAAAATAAGTGCAGGGAAGACCAAAATGATGACCAACAACACCAATGGCATCAACATGGACATCAAAGTCCAAGGCCAATCCCTCAAGACAGTGCATATCTTCAAATCTTTAGTATCAGTCAATGGGTCCCAACACGAAGTCCCCTCCAGGATCGCACAGCAGATCTACAACGAAGAATACAAAGCATGGAGATGAGGTGCTACAGAAGACTTCTGGGCATTTCTTATACACAGCTCATCACCAACAACGATGTCGGACAGACCATCACACAGGCCATTGGACAACAAGATGACATGCTCACAGTTGTGAAGAAACGGAAACTCCGATGGTATGGCCACGTCACCAGAGCATCATACCCTGCAAAGTCCATCCTGCAATGCACGGTGCAAGGAGGCAGAAGAAGAGGAAGACAGAAAAAAGGTGGGAGGACAACATTCAAGAATGGACTGGTTTGACACTGAGCGAAGCCATGAGGGTTTCTGAAGACAGAAAAAGATGGAGTACGCTGGTTGAACCATCATCTGTGTGTCCCTACGACCTCCGAGTTACGGGATAGGATAGGATTGGATAGTCAACTCTTGGAGTTTGCCAGATACAACAATCTGATACTGGCAAACACGCTTGGTCTCCACAAAAAATCCAGACTTTGGACATGGCACAGTCCCAGCGGGGAGCATCACAACCAGATTGACTACATCATGGTCCAGACACGCTTCAGATCAAGCATCAACATTGGCAGGACACGCACTTTACCAGGAGCAGACATCGGAAATGTCCTTCCGACTCCACTTGAAGAGAGTAAACACAGCAAAGTGCACCAGACTGAAGTTCGACCTGGACAAACTGCAAGACCCGGAGGTGGCAGATATATTCCAAGCCACAATTGGAGGGAAATGTGCACCGCTGCTCGTTCTGGGAGCTGGTGAAGTAGATGTCAACACCATTTGGGTCCGATGACTTTATATTATTGTTAGTCTGTTTCTTGTGAGAAGCTATTGGTATTTGGTATTTTTTATGAGAGCTAAATCCTGATTGTTTGAGCTGGTCACACGACGGTTTACTAATGTACATTCAAAAATCTATTCATTCTTTTCTGGACTATACTAGAAATAATTAGTTGTCGTGGACTTCTCGCAGCTGTGTCTGTATGTACATATCGTTTATTATTTGAAATATTGTATTATAAATGTAGCAGTATTATTAAATGATGAAATTGTATTTGTTATGTAATAAAATTATTAATAAATAATTTTGATATTAGTTTGAAGGATGTAGTGGGGAGGAGACGAGCATGGTGGTTCACTGTAATATTTGAATAACGAATTGAATTCGGATCATTATTTGATATAAAGTTGAAACTTCAATTGCAGTGTAAAGTATTAATAATAATACTAATAATACTGGATGCTCTATACGCGCCTTTCCCCAAATCAATCAGGCTCAAAGCGCGGCGATCTGTACCAACATACACGCTCACCTGTCTCATCCACACACACAACAAATACACATCCATCACTCGAACAGGTGGTGTAAAGGCAGGAAAAATCGCTACTGGAAGACGGAAAGAAATTAGAATTTTTATTTTTTGAAATTTTTATATTGACTGCTTACAGTACCATTATTGAAGGGAGGGAGGAAACCGGAGTGCCCGGAGAAAACCCTCGGTGACCTCAATAGTCTCGTACCTAAATCACATACGTTCGCCCCTTGCGGGAATCGAATTAACCCGCGACCTTCGGCATAGGAAACCGGCGACTAATCCACTGCGCCACGAGGCCACCCCAGTTAAGTTTATTTGTATGAATGAAATTAATTGGTGTCATTGACGTAATAATTAGTTGTTATAATTAGTGGTAGAATTTGTGTTTATGTTGTGAACTGTATTCAATATGGATGAAATTGGATTTTGTATTGCTGCACTGGTCCCGTTACAGAGAGAGAGAGAGAGAGAGAGAGAGAGAGAGAGAGAGAGAGAGAGAGAGAGAGAGAGAGAGAGAGAGAGAGAGAGAGAGAGAGAGAGAGAGAGAGAGGGAGGTATATGTAATGGTCCAAAGAAAGTTTATGTATAAAAGAACTTAGTTGTAGTTAACTCCTTTGTCTGCAGAAGTCTCTTGTTGCGGGGAGCCTCAAGAAGGGGGATAAAAAGCAAAAGAGGGAAGAAGTGGATAAGTGGCCGGTTTCCTATGCCGAAGGTCGCGGGTTCGATTCCCGCAAAGGGCGAACGTATGTGACTTAGGTACGAGACTATTGAGGTCACCGAGGGTTTTCTCCGCGCACTCCGGTTTCCTCCCTCCCTTCAATAATGGTACAGGACGCAGTCAATATTTTTTTAAAAAAAATTCAAAAATAAAACATTCGATTTTCTTTCCGTCTTCTATTAGCGATCTCCCTGCCTTTACACCACCTGTTTGAGTGATGGATGTGTGTTTGGTGTGTGTGAGGGTGGATGAGACAGGTGAGCGTGTATGTTGGTATAGATCGCCGCGCTTTGAGCCTGAATGATTTGGGGAAAGGCGCGTATAGCATCCTGTATTATTATTATTATTTTAAGAAACGAGGAGGTAGAAGCAGCAGCAGAAGAAGAAGAGATAAGAAGAACGAGAGGAAGAAGCAGAAGAGGAGGAAGCAGCAGCAGCAGAAAAAGAAGAGGAAGAAGAAGAAGAAGAAGAAGAAGAAGAAGAAGATAAGAAGAAGAAGAAGAAGAAGAAGAAGAAGAAGAAGAAGAAGAAAACGATAGGAAAGACACATGCACACACAACACATCAAAAGGCTAGTTAAAACACACACACGCGCACCACTGTGATAATTTAATAGATCGAGTGTGTGCCAAATAACCCTTTATGTGCTTAAATGGATTAGAGAGTAGATTGTTAGTTTTAACATAGCAACTTCATTCTGTTTCATTTCCACAACATACTATGGGTTAAAAGTGAGTCTGAGGTCATTTCTAAAACCTAATCTGGACCTCAGTCTCATCAAGAGCTTAATGATAGAAAGAGGTGGAACTGGTACAGATGCTGTTATGCCGCTTGTCAGCATGCAGAAAATGGCTCCGAGGCAGAAAGTCAAAAGGCTTGAATGAGTTAAACATTGCGGTTACTTTTTTGCCCCCCAACCCCAAAAAGCGCCCCTCGATGATTGCCATAATGCCAGATCCAAGAAACAGTTGAGTGCTTGTCGCAAGATACATTCATCAGGTCGTCAACTGTTTTCGTTATTTGCTAGGTTGTTTGACTATGTTTGTTTGTTTGTTTATTTCACTTAACGTCTATTCCCGGAAAGTGATTTTAGGACAGAAATAAAAGGAAGGTGGGGAAAAGGATTGCGCTACATGGATGGGGGAAAGGAAATAAAATTTTAAACAAACTGGTAAATGTAAAATAACATGAATAAAATTTTAACGTTATTGCTAGGTTGTTTGACTATCGTTTATTTCGAGTAAAACAGGGCGGTGACTTTTGCACAGCCATCAATTGCCATAATGCCAGATACAAGAAAAGTTGTGTGTGGCAAGTCCTTTTTCAAATTTCCAAGAGACAAAGAAAGGTAAATTGCAATCGAAAAACTTCATTTTTTTGTGTGTTTATATAGGCCTAAACTAAGACCGCTGCAGTGTTGTTAGTTAAAACAATCGGGGAGAGCGGCTTGAATGATTCATGTTATATCTATTCTATGTGCTAAAATCCAAAAACAGTTTGCTTGCTGACAGTTTACGTTCAACAGGTCGCTCACTGTTTACGTTGTTTGCTAGGTTGTTTGACTATATTTGTGCTTACATTTCAAAAGTAGATGTCAGATTGGCAGTTTGGCTTCGTCAAACTGCTTATGTTAACAAGTTAAATTAGACTAAGTCTGTTTTCTCCTCGTGATCAAATACTGTGCAAGATAACCCCTTACCTAGGCACAAAAATGGTCCTTGATCTGTTGTAATCCCTTTTCGTTTGAGTGTAAACGGGAAAAAAATGTAATGTAGAAACTCAGTCCTTGTTCTGATCTGTGAATTTCTGCGCATTAGATCTATATTGCGTGGAATGTTGTAGTCTAGGTTCTGATTGTTCTGTCTGATTAATTAATTATTTTCCATGAAGTGACTGATGTTATTAAGCCAGTGATGTGGGAGGTGAGAGGGTTGGGGGGTAGGGGGACACCTGATATAAATTAAATTCACACTATTAGTGAAACATTTTGTTATTGTGCTTTATTGTGATTAATTGATTGAATGACAGAGCTCTCTCTTCCCCCAACCTCTCTCTCTCTCTCTCTCTCTCTCTCACGATTACGGATTTACACAGTTTCGGATAAATGAAACAGTCTGTCATGCATATTTTAATTTTAAAATATCTGTCGTTGATTAAAAAATAATAAATTCCAGGGCAGAAAACGAACCTATGACATACACACATAAGCAGCATAAAAGCACCTAATAAATGTCAATAAGTAAACATAAACAAAAAAAAAAAAAGACAGCAGTAGCGGAATGTTAATAATAATGATGGTTAAAAGTTTGGTTTTTGCAAACGTTGCCATAAAATGTTCTTTTGCAATGGCATAGGCTCAATAAGTTACCACGCACAGATCATTCATATAGCAGATGATGAAATATAGCCAGCCCGAGCAAAGGGAAATAATCCGTGAGAGCGTCTCGCATTTTTGTATAGGACATAATGGAAGTTCCCTCTCTTTCCGTAATAAGCTCTTTGGTCTCATTTTTAATAGCTGTTGTGCCTGTGCTACAAAATTATGGCGTACGAACAGGGTCAAACGCGCGATGAAAAGTATCGATAGCATCGATACTTTTTGAAAAGTATCGCTACTTTGCATCGCTCCGTTACGACAGATCGATCCTTTTCATCGCGCATGTCCGAGTTCTTCCGAACACACAGTATGCGAAATTTCCAAAAGTTTGATCGGAACTAAAGCGGAACACAAAACAGGCAATCGCGCCAATCTGCTTGCTTTCCTTTCGTTTAGCGTTAGCTATTTGGAAAAATTATATTTATTAATTAATTTGCTCTGCAAAGGACAATTGGAACTGCGGAATGTTACATAATACATGTATATTATTTCATTAGCTTGACCGATTTCAGTTTTGCAGAACCAATGTGTTTCGCCTCGGTAAACTTCGGAACTGCACGATGAAACTGCTCGAGTTAAAGTATCGATGCAAAGTATCGATACTTTTAAAAAAGTTTAGCATCGATACTTTTCAGAAAGCATCGATACTTTCGCAATTGGCGTTCCATTTGAGAAAATGTGCGATCCTTTTGAGAAAAGTAGCGATACTTCCCTAAACGGATGGATCCTTTTGTATCGATACTTTTCATCGCGCGTTTGACCCTGTTCGTACGCCATACAAAATGACTTGTAAGAACTAAACATGGAAATCCTTCCGGGTACACTTGATTTATTATACTTCCGGGCAGCCGAAAATTTGGTTGCCGGTAAACTAATAACGCTGATTAGGCTATTCTTCCTTTTTCTTTTAAACTATAGGAAAGATAAAATTAAATTTCAACCAATTTTTTACAAAATTAGTTTAACTCCTTTTGAAACTGCAAGTTACTGTTTTGAGTTCAAGTCTATATACATCCGGCATGAATAGGCCTACCCATAGCCTACCCGAAACCGACGAACAATTCAAGATGGACGACAAAGTGCTTGTTTTGACGTTTTGTTCTTTTACTTAACAGTAATATAACCAGCTTCTACATAGTCGTTTATCTTTGTTACTTTTTAAACATAATGTTTATAAGTATTAGAAATTGATGCATATGATTTTTCCCCTGTCATTTTGTTTGCCCTATTTTATGTCAGTAGGCCTACCTGTTGCTTTTATTGCGGATTGCATAATTATATGTTGACTGTTGTCAACGATCAGTAACTTTGAACCAATTTCCGCATTGTGTAATTTATACGTTGCTAACTAAACCAATGAATTGTTCGTTCTACATTTCAGCTGTGATTGATACTTTGATCAAGTACCATGATTTTAGACTTGATAGCCTACTACTACTCCTTTCACTTCAGCAAACTTTTGAAGGAATTGCAAATATATATCCATCATCCGGTCACTTATGTACTGAGAAGCTGAGTGATGCGTTACTTGCAGTTTACAAAGCTTTGCTGACTGTATGATTAAAGATCAGTTTCAGTTAGATGTTAATTTAAAACAGATTTTTCCAAAGCTCTCAAACACTTTTCATACAAAGTTTAAGCTAAGAGGGTGATCATTTCTCTGACAGTTTCTATTTGGGTTTATTCATTTTCAGTTGCAGTTGTCCGTAAACTTTCAAAAACACTGGCGATGGATACTAATCATTAAATAAAAGCAGTGCCCACTTTGTCCCGTTATTAAAACTACCTGATCCAGTTTTCACCATGGGTAGAACTAATTTCAGAAGCACACACTTTTGCTCTTTGCTCTAGACACTCATGCTCTCTCATACTGAATGATAATTTTAAAATATATGTGTGTGTCCAGATTGAGTGAGAGAGAGGTCAAAGGGTAAGCACTGCTAAAGCTTTTATTGCTTTCCATCAACAGGAAAATTCACGACAGTGTGCGATGGGCACCTTGGACCTATGGTGCCAGAGTAATCAACAAGTATGATTGTGGGCGCACCTATGGAATGAGAAGAGAAGAGAAGTCCAAAACTGTGTAAACCCTGATCGAATCAACAACGGCAACCATGGAAATGAAAGGAGACCCAGATCCATGCAGTTTATTACATTTTAAAAGGTTGTTGTATATTCAGTAGGCTGTGAACAAGGCAAGCCTCCAGCCATCATTAAATGTAAGTCTTGCTAGGGTTGTAAACAAGGCTACTTCTTTAGAGGGTGATGATGGGTGCTGATGATGGATAAAGATGATGATCAGATGATGATGAAGACGATAATGTTGACTCGTAAGGTGCCGAATATTCCAAGTCACAAAGTCATACTTAATGTGCACAATTATGATGATTATACTGGTTATACTGTGGTTTGATGGTGGGTTTTGTGATTATACTTTATTTTTAGATTAATTAAGTGGACAAACAAGAAATTAATGAAAGAAAGAAAAGTTAAAAGATTCCCCCCAAAAACTACACCACAAACTGTGGAGTGATTTGTGTTTGTAGTTGTGGATTTTACTAGAGAAAGACTAATATTAATGGGAACATTAATTAAAAAGGCTCTAATAAATGGAAAATTGTTCGTTAACAATACTTAACGGTAACCAATGGAAGATGAATTAGTTAAGAAGACTAACAAATTGAAAATAAATTAGTTAAGAAGACTTTTACAAATGGAAAATTTATTAGTTAAGAAGACCCTAATAAATGGCAAATTTATTCATTAAAATTAGCACTTAGCCCATGTCTTTGGTGTTTTATCTCTTCATACCTACAACTGTTCAGCTGAAGCATCACTTCCGAGTTTTATTTCCAACTGTGCATATTATTTCAACAGGGCACAGTCACCAAGGAGGTGCACAGGCACTTGCTGTAATGCACCGACGGGTGCAACAAGCAACTCTTGCCCCCATGAGACATGGATCCGTGAGATGAAGCACATCCCAGCGAAGTACATTCCTAATAAAATCCTGTTGGAACTGTCAAAAATTCTTGACCCTTCCTCATTGCATGATTACAGAGTCTTTGCTGACAACCTTCAACTCACTCCTCAAGATGTCGATGTGAGTAGGAAAATTAATTTATGTTCATATATATCTTGGAAATATTGCTGCCACCACCTCTGGAAATAATACGACCGTAACTAGATGATAATTATGACTTAAGTTACGGCAAAATTTTGTGGAGGTGGCGATTATATCAGACTCTGAAAAAGGGCCATTGTAGAAAGGTTGCAAAAGGAGAATTAAATTGAGCAAAGGTCAACAGAAGATTAAACTCAAGCTGGCTGGCTCAGCGGCGCTACACAATGCAAGGTAAGGTGAACAGTGCAAGAAAGATGGCATGCGTGTTGACAGCGGTTTGATTTACTGGCTAACCTAACAGTGGTTGAAATATCAATAAGCAAAAAGAGAGAAGTAGGTTGGCGACAGCTTTTCATATCATGAAAGTGCACAACTCTTTCTATGCTACACTAGAGCGCAGTGTTAGCGCACAACGCTTTCATACTCAGAGGTGCCAACCAGTACGGATTGACCGTATTTAATTCCGGCGAAGTGAATTAAATACGGAAATACGGTAGCTTTTATAAAAATACGGAGGAAAAGTTGCCAATCGTTTATCTTTGCCAGCGGTGCTTCTGTACCGGTTTCTGGTCTCATAATAGTACTCCTGCACTCACTGAACGTCGCTGTGTTCAACAAGCTGATTTTCATGGTGATTTTAGAGTAAAACAAGTGTGGTGTTCAACAAGCTGATTTTTATCGTGATTTTAGAGGATTGAAAATAGCCTTCTGTTTCAGAGGGAAGCCTGACGTTACTTTATATTGTCATAGGCTAGGTTTTGCGAGAGAAAAAAATACTGACAAGTGTTAAAAAATACTGACAAACGGGTCCGGAAATACTGACAAGAAGATTAGGGGGTTGGCACCTCTGCATACTGACCTTCGCATAGGCCTACCTTTACTTTCGAAAGTCGCAGTGTGTAGACTCAACATACTAGTAGTATACGAAACTAAAGTAAGAAAAACTCATATTTTTATTTTAGAGTATGATTTCAACGTTCGTCTGGCATTGATTGCTGTTGTTTCAAAAAGGGTGGGCTTTTAACATGGAAGGGATACTAAAAGTGTTACTAGTGGACAAAGTGATGAAGAAGAAAATTATGAAGATGATGCGGAATTCCAGTGCTGTAGATACATGCTACATTTAGAGGGAAGTAATGCTGTTTCCACAACAATCAGGGAAAGGTCTATTATTGAAGTGTTGCCTCCCATTAAACTATCTTTAGCTTTTTGTGTGGAAATCAGATAATTATGCACATTTGAGAGGACGAGGGGGTAGGGAGGTTGAGGGGGAGGAGGGAGGGAGGGAGAAGGATGTATGGGTTTGTTTTTTTTAAAATATAAATCGGTAAATAGCAAATTTTTCTATCATTATCAAGCTTGGCTTTTGGTTAGCCCATTCTAATTTCTTTATGGACCTAAACTTTCAGGTCTCTACTACAGTTCTTGTTATTGAAATTTTTTTTTTTTAGTATCTCGTACAAATAGGCCAGTATAAAACAATATAAGGGGGTGCATCCTGCGCCAGTACAGAATGAGTTAACCTTCCAATAACATGACCTGATGCTTAGACTGCGCAGCGCGCCTGCGCCTTTCAATGAGAGTATAAACTAAGGTCTAGCCGGTGCATAGACTTTGAAGATCCTGATGTTCATGTCATAGACTGGGGTGTGCCAGAAACATAAATATGCCCAGCAAGCACTAGGGTCCATCTCCCCCATCCCGTTTCTCCAAGGTTATGCTCAGTTGTCAGGGTCGTCTGCTTTGCTCAACGGACTAGTGACATAGGCAAAATTCTGTAGTCCCCCAGAATTCTAACTTGCCCGTGATAACAGCTTTCACTAAAAAAAAAAAACTGAATTGGCTGCACGATTCTAACAATAGCTATGAAAATGGGTAGACGGGTACAACACAAAAAAGTGTCGCATGTTGGGCAAGCATAGTTTTTGGCTCACTTGCATAGCAATGTAAATCTTTGTACTCTTCCCCCCCCCAAAAGATTTTTCAAGGTTTTTGCCAATCTGAGCGAAATGAGTCCTAAATATGAGTACTTCCTAAATAGCTGTCAACATGTATTTTGTACCGCTTTTCAGGGGAAGCTACTCTCATTGACCTACTTTCGGTTTATTTAGGATAGCTGTCAACATGTATTGTGTACCACATTTCAGGGGAAGCAACTCTACTTTCGGTTTATTTAGGGATAATACCTATTGTCTGTCCCTCCGTCCACCTGTCTTGAATGGTTGGTGTGTCTCATTGGTAACTGTCCATCTGTCCTTCCGTGCCTCCATCCTTCTGTGCAAAACTTAAAGTTAAACGTGGAAAATTACTCAGAACCTATCTTATCTATCACAACGAAACATTGGTAAAATGGTGCATAGCCATGAGAGCTACAAAATTTTCAGTGATTGAATGACCTCATTTCAAGGTCAAGATCAACAAATGTTAATCAAAAATGATAAATGTTCTCAAAATTGTATCAATTTTACCAAGTTTTTGAAAGTGGACTTAGGATTGTTTGATGCATGACAGTTGTCAATGAGACGCACCAACCATTCAAGTTTGATCAACCTCACTCCAAGGTCAAGGTCACTAGGGCTGTCCGAAGTCAGTTGATATGGGTACTTTAAAGTGGCCTTGACAATAAACTATGAGGGATACAAAGTCCAAACTTGTTGAGTGTAAAGCTCATAACTTGATCTTTTGTTAGGGTTTGTTTTTGTTTTTTTTTGCATTTTGTGTTGATTTTAAAGGTCAAAGTCATTTTAGGCCATATGATAAACATCAAAATTTGTCATTTGTACAGTGGATTTGGTATATATTTGACCACATCATGCGTTAGAAGTCATACATGAGCCTTAGAGGTCAAGTGAAGGTCAAAGTCATCCCAAGGTCAAGATCAGTGCAAGGTCACTGTTGGTTTTGGCATAATATAACTTCTGCTGTAAGTTATGTGATTATACATGAGTGTTTGTGTTGTTTGTCTGAAACCGGAGGTTAAGATCATCGTTATGATCATAGTCAATATCACTTTGTGTTTTAACGCAAGCGTTTCGTTTCAGTTTGATAAAACTTATCCATACTGGGCAATCATTTTCATGTATACTATAATTGTAAAGGGGCAGATGAGTCATACAGGCTTTGCCATTTTAGTTAATATTTGTGTTTGGCAACTGCAACTGCAAGAGCTTTCAGCTTCAGAGCTTCCCAAATTTTAATTATGACGATGATGAAAAGCAGTGAGGCAAGGAAATAAAACAAGGGATGCAATTAAGGCAAGAACAGCATAATCTGCAAAGCTTGAGTTTCGAGGTTCTGCACAAACAATGACAAAATGTTGTAGGTTCTCAAGATGAAAGTCTTCACCGTACTGCACTGTAAAAAGTATAATAAAAGTAGTAACTCATAGATTTATATAGCGCACCTATCTCACCCCCCCCAAAAAAAGAAGAGATATTCAAGGTGCATAATAATGGCTTTGTAATTTTGTATTGAGCAAACGAATTGAGTTTTTTCTTGTTGTGCATGAATGATGCTGCTTTGGCCTTTGTTGTGTAGCTTTTGCATAAAGATTAGCCGGCTGGAATCTTGACCTTGTTTTCTGCACTTAGTGGCTGGACTCACAGAGGGGATACTGGTGCACCAGTTCCGTCACACAGATCCTGAACTACTTGATCAAGAAGAGGGGAGACAAGTTCACTGTCTACAGTGTCTTTGAGGCTCTGAAGAAGATGAACTCGGAAGGTGAAAACATCATCTTGAATGGAATGCAAAGTAAGCCACTTATTACTACTACTACTACTACTACTACTACTACTACTACTACTACTACTACTACTACTACTACTACTACTACTACTACTACTATTCTAAATCTTGATTTTGTGTGGAAATATTGGATCCAGACTCTGAACAACAATGACAGTGTAAACATCAGCCCTAAAATTATTGAAGTCATCAAAAGCCTGTGTGACAAGGCTACCAGTGCAGTCCTCCATAACAGCGTCGTCGGGAACTGGTTCAGAACAACAATCAGTGTGCGTCAAGGATGCCTACTCTCTCCAACACTCTTCAACATCTTCCTAGAGCGCATCATGTCAGATGCCCTTGCAGATCACGAAGGCACAGTCAGCATAGGGGGTAGATTAATCTCCAATCTTCGTTTGGCGGATGACATTGATGGATTGGCTGGAGAGGAACAAGAACTTGAACAGCTGGTACAGAGGCTTGACACCACCTCCAGAGCTTATGGAATGGAAATAAGTGCAGAGAAGACCAAAATGATGACAACAACACCAATGGCATCAACAAGGACATCAAAGTCCAAAGCCAATTCCTCAACACAGTGCATAGCTTCAAATATTTAGGAGCCATTGTATCAGACAATGGGTCCCGACAGTAAGTCCTCTCCAGGATCACACAAACAACTCCTGCACTGACAAGGTTGAAGCCCATTTGGAAAGACAGGACCATCAGTCTACATTCCAAAGTAAGACTGCTGCACTCCCTTGTCATCTCCATCTTCCAATATGCTTGCGAAGCATGGACCCTCACAGCAGATCTACAACGAAGAATACAAAGCATGGAGATGAGGTGCTACAGAAGACTTCTGGGCATTTCCTATACCCAACACATCACCAACGACGAAGTCCAACAGACCATCACACAAGCCATTGGACAACACGATGACCTGCTCACAGTGGTGAAGAAACGGAAACTCCGATGGTAATAATAATAATAATAATAACTGTTTATTTATATACCACAACATTACATATAATAAAACACGCACTCGCTGTGGTTGACAACTTCACAAATTACAAATTGTTAGCAAATAATAGATTAACATACATATCAAACATATAAATTTTTTAAACAGGTTAAAAACTAATATAGCTATAAAAAATCTCATTTTAAAAATCTCATTATTATATAAAATAGCATAATATACAGAACAATTGGAACAAACAACAGCTCACAAAAATCATATCAATTAAAATCAGCATAGGATCAACATACAAAATAATACATTGAACAGCTACTACGTCGCCAGCGCCAACAATCAACCATCCAGACGCCACATTAGTTATCACAGCACACACAAAGACACACACACGCTCCCACACACACAGCACGCACACACAGACCTACTACCGTCTGACAAGTCATATCTCAGCTGACGCAAGGGAATTCTACATAATTATTTATAGTATTGTTTAAACAGGTGTGTTTTTAATGCACGTTTAAAGGCAGGTAGACTGGGTGCATGTCTAAGAGCGTATGGGAGTGAATTCCATTGTGTTGCAGCCGCGAAAGAAAAAGTGCGTTCTCCATAGGTTTTTGTGCATGTGGGAAGGATGTTGAGAAGGCGTTTATCTGAAGAGGATCGGAGTTGCCGGGACGGTGTGTAAACAGAAAGAAGTTCACAGATGTAGGCAGGAGAGCAGCCAGAGAAGTAGTTATAGCAGAGAGTCGAAAGCTTGTGTTGAATGCGTGCTTTGACAGGAAGCCAGTGAAGAGATTTCAAGAGAGGCGTGATGTGTTGATGTTTGCGGGATTTGAAGACAAGACGAGCAGCAGAGTTTTGGATCTTTTGAAGTTTTTCGATGAGATAGAGGGGAGCATTAGCAAGAAGAGCATTACAATAATCAAGTTTAGACAGAACAAAGGCACAGACGAGAGTGATAGTGGTTTGAACTGAAAGATTCTGGCGAATGCAACTGATTTTGTGGAGTTCAAAGAAAGCAGACTTGCAGACTGTAGAGACGTGCTTGTCGAGAGACATATCGGATGAGAGAGTGAACCCAAGGTTGCGAGCATGACAGGAAAAAGCAATGGCAGAGTTCCCGACTTGTATGGTAGTTGGAAGGGAAACAGACGGAGTTGTTTTCTTTTTAAATAAAAGTACTTCTGTTTTGTCATCGTTTAATTTTAGCTTATTGTTATTCATCCAATTCTTTATGTCAAGAATGCATGCCTGCACACCCTGGACGGCAGCGTGTGTCTGCGTAGGTTTGCAAGAAGTGTAAAGTTGGGTATCATCAGCAAAGGACTGACTGGAGATGGAGCGAGTTTGAGCTAGAGCGGGGAGAGGTTGAGTATACAGAATGAACAAGACGGGTCCTAGAACGGAGCCTTGAGGAACACCAAAGGCAAGAGGAACAGACGAGGAAGGGCGATCATTGATGAGGACAGTTTGAGATCTGTTTAAAAGGTAAGATTTAAACCAAGAGAGAGCAGAGCCTGAGATGCCAAAGGAGGAAGATAGTCTTTTTAGCAGAAGAGAGTGATCAATAGTGTCAAAAGCTGCCGATAAATCGAGGAGAGAGAGGAAAGACACATGGCCACATCACCAGATCATCAGGTCTTGCAAAGACCATTCTGCAAGGCACAGTGCAAGGAGGTAGAAGAAGAGGGAGACCGAAAAAGAGGTGGGAGGACAACATTCAAGAATGGACTGGTTTGACACTGAGCGAAGCCATCAGGGCTGCTGAGGACAAAGAAAGATGGAGTATCACTGTATGCTGGTTAAACGATCATCTGTGGTGCCCCTACGACCTCTGAGTTACGGGGAAGGATAGGATAGGATATTGTATCCACGAATTGGGCATCTTATGAGATGCATGGGTTAAAGTTCAGGAGAAAAGGATCGCCCTGTAGTCCCAAAAGTACAGTAGTTTTAAGTTTGGGTAAATTTTGTTTTTACATTTGTTCTCCAACTTTAACATCAGCTCATGTTACCAATGTTGATTATTTTATTATTGTACAGGCATATATAGCAAACTTGTTATCACTGTAAAAACTGCAGAGCTTGTTTTCAGGATGAATAAAACAGTATAACCAGATTTATCATTCCACAGAATCAAGCATTTGCATATCAAAATTTGTCTCCGTGTTCAGACTTCTATCTTCACTTTTTTTTAAAATACTGTGGTTGTGTTTCTGGAACTTTTTCATTTGAAAAAGTGAACTAAAACCGATCTCCAAAACGATAAAATGGAGGAAACTATTTTTAGACATCTGCAGTTTCTGGTGTTGTTGTCTCCCCTTCATGAGGTCACAAAATGTGTTAGTGAGAATGTCAAGTGAGTGATGTGATACATGCTTGGGTACCGCACATTACTAAAATTACCACATAGTGCATACGGTATATGTGTAAAATACTCAAAGGAGTTATGTAAAATAGCGCCATTTTCACATCAGATTATATTCAATTTCCTTGCGAAAGATAATCTTGATTGTTATTTAAATTTATGTTTTATGTTTATATAATGATATAGTTGACTTTTTGTTTTCAGAGATACAGAAGATGTACAATGCTCAAAGAACGAGAGAAGGCCAGGAAAACAGTGAACCTCCATCCCTGATCGCCCACATCTCACCCATTCCTGCCTCCTCTCCTGCCCCCAAATTACTCTCTCCTGAACCTCCCCTGCATTCATCCCAGGTTCCCTGGGCAGGTCCAGGCACACAGCAATCAGATCACGTAGAAGACAGTGGGAGAGAGTACGGCTTAAATGACCTTGGAGATGGAAAGCGGTCTGGAGATGCTGCCGCCGGTGCCATTCCAAGCAACCAGTATGTCTCCAATGACCTGATGGACGGGAGCAAGCTTGGGACTTACAGCCAGCAAGGAGCATTAGGGCAGGTTCATGTTACGGAAACCGTTGTTCAGCCCAATCAGCGTCCAAGACCCGCTGCCTGTGAAAACTCTTACCATTCTTCAGTATCAGGAATTGGTGGGGTTACGATGAACAGAAACACAGGAGAGAGAGGCAACGTAGCAAGGGTAGGAATTCTGCTAGGACAGGATCAATCGAATCCAAGTTTTCCACGTTTCAGCCAAGATCAGCATTTAAATCGCCCCCCGGCAAGGAACCATCTTGAACTTGCAACAGTTCATAGCTTCGTTGCTGAGCCCAGGCAGCCTCAAGAAGATGATTTTGTGTCTGGAGCTAACACTAGCAGCTATAACAGTTCTCTAAACACGTACCTTCCTGAATCCACACCCCCAGTGCCTTGTACTGAAGACCGTCCACTACCAACTTATGAGCAATCACAGCAGGATTATGGATGCCCTGTGCCTCCAATGTATCCTGCCCCACCACCGCCAGGCTATAGGGGCAGTTCTGTCACGGATATGGATTTGCTGAAATTGCCTCTTTGTGGGGACGCTGTTTACCCTCGTGGGGACGCTGTTTACCCTCTGAAGGATGGATGTGAGTCGCTGCACAGCCCCATGCTGACACAGAGCCCTCCAAACTGTGACAGGTCTGTCACGGATATGGAATGTCTCAAACCACCTCTGTCTGAAGATGTTGTCTACACCCCTGGGTATGAATCAGGGCCTTGTTCTGTGCCTCCCTACACTCCCAGGCTGCCACTGGACTTTAACATGACCACTGTTCCTCACCTTGCCCATCCCAACATTCCTGTATCAGGTGTACTCTATGACCATCAACAGCAGCCCGACTCGTACGGTAATCTGCCTCAACTGATGTCTAACGATGTTCAGACACAGTCTGAATCATCCAGCTGCGAGGGCCAGCATTCAGGGCTCCAGTCTTCTAATACTCGCTTTCCGGGGTCCCAAAGATTAGAGGAAGCATCTTGGAAGACGTCTGCAAACGTTGTGAACCGGAGAAGCTACCCGGAGTGTGAGGCGGGTGCAGCTCCCAAACCCCACCACAAGCGTAACAGCGAGGGCAGTTGTAGTCATTTGGGTGCCTGCAACTGCTGGATCATCCAGCAGCCACTCGACAGCTTCGTTGCTCCATCTTTCATGCCTCCTGTTTCTAATAGTATAACGCCTCCAAGTGAGCACACTGAAACAAAGAAACCTGTTCCAAGAGGTTGGTGAATTTGAATGTATTTATTTATTTTTATTTATTTATTTATTTATATGGCTCACTTGTGTGCAGTGATGTGAGTCTTGTCTGTTCACTCCAAATTATACAAATTTTTCTAGATGTTTGCATTGACATGAGTCCTAAATTCTGAAATAGTTAAAAAATTATGTGTATAATTATAAAAATGTTTGTCCAACTGTGTAGGAAAACTTCAACCCTGTTAGTAACTAAAAACCACTCGACTGCTGCTATCCAAACCAAACTTGGTAGATTGGTGTATCCCCATGAGAGCTAAAAACTCTGTAATTGATTGTGTTCATTGCCAAAAAATACTGTCAAAGACGCATCTATATAGATCTGCAATGAGCAGTCTGTCAATCATTCCTAATTGTAAGTAACAGAATTAATAAAAAAAAAAACAATTTGCTTTACAACATGACTTTATCGATGTTTAATTTAATGCATGTTGACAAGTGCTTGAAACGAAAATTTACGTTTATCGTCTATACCCACCATTGGCGATAGGGCAGATGGAGATTACAGTCCCAGGCAACGTGCATACATACATATATTAGAATTAGAAGGGAAAACAAGGTCAAGTTGAGATTGCCAAATAGCCTATGAAAATGGATACAATAAACACCAATTTTTCAAGGTGTTATATAACCCAAAGAACACCTAAAAATTATTTCAAGGGTGAAAACCCAACGAATTTAATTTATCCAGCAGTTTTAAAAAAAAAAAGAAAAAAAAAAAGGTAAAGTTAGTCCCATAGCCTTGTGGCCGTAAGGGAGCGTGATGTTGGAGATCACACTTATCTTGGGCCACAGTAATGAGGGTGATGCCCATCTCTCTCCCTCGCTGCTTTACCTTCCCCACCCTTAAGAGAGTAGGGTACTCAGTCACAGTTGAGTCAACTGGGGGCGTTGTTATTTGTGGCTTCACGTTTTGCGGTCACCCATCCAAGTGCTAACCGCACTGGACGGTGCTTAACTTGCGACACAGTAGCGAGTGCTCCAACCACTGCGCTATCCGACACCCCCAGCTGTACACATATTTATTTCTTTATTTCAAACTTGTTTTAGCTCGAAAATGTTTCTTTTTTTACAGTGAGTATATTAAAACTGTATTACTGATAGTATTTGTTTTTCCCCAAAGCGTGATGTTGTTGGGAGACAAAACGTTTGTGTAGAACCCACAAGTGATAAAGGTGTCTGGTCTGTAGTGATAGGACTGGGGTTTATTGATGGCATCTTGGATATCATCCGTATTAGTTGCTGTCCTCTGTGAGGTGAGGGAATTGCAGGACAGATCTATCTCCCTTTGATACAGTATGGCCATTTCGATGTGTTCTCAGCTTGTCAACATGTACTTGTACAGGCGCTCATGCGTCTGTGTGTGTGTGTGTGTGTGTGTGTGTGTGTGTGTGTGTGTGTGTGTGTGGGTGTGTGTGTGTGTGGGTGTGTGTCTACTGTTAAGTATTGTGCATACTCCTGGTTTAGCAGGTTTTTTTTTACTAGGCATGTTTTTGTTTTACATATTTTATTTTGTTTTAATATTATTGCTTTTTAGTGCATTGTAAAGCGTGGCGAGCCCGTGTCTGTTGGGATACCACGCTATATAAATCAACTGTATTATTATTATTATTTGTCAAGCTATTGGCTGAGCTTGGTGAAAATCATCCTGTTATTGATTTGTCGTTAGTCGTTCACATTTGTCACGAAGAATCTAATTCCCGTTTTCAGATGTGAAGCAAGAATTACCTCAGTACCACCCCCCGCCATACGACAATGTTTCAACAACTTCCAATCCACTGCTAAACAAACAAAGGCCCAACCCCGTACAATCAACAAATTTGAACCGCCAGTCATCAGAATCTTCGAATGGTAAGTAATGACAACTTTTCTTGCACTCAGTGTCCCTGTTCTTTTATTTGTCAGCTTTCTTTCTGTTGGTTTTTGTGTGTGTGGTCTTTTTGGATTCTCCTTTTTAACACGCGCTGAGCATTCAGCAGTTGATGGAGGTATATACTTTACAAAAATGCACGTTATCATCGTTGTCAGTGTTTTCATTATCATCGTTATCCTCATCATCGCCATTGTCATCATTGCCATCGTCATCATTATCACCATCATTGTCAAGGGGCTATACTCCATTATCGATGCCATGGAGATTGTCAACAATAATGAAAGTGACGTCTCTTATCAGTTGTACTTTTACGTAAAGTCTGCTGTGACAGACATGCCTGTCTTTGAGTCTAATAAATGTCAGTTGTAACAACAGTTCAAATGCCTTTGCCTAGTTTGATTTGGTGCCAGATGTGAACTAAAGAAACAGACAGCAGGATCTGGGATGGCGAAGTTCGATCCACCTGAGAAATACTCTTTCAAACCGAGTGAGTGGGCCGAATGTTTGGAAGATTTCCAACGGTTTCAGGTGGCCACAAAGCTGCACAGAGAAGATGGAGAGATCCAGAGAGATTCGCTATTGTATTCCATGAGTTCTAGGGAAGCTGCAAGTCTTGTTCTCAGGTTTGATGAGGAAAAGGGGGAATCACCTGAAAATTTCGATCAACTTGTGAAAAAGTTCACAGAATATTTCCTACCCTATCTGATTCATGACAGATCTATTTTCAACAGCACTGTCCAACAAGAGGGTGAAACAGTTGAGGAATTTGGGAGAAAACTTCAGTCACTAGTCCTGCACTGTGATTACCACGATCCAGAAGATCAAGTGATTGACGGGTTGGTCATTGGGCTGAGAGATCGCAGAGTGAAAGAAAAATTACAACTGACAGCTAAGTTGACCTTGGACAAGGCAGTGACAGTTGCACATCAACAAGAAACGATTAAGCAACAAATGCAAGAGCAACACCAAGCTAGTGGTGAAACTTGTGTTAGCGAGACGAAGATCAGTCTACGTCATCGTGGTCACGGTCATGGTTATGATTGTGGGAACAGGAATTCACAGCGAAGGGGCTCTAACAAGCAGAAAGCATATTTTGTCAATCTAAAGGCAGATGGTGTATGCACGAGATGTGGCTGTGCACATGACAGCTAAGAAGCATGTCCAGCCAAAGGGCAAAAGTGTAGATACTGCCACAAGAAGAATCATTTCAGCAGATGATGTGAACTGAACAAACCGAGAGGTGTTGAGAGTTACAAACAGACAAGTACATGTACTGTCTCAATACTGTTACGATAAAGATTGCCAACAATGGTGAGCCATGGACAGTTGATCTTGATGTGTGTGGTGATGGACACAAGTCAACGTTCAAGATAGACACAGGTGCTGATTTCAGCGTAATGAAAGAGGATGCTTTCATGCAACTGTCAAACAGACCAAAGCTGCAGCCATCAACGTTCAAAAGTTTGAAATCACCAGGGGGAAGAGTGACAACACTGGGCGAGTTTACTGCTCGTATTAAGTACAATGGGAGAGATTTCACCTTCCATGTCCCTGTGATCCCTCAAAGTGCAGGCAGCAACCTACTGAGCAGAGCAGTATGCGAGAGCATGGGCCTAGTGAAGAGGCTAAACGAAATGGGCAGCAAAACTGTGTACAGTAGCACAGGCCTACTCAGCACAGCGCCAGTGAAGCTGGTGCTGACAGATAACGTCAGACCTTACTGTGTGACCACAGCAAGGCGGATTCCATTCCCCATTCATGTCAAAATCAAGTCAGAAATCGAGAGGATGGAGAGAGAGGGCATCACCAAAAAGGTAACGACGCCAAACAATTGGTGTGCGCCAGTTGTACCTATCAAGAAAAAGGATGGAAACGTGCTCATTTGCATCGACTTCAAGAAGCTGAACCAAAAGCGTGAAGCGACTGTATGTGATGTTGTCAAATCTAGAGGGTGTTGCACCAAATTTGGCGGGGCCAGTTTGAAGGATGCGAGGTGATTATGGATGACATTTTGATCCATGGGGCTACAAGAATAGAACATGATAAACATCTAGCACGTGTCATGAAAGCCATAGAAGGGTCGGGGCTAAAGCTGAACAGAGAAAAATGACACATTCGACAGAAAAAGTTGTATTCTTCAGGCATGTGATCAGGGAGCCGGGCATACAGCCACACCCAAGCAAAATAGAGGCGTCACCAAAGAATGTGCCTGAGCTTCGCCGAGTGCTTAGCATGATCAATTATCTGGGACGGTTTACAGAGGGATTGTCCACTATGCTGAAGCCGATGACAGAGCTGTTGCAGAAAGATGCACACTGGCACTGGTCTCCACACCAAGAAGATGCATTCAAAACACTGATAGAGAAGATCGCCAAACTACTGTCGCTATCGTTCTACCAGTGTTCCCTCCACACACAAAAAATGAGAGTCCTTGGGACTCCCAGGTATAAAATTTTAAGAGTCCTTGTGCAAATTTTGAGAGTCCCCAAATCGGTGGATGAACGGGTTTTGGGCCCAGTCAACCAAGTCAGAAGTGACATGATCGTGTATGATAGTTCTATCAAAGAATGGATTAACGAAGATTTCTTCTGTTCAGTGAATGTATTGCTTGGAGGAAGTTTACAATGCGCGCGCATGCGATTTTTAAGGACGACAACTCCCGACACAATCTTTAATCGTCTGCAATGGCAGTCTCAGTTGGGTTCTGATTCTGATTATGCCGTGAATTAGTTCGCCACTCGTTGGTCGTAGTTTTGATTTCAGCGATTCGAAAAAAATGTGTGCATCCTCAGGACGCACACATGCAAATTTTCCTGCGTCATTTTTCATATTTTGTGCGTAATTGACGCACTACTGTGCGTAATCGGGAACACTGTTCTACAGACAGACCCAAAACTGTTTCTGCAGATGCAAGCTCTCACGGATTAGGAGGTTGCTTACAGACCAATAAGAGGAGAGCAGCATCCCATTGCATTTGCATCACACACTCTCACAGCAGCAGAACAGCGCTACGGGCAGATCGAGAAAAAATGTCTTGCCAGTGTCTGGGTATGTGAGCATTTTGAGAAATATCTTGAGGGACTTGAGTCGTTTGAGCTGCAGATCGACCATTAAACCGTTGGATCCACTGATGCAGACCAAGGACCTTGATCAAGCTCCTCCACGCTGTCAGCGCATGCTCATGCGTATGATGCGTTTCAACATCAATGTTCGCTATGTTCCAGGAAAAGATCTTGTGATTACAGACACACTGTCGCGTAGTCCACTGCAGCACACTAATGATGATGATGATGCTGAAGCTGCAGAAGTGGAGGCCTATGTAGAGTTGGTGGAGTCAGGACGACACTGACAGAAGACTGAACATTCTTCGCATGGTGATTGCACAAGCTGCAGAACTACAGCTTGCGATGACGTACACTCAAGAAGGATGGCCAAGGCAAGTTCCAGCAACGCTAGGTTGCTACAGAAAAGTGCAAGCTGAACTTTCAGTGTCAGATTCTCTTCTCATGTTTCAAGACAGAATTGTAGTTCCAAAAAGGCAGCGAAAGGAAATTCTAGAGAAGCTGCATGAAAGTCGCCAAGGCTTGAATGTGTCCGTGAAAATGCCAAGCAAATTGTGTGGTGGCCAGGTAACAGCCGTGATCTGAGCCAAGTGGTGAAAAACTGCTAAACATGCAGGTTGAGCAGACCCACCCAGTGCCATGAGCCATTGAAACCAACTGAACTTCCTTCACGACCATGGGAGAAGATTGCAGCTGACATCTTCATGTTCAAGGGTAAAGAGTACCTGCTCATGATCGACTACTATTCCAGATGGATCGAAAGGAAGCAGTTGAAATCGACAAGCAGAGAAACAGTCATTGTGTGGTTCAAACAAGTGTTTGCACAGCACTGTGTTCCTGATGTGCTTGTTACATGTAGCGGTCCGCAGTTCACAGCATGTGTCTTCGCCAACTTTGCTAGAGACTATGGTTTCCAGCGCCACACCAGCAGCCCATACTTTCCGCAAGCAAACGGAGAAGCGGAGCGAGCTGTTCAGACAGTGAAGAAGATGATGAGGCAGAACTCACCATGCTGAACTTCAGGACGACACCACATGCAGCATCTGGAATCAGTCCATCCGTCGCACTGGGGAGACAACTCCGCACTAAAGTTCCAGTCATGCCAGATAAACTTAAACTAGTCACTGTCGATGGCTGGGCTGTGAGGCAGCACGATGCAGAAGAAAAGGAGAAAAGCGAAACCAACTTTGATCAACACAATGGTGCACAACCAATGTCTATGCTACAACTATTTACTGGCCGGAGTCTTCATTCAGGACAACATTCGTGTTAGTACAAGTTGTGAGTAGTTTTGAAAACAGTCTGAACACTTTGAAGCAGCAAGAAATTATAGCTGGAACAGGAAATTATTCAACTGAAGCGTTTGAAGAAAATTACTATGCAAAAGAAACTATGAAAGTTTAAAGTGATTAATATTTGAAGATGCAGCGCATTACATTAAAAAAACATAGACACTGTTTTTAAACAAAAGGGACACACACAGATAATTCTAATTGTAATACATGCACTTAAGCATTCATTGTCCATTTCTTTCTTAAAGGAGGGAAGATGTCAAGGGACTATACTTCATTATCGATAGTTTGTTAGTTATTCATTGTTTACAGGGTCAGCAGACTGCAAAGAGCCGAATCAGGACCACACAATCAAGATCACAACTTTGTTGAAATAGGACTCACCCTGATCTGCATAAAAGATCTGCCAAAACAATCCTAGTGGTAACACTGAAGGCTATCCACTAGCCGGTCACTTTACAATAAAGACAAAAACAAAATAGAATACAAACATTATTATAAAATATCAACCAAACACATACATATAAAATGCCTACATTGCCAAATAATAACATCATAGGAAGCCCCAGTGACCATTTGGCAGAAAGCATCCAATATTCTCAAGCTGATCCAACAGACCTCACACACAAATGAGGAGTATTGTTCCGGAAGAGTTTTCAAGAAAAAAGGTAGTTGACTGTCTAGCGAAGAAGAAGATAATAAAGGAGATAGAACAGAGTAGGAATGAGAAAGAACCAAGGAGAAAGACAGCGAGAGTGGGAATTTAAAGCACTAAATTTCCAGATAGTGGGGATACTATTTATACTAAAAACCCCGGCACCCCCACGGGGGGCTCCATTATCGATACCATGGAGATTGTCAACAGTAAAGAGCGTGACGTCCCCCTATGCGGTCTATACGATCTAGCTTGTGAAGATGAAGTCCATTTGTCCACGCCTGAGTGATTTAAGAAGCAATTTAATCTTACCTAAATATTATAGGTACCCTTCTGCTGTCCACTTAAGCTTACTTCTCTCTACACAGAGTATGACAATATTAAGAAATCTAGCTCTGTATCTGTGTTTTGCATTTAAGCGTTTGAGAGAAGTAGCTCAATAAGATGTTATCTCATTGTTGTTATACCGATGTGGTTATTTTTGTAATGTGCTTACCCCTTCAAATGGCGCTATGACCTTATTGAATAAATTCTTGATTCTCTCTCTCTCTCTCTCTCTCTCTCTCTCTCTCTCTCTCTCTCTCTCACTCTCTCTCTCTCTCTATCTTTCTCTCTCTCTCTCTCTCTCTCTCTCTCTCTCTCTCTCTCTCTCTCTCTCTCTCTCTCTCTCTCTCTCTCTCTCTCTCTCTCTCTTCTAGGAAAACTGCCAGATTTTCAACCAAACTAAATATCCCATTTCCAAGAATTGATCTGTTTAAAACCAGTATGTCATAGTCAGATTCCACTTCATGGAATAACTTTCCAGAAGTTCTCCACAGTGCAGTCACTAAATACACTTCCTTTAGATACCATCTTTTACAGCACATTAAAATGAGTTAATTAGCTACTTAGCAAGAGTTCTACGTTCATAACTTTAATTAGATTGTTTTACACAAGTTTTGTGTGTGTGTGGTGGGAGGGGGAAGGGGAAGGGTGCACATATCTTGATTATACTGTTACATTATGATGTTATTGTTATGAAGTTATTTTGTTATACTACTTGTTATTGTTACAAGCCCCAAACTCAAGATGTTAAAAAGCACATCTTTTTAACAAGATTTTAAAAAATCTTTTACCCTTGTTAAATAACATTGTTATCTTCTCTTCTCTCTCTCTCTCTCTCTCTCTCTCTCTCTCTCTCTCTCTCTCTCTCTCTCTCTCTCTCTCTCTCTCTCTCTCTCTCTCTCTCTCTCTCTCTCTCTCTCTCTCTTTCTGTTCTCTCTCTCTCTGCCCTCTCCCTCCTTCTTCTCCTTCTCTTCTTGAGTGTTCTTCCTCCTCCTCCTTCTTGTTCTTCTTTGTCACAGACCGTTTTTATAGTTATTTGGGTCCGATGACTGAAAAATTTTGGGGTCAATGTACATATCTTAGAAATAGTTTACAGATCTCTAGTAGAAAGTATTCTAGAGACAGGAACAGACTCAACCGCATTGTAAACCTAGCTAGCAGAGTGATAGGAAAGACACAAAAGCCAATAACAGAAATATATAAAGATTTTGTAAAAAGTAAAGCTAAAAAGATCATGTCTGATAACAGTCATCCCATGTGTAGATCATTTGAACTGTTGCCCTCAGGTCGGAGGATTAGAACCTCGACCTGGAAAAAGAACTTGTATGGCCACTCTTATGTACCAAGTGCAATCCGCATCTTAAATTTAAGCAAACTGTAATACCCCCAGTTACCTACAATGGCTACATTTTTCTTCTGTGTACTGTGATGATGTAATGTAATATGATGTGAGTTGTGCAATGAAGTCAGCCATTTGTCATGCGTATGATTGTCTTAATTAATGTTTTATATAACAAAAACTGTTAATATTTCTTTTAGTTTTTAATCTTTCTGTCTTAGTCTTTGTGCTACTAAAGACAAATTTCCATGTTATTGTATTTTAACTATGGACAATAAAGATTCGTATTCGTATTCGTATTCGAAGAAGCAGAAGAGAGAAGAGAAACGAGGAGGAAGAAGAAGACGTGAAGGACGTGAAGGACGTGGAGGAAGCAGCAGCAGCAGGAGAAGTGAGGAAGAAGCAGAAGAGAAGGAAGCAGCAGGAGAAGAAGAAGAAATGAGAGGAAGAAGCAGAAGAGAAGCAGAGGACGCAGCAGCTGCAGAAGAAGAAGAAGAAGGAAAAGAAGAAGGAAAGAATAAGGGAAAAAAAGAAGAGGACACCGAAGAAGAGAACGCTGAAGAAGAAGAAGCAGAAGAAAAGTAAGAAGAAGAGAATGCAGAAGAAGATGACGAAGGGAGGGAGGACAAGGAGGAGAGAGAAGAGGTGGACGAGGAGGAGAGAAGGGAGTCTGAGGACGAGTAGGAGCAGAGAAGATGATGGGAGACGGAGAAGGCAAAAGAAGAAGTGTGAGGAAACGGAGACAGAAGATGGCATAGACAGAGAACAGACTAGAGAATCCACCATAACTACAGTGTGACTATTTACAACTTTTGTGTTCTCTCTAGCGACGGTGACTGGGAATTGTGTGTTATTTGTGAGTGGTGTATATACTTATATAACACACATAAAACACTGCATATGCATGCATGCACACACCAGAGTGGAGAATTTTCCGCGGATTTCCGAGATTTTTATTTTTCGTCCGATATATTTTTCGCGGAACACCTCCGTGCCGCATCCAAGTTATTTTGTCGGTCATACTATGCTTTGTATTCTTCGTTGTAGGTATGCTTTTCCATTTTCAGTTTTTTTTAATAACACTTGCACATTTTTTTTCATGGTGTTGCTTTGTACATTATTTTGTGTGTGAAACTGATAGACACTGGTGTGCATAAATGTGACAAACTGAGATAGCTCATTTGACAACTTACATTATGAAGTACATACATGAGGGGTATGTGTATAGTGTTCTTGTGTTGGACCTCATACTTGTGTTGGGCCTCAAACTACTCAGATGACAAACTAAGAATTGATATCAGATATGTGGTTTTAAAATTATAACTTTCCTATAATTGTGAGAAGCTGAGGCGCTGCTTAAGTGACAAAAACTGAATAAGCCTATTGCATTGGAAATGTGGAGTTTGTGTGTAACAATGGTAGACCTCAAACTTTGTTAGGCCTACAAATCAAGATTCTTAACTTTTTTGAAAGGCATGTGCATAAAACATTCTTTTTTTGTTGTTGTGTCTATTCATGTTTACTTTGTGCCTTTTGCTTTCAGGAGAGGCCCTAAATTACTTTCAAAATTGCATAAATTCATTTTCTTCCATGGACCTCCTACCGGGGCTTGGCCCCTGTACACCGGCCGGATTTAAGAGATTTCTTGATTCAGTTGTTCTCCATCCTGACACACACAAACACACATGCACACAACACTCATACACATGCATACTAACAACGTCTATATCATGTGTTCGTAGACTTCAAAAAGGCGTTTGACCAAGTCTGCACATGCAGCTCTGTGGGCAACCATAAGAGTGTACAACATCAGCCCTGAAATTATTGAAGTCATCAAAAGCCTGTATGACAAGGCTACCAGTGCAGTCCTCCACAACAGCGTTATCGGAAACTGGTTCAGAACAACAATCGGTGTGTGTCAGGGATGCCTACTCTCTCCAACACTCTTCAACATCTTCCTAGAGCGCATCATGTCAGATGCCCTTGCAGATCACGAAGGCACAGTCAGCATAAAGGGAAGAGCAATCTCCAACCTTCGTTTTGCGGATGAAATTGATGGATTGGCTGGAGAGGAACAAGAACTTGAACAGCTGGTACAGAGGCTTGACACCATCTCCAGAGCCTATGGAATGGAAATAAGTGCAGAGAAGACCAAAATGATGACAACAACACCAATGGCATCAACACGGACATCAAAGTCCAAGGCCAATCCCTCAACACAGTGCATAGCTTCAAATCTTTAGGAGCCATTGTATTAGACTATGGGTCCCAACAGGAAGTCCTCTCCAGGATCGCATAAACAACTGCTGCCCTGGCGAAGTTGAAGCCAATTTGGAAAGGCAGGACCATCAGTCTACATTCGAAAGTAAGACTGCTGCGCTCCCTAGTCATCTCCATCTTCCTATATGCTTGCGAAACAGGGACCTTCACAGCAGATCTCCAACGAAGAATACAAAGCATGGAGATGAGATGCTACAGAAGACTTCTGGGCATTTCCTATACACAGCACATCACCAATGATGAAGTCAGACAGATCATCACAAAAGCCAGTGGACAACACGATGACCTGCTCACAGTGGTGAAAAAACTGAAACTGCGATGGTATAGCCATGTCACCAGATCATCAGGTCTTGCAAAGACCATCCTGCAAGGCACAGTGCAAGGAGGTGAAGAAGAGGGAGACAAAAAAAGAGGTGGGAGGACAACATTCGAGAATGGACTGGTTTGACACTGAGCGAAACAATCAGGGTTGCTGAGGACAGGGAAAGATGGAGCACGCTGGTTAAACGATCATCTGTGGTGCCCCTACGACCTCCGAGTTACGGGATAGGATAGGATTGGATAGTATATACTTATTTTCAACGGATTTATTCTGACGTGAGTAGAAACAATTGTATTTATCTCCTTTTGATTCTTGTTGATTCTATACTTGTGCTATGTTGTTGATTCATGTTTATGGTTTAATAGAGGGTGTGGCAACTTAGTTTATTGTTGCAAGTTTGAGAAGTTGTGAGACGGGAAAACACGCAGATTTCACATATGCATACACGCAATTCATGAATACTCCTTTTTCATTACATTCTTCTTCTTCTTCCTCTTCTTTTACTTCTTGTCTTTCTTCCTCTTTTTTTATCAGTTCCCTCTCTTTCATTTGCACTGATTCAAATTCAATGTGATTCAAATTCAGCCAGGTTAATTACATATTTACAGCAAAGAAGGAGATTTTAATCTGTTAACTGAGTAGACTTGAGTGGTCTACTAATAAGCTAAATCTGCTTTCCACTTTATTTGTTGTTGTTGTTGCATGTGCATTAATGATGACAAAACAGCGTCATTAGTGTTGAGGAATCACATTCTTTTCTTGATGACCGATTTGTCTTGATTTCCCTCTCTCACATAAAAACACACACACACACGCACACACCCATACACACACACATACACACAAACACATACTCAGAAATTTGACAGTTTTGAGTAAACAACTGGTGAGTTGTGCACACACATATAACACTGCATGTGCATGCATGCACACACACAAACACACACACACACAACACTCATACACATGCATACTAACATGTTCACACATACGCAGGCACAAACAAACATAAATCAACTCACACAATTTTAACACAGCTATACAGCCAGGCACACACGCACACATACACATGCACACACTGATAAAGAATAGGAAGAGAGCAACATAGGCTGAATAAAGAGCTAGTTTGTTCTGCACACACAAATACACACACAGCCCACAAAAAAACATAAACACACACACACACCCACGCATATAAACACACTCACATATAAACGCGCAAACACGCACACATTTTTTTTATTTTTTTTTTATTTTAGTTTTATTTTTTTATTTTTAGAAAATTGTGATGACGTTGATGCCATAATAAACGCAAACGAAACCTTTTGGCAGTGTTGGGTACATTTTTTTCTAATAATATCTCTGATTGTGGGTGTGTGTGTGTTGTGTGTGAAGGTGTCTTTTTTTTTAATGCAGATAACAATTGTAATGCAATGTTGTCTGAAATGTATTTTTAAACCTTGCAAATTCAAGTTTTCCTGTTTTGTTGGTGTGCTAATTCGTGCTACTGTTCTTTGTGACGGACTATTTTATATTATGTACTCCCCATTGTAATTTATCATGGAGATAGTAAAGTTGTAATATTCGTATTTTTTCTGCTATTTCGTCGTCGTATAGTTGGAGTATCAGTATGAAACTGGTTGACTGTATAGGCAAATAATGGTAGTGGTGCCCCACGGATTTTATATACTAAAGCACTTTTTTCCTTATTTGGTCTTTAGTGTTATCAGGCTCACACCCGCTGTGTATCATATAACGTAACTGAGACTAGAAAAAGGCCTATCTGTATAAGGTCTCAGCGGGGCTGCAGTTTGTGTTCTACTCACTGTAAATTGGTAAGCAAAGCGGGAAACCCCCTAGTATTTGCAGCTTTTTTTATTATACAAGGAAAGCTTCAATGTTAGCTTGTACAGTGTTAGCTTGTATAGTGTTTATCAAACCTTTTGAACCTTATTGCTAGCTTGGCTCTAGTAGGTTTACTCTAAACTTGTTGACATACTAATTTAGCCCTAGCAACAGGAATTATAAATATAGCACTTAACAGGAGAGCTTTCAATACGCAAGAGTGTCTGTTGAGGCATTTCGCCTGAAACGACTTCTTGAGAGTACATAGGCAGTCAACGCAGCTGTCCCAGCTAGCCCGAAAGCGACGCTGACCCCAATCTAAGTGTAAGCGGTTGTTGAGGGCGTAGGCCGTCACCCAGCGTATGCTTGATAGATCTTTCATACTCTGGTGCCAAGGTCGCCTTGTTTAGTGGACATAGGTTGAAGGCTTAGGTTTGATAGAGAACTGGTTTGCGAACTTGTGCGACTTAGATACGAGACTTTCAGGTCACCGAGGGTTTTCTCCAGGTACTGTGGTTTCCTCCCTCCCTCCCTGCAGTAATGGTATTGGATGCAGTCTAAAATGTCAAAAATAAACTTCTTTTTTTTCTTGTCCGTCTTCTGGTAGCGACTTGCCTTTACCTCGCATGTTTTGAGTGATGGATGTGTGTTTGTTGTGTATGGAGGAGTGCCTGCGACATATGAGTGCGTATGTTGGTTACAGATCGCCGCGCTTTGAGTCTGATTTAGGAACAAGGTGCGTTTTGCATCCATTATTATTATTATTATTATTATTATTATTATTATTATTATTATTATTGAATGAACATAGAAGTTTAACGGAATAGCCATCCCAGCGGAGAGGAGAGATAGCTAGGGACCTAAATCAATACTGAACCACTAGAGCTATCATACTGCTAATACTTATGGACAGTGTAAAAAAAAAGGACTACTTTAATCTTGCCTATTAGTATTACAAGATTCGAACCCGGGTCATCAAGAAGTTTGCGTCCCTACCAGTCACCAGTTGCAAACGGCCACTTCAGTCCTTCTACCAGCTACCTGGTCACTCACTCTCAACACCGTTTCTGCAGCCAGATATTTGGGTATTACTATCAAGCAAGGACATAAATTGGGACGACAACAATGTGGTAACCAAAACCAATAGCACGCTGGGCTTCCTTAGGCGAAACTTGAAGATCAGCTTCAGTACCATCAAGGAAGGAGAGAGCATGCAAGGTTTGTGTCAGTCCCTTGCTTGAATACGCCTCGTCCGTATGGGATCCGAACACCCAGAAGATCGTTGAAAGGCTCGAAACTGTCCAGAGACGAGCTGCCCGATTTGTGCTGAACCGACACCACAACACCTCTTGGGTGGCAGTCTCTTTAGAAACGTAGGAAGATTTAACGCCTGGCCATGATTTTCAAGATCCATAATGGACTGGTACAGTGCCTATCATCAAGGGGAAGTTAGTTTCCCCACCACCACGACAGCGTCGCAGCCATGACTAACAATTAAGCATCATCCCCACCAGGACCCAGTAAAGAGGCTCGTCATTTTTGCCACGGAGCATCAAGGACCGGAACTCTCTCCCCAAAGAAGTGGTGGAGGCTGATACCGTTGCCCCTTTCGTGTCTCGGGCCTCCCACTAAGCACACACCAAAGCTCCCCTCTCAACCATCCTCTCTTTACCTCCCCTCCCCCCTCCCCATCCGCTCCTCACCATCCCCCGTTAGGTAAGTGATCAGAGACAAAGCAAGCTTGAAACAGCAGTAAACAACCCCATCTCCCCGCCTCCTCCCCACCAAGTGCAGGAGTATTCAACACCTTGATTGTGGGTATTACTGGAAAGAAGATCGATGTTTTGCGCAGCCGAAAGGCGAGTTTTTATGTAATCTTCATAGATGCCTACAGAATCAGTCTCCGGCGAACGTCCAGACACTGAGCTATGGCGATGGGTTCATTCAGTTTGAGAAGGGTTTTGGACAGTCCACCCACCTTTGAACCGGTACCTGGGTCTGTTTGGAACTGAGGAAATGTAAAACAGCGAAGGAGGGGAGATAGGCACCACCCTTATTAAGCTGTCCTAGAGAAAAGGGGGGTCCCAAATGCTCCCCTCCCACGAGGAGACCGTTACCTTTTGACCTTAAACAGAAGGGGCTTACAGAGACTGCTGGCATGGGGCATTTCATTTTATTCCATAGAAGTGCAACGACAGCGACATAGTGACTGTATAGTATTAGTATACAATAACAATGTACACACATTCATATATAGGCCTATACATCTAAACTCTACTATCCTCTCACGCAAACTTACACTTTTTGCCGCTTTATGTAAATTATTATAAAGTTAACGGAAGCAGTAGTTAAATACAATGTTGGTGAACGTGACTTGCTTCAAACAAGTGTCATGCCTACAAATTCTTGTCAGACCAGGAAGTACTTGGTCACTTTAGTTTAGTGTATACAGGCTATAGATTCTTCACGCACAAATACAATAGAGCGGTTATCTTCAATTCTGTTCCAATACTCTTTTCTCTTATCAGAACAGGAGCTTATTATAAATACACACGCAGAGTATATGAGTGGTGAAACTTTTTTTTACCTAATATAAATTGAGTGAATTGAATTAAACTGAAACGTACGTCCACACCTAAAGCGTAACTGAGACTTTCTCCCTTCTCCTCTTCCCCCCTTCCCTCCCTCCCCCCCCCACCTCCTTTCCTCCTCTTACCCCTTTCCCACCCTCTCCCCCCATTCAGTCTAGTCAGTCACAGCTACACTGCATGACGTCAACACATTGTATGAAATATTGGTAGATCACTGATACTCAGTGTGGTGTCAACACCTATAGGGTCTTAGGTCCTACCTGGACAGTGACAAAATCCTGCTACGCCCTGATTATAAAAAGGCGACTGTGAAAACCGTAGAGACGAAATTAATAGGAAAAACACTATTTTAGGGTATCAACAATAAAACAAATACACACACACACACACTCCATTGAAAACCACTTTAGTCATGATTCTTTCTTCCTCTTCCTCAACTATTTCAGTTTGTTGTTTTTTTTTCAGGGTATTTTTTTTCTTTTTCTATTTATTTATTATAGGCAATGTTACATAGGGCAATCTAGATCTAACAACTTGTTGGCAGTGTTAGGAATGGGTCACAGGCGCTTTTATCTGGACACGCGAGTGCCTATGCCTGTGTGTCGCGTCTCACTTCTTTGGGGTATCAATATTATACTTACCCTCAGTCAAAGAAGGAAGACGTTTCAGGTGCAAGCGTCTGTGGAACGAGTAGAAGGAATGAATAGCTATTGATAACTTGTGTGAAAACGTCTCCTATTCGTGAACTCGGAAATGAGTGGATGTACTGTTAAAACGGGAAATAACCCCTGTCAGGACCAAAATGGAAAGGCCAAACTTCAGCGGCGGGTTTGGGCGACGAAACGTCCACTCTATCATTGTTTAATGTCTTAACATTGCGAACTTTAGGGGTAAACCCGTTTGCGTCAAAAGTAAACGAAGCCTTCGAAAGCAAGGCAATGGACTTGATGACCAGATAGGGTAGTTGAGACTCGCCGAGTAACTGGTGGAGAGGTGAACGTAAGCTTCGTCTATTCTCAGCTTCGCGGTTTGTGCTTTATGACTTACACAGTTTTGCCCCACCCAAAACAAGAACCCCTTGGGGTCATGAGCAATCTTGCCACTGTAGATTGTTCTAACCTATAAAGGGAAAAGTGAAAGCCCCCAGTTGAAAACCTGTCTTGACTTTGTAGGCAAGACTGATTCACTGCGGCAACAGTACCCCCGTTGGAGTGCCGGGGGTTTCAGTATAAATAGTATCCCCACTTTCTGGAAATTTAGTGCTTTAAATTCCCACTGTCGCTGTCTTCCTCATTTGCTCTTTCCCATTCCTGATCTGTCCTATCACTCTGCTATACTATCTTCTTCTTCGCTAGATCAATGACCTACCCTTTTTCTTGAAAACTCTTCCTGGACAAGACTCCTTGTTTGTGTATGAGGTCTGTTGGATCAGCTTGGGAGTGTTGGACGCTTTCTGCCGGGTGGTCACTAGGGCTTCCTTTGATGTTATTATTTAGCAATATAGGCATTTTATATGTATATGTTTTGTTAATAATTTATAATGATGTTTGTATTCTATTTTGTTTTTGTAACCGGGGGTTCGAGTAGTTGGGGTAAAGCCTCAGCCGTCCCCTGCGTGGGATGTCTTTATTGTAAAGTGACTGGCCGGTGGAGGGCATTCAATTTTCCCACTAGGGTTGTTTCAGCAGATCTTCTATGCGGATCGGGGGTTGTCCGGTCCTGATTTGGCTCGGAAGAGTCCGCTGGACCTAAAGCAACAATCAATCAATCAATCAATCAAACCCAAAACAAGAGAATTTGTGGGTTTTTTAAAGTTTGTTGAAGGGAACCATAAGTCACGTCAACAAATTTATTTATTACACCCTTAGGAAAAAATATGAGAAGAAGACATGTCCTGTTCTGGAAAACAGAGGGTACACTATTTATTTATTTATTTATTTTATTTACTTAATAATTACTTACCTACTTATTTGTACCTACCAAATTAAAATAAGTAATGTAGTGAAAGCAAAATGGGGAAAGAGAGACTTTAAACTGTAGACATTCCACGTTGTATTGCAATTAAAACGTATATATTACAAGGGTAACAATTTTAAGAGAGAATTTAATTTCAAACTGTTAACTTTAGACATTAAACTTTTATTTCATGTTACAAGGATACTAATTTTGAGAGAGACAGGCAGACGAACAGACAGATGGAGAGACAGACAGACAGACAGACAGAGGGAAGAGAGAGAGTCACGATTTATGAGAAAGCTGACATGGCAAAAGCTTGTTGTGGATTTATCAAGGAAGGAAAAATGCCTTGCGTAGTTAATACTTGGCTGACTAGGAAGCACAGCTGGAGTAACCGCTGATTTGTCTCGGCTCTCATGAAAGCAAGATACATGTATTATGAAGCACACTGCGCAGCTGAGATACTATTGCTGCTACGACCTACTACTACTGCTATGCAGTATAAAAATGTCATAATTTAAACAAGTCCTTAAAAAGCAACACTGTTGTTGTTTTAAAAGTAGAAATAATATGGTATACACATTTAAAAACTATGTTCCTCGTAATATTAAAAACAATAAAATAGTTTGTAAAAAATAGCAACAACTAGCCCTATGAGACAGTGGACCCCAAGTCTCAGCTACATTGTGGGGGTCATGTAGTTGTTCTGCAGTGGGAAACGAATTCTGAGATAAATGTCACTGCTCTAACTTGCAGTGACTCCATTGGCTATTGCATTGAATATAAAGTTTGTCACTCTTCTTGCTGCAGAGACTGGCTACTTGTTGTTTGTAGATTATAGTCACACGACACTTTCGCATATAGGTGACTACTGGGCCGATTTATACTGACTCCAGCGGGCCAGTTGTTGGTAAAGGGGAAAATAATATGATCACACGTTGACCAATCCGGGATTCGAACCAGCGACCTTTCGGTTACTAGCAAGACGC
>CM072517.1:54974434-55034434 GCA_036898135.1 Oncomelania hupensis | reverse complement strand
TTCCTGAACCTTTTTTTTTGTGGAGGTGGGGGGAGGGGGGGGGGGGTGGAAGGAACCTATGTTCGGGATTTGAGAATCTCGAAAAAAAGGTTCCTGAAACTTCACGAACTTTCCACGTTAAGACAAGCTATTAGGGAGTGATGAAGGGTTGTGAGGTTTTTCTTCGAACCGCCGGATTGTTCACAGTATCCTGAAGAAGAAGAAGATGGATAAGAAGAAGGATGGTAGGAAAGGTTAGGTATCATAAGTTTGTGTTGGTGTGTTCCTCCGCTATCTGCAGATGCTCTGTGTGACCTATTTCGTACGTGTATTTTACCGAAGACAAAGTCAGTGTGTAGATAAAAAAAAAACAAGAGTATGTGAGTTTCGTTTTTAAAAGTTTAATTAATGTGAAGAAGAAGAAGAAGAAGAAGAAGAAGAAGAAGAAGAAGAAGAAGAAGAAGAAGAAGAAGAAGAAGAAGAAGAACGATGAGTGTAGAAGAGTAGTTTATCTTGGTTTATTCCAAATTCCATGCAGGAGGCTAAAAAAGAAGAGAAGCGTTCATGCAAAGAAGAAGAGTTGTAATAGTAGAATTTATTATTATAAGGATGTGTTTGAATAATAATATAAGCGCTGTGTGGTTTGTGAATTTGTAAACAGATTGTGATAAGAAGCACAAGTGTGGCTAGTATCAAATCAAGATTTTCGTTATGGGCGTTCTTTAAAATATGTATTTATTTAACATATTTAAATATTTATTTTTTTATTTTTTTTTAAATGTAATTTAGTTTTGGGGCCGAAGTTTTGGTTTTGATCAGTTTTCGTTTTGATTCAGTTTCGTGCAGTGTTGATTTTTTTTCCTCAGGTTCAGGAAAGTTTTTGGTTTTGATTTCACTTTTGGTTTTAATATCTTTTGTTGGGGAATCTTAGTTGTTGTTGTTGTTGTTTGTTTGTTATTATTATTATTATTATTATTATTATTATTATTATTATTATTATTATTATTATTATTATTATTATTATTATTATTATAAATAATAATTATTGTTGTTATTATTATTATTATTCAGTTTGGGGGAAGTTTTTGGTTTTGATTTCAGTTTTGGTATGATTCGTTGGGGACTTTAGTTGTTGAAGACTTTATTTCTCAGACTGAGAGAGAGAGAGAGAGCTAGCTAGCTGGTAAGGTTGGTTGTGTCGATTAACGTCCCCGGACACTTTCGTATATAGGGGACGGTGTTAGCCCGTTGTCACATCCTTCAAGTTCCGGGTCTCATAGTTTATCCGAGCGCATTTGCGCATGCGCTAGGTCATGTCGGGCCGGCTTTTTCACGAAGTTCTTAGGCGTCATAACCCTAACCCTAACCCAAACCCTAACCCTAACCCTAAACTCTTAACTCTAACCCAAACCCTAACCCTAACCCTTACGAAGACTATGATAGCACTGTGCGCATGCGTCGAATTTTGTAACGCGTCGACCAATCAGAATGCTCCCATTCGCTCCCAGCCCAGCTAAGATACTAGGAACTGTGAGGATGTCACACCGTTTCCCTTTTGATTTTATAGTGTGCTCTCGAAACCGAACCATGATACTTGAAGAGTCTCCAGAATAATTGTGGCGAAGTGAGCACCAGCTGGCTGGCACTAATGGAAAAGATAAGCACAGAGTATCAAATGCCGCAGAGGAATATCTGCCGAACCAGCATTACCGTTATAGCGGAGCTGAGACAAAACGGAGGCCTTTCTAAACTTGAGAGATGGAGAGAGATAAAGCATCGTTAGTCTGATGAGAGGAAGAAGACAGACTTTCCCTCGTGTAGTGAGATCCCCTGACACTTCTATTATTCAAAATTACAAAAAATACAAAGAAAACATTTTTTTTTACAAAAAGAAAGAAAAGAAGAAAAGAGATCTATGAACAAGATCTCTTTTCTTCTTTTCTTTCTTTTTGTAAAAAAATGTTTTCTTTGTCTTTTTTGTAATTTTTGTTTTTGTTTGTATTGAGAGCGAGAAAAATAGACTTTAAGGCTAATAATTGTAGTAAAAATGGCCTTAATGAAACTAAAGGAAAAGATAGGTGTCTCCAAGCTCATGTAAACTTGTGGTGGTTATCAAGGTGTGAAGGATAAGAGAGGGGAAGAACTAGTAACTGTTGAATATTACCTAGCAGGTTGTTCCAGTATATAACTATTGTCTCTTTTCAGTCTGAGATCAGACCCTTCATTTCATAGTGGAGAAAACTGATAAAAAACTGATAGAACTTTTAGTATTATAGTCTCCAAACAGTTCTAGATGAGTCTTGCAGCAAAGACTTGCTTATTTTTACTTGGATTTCCATCTGGAATTCGGAGCAGTTGATGAAGTGTATATATAATGTATATAATCTGTCGAAGATAAAATACCCCTTGGGGTCATGAGCAATCTTGCCACTGTAGATTGTTCAAACCTATAAAGGGAACAGTGAAAGCCACAGTTGAAAACCTGTCTTTCCTTTATAGGCAAGACGCTTCACTGCGGCAACAGTACCCCCGTTGGAGTGCCGGGGGTTTTCAGTATAAATAGTATCCCCACTTTATGGAAATTTAGTGCTTTAAATTCCCACTGTCGCTGTCTTCCTCATTTACTCTTTTCTATTCCTGCTCTGTCCTTCACTCTGCTATACTATCTTCTTCTTCGCTAGATCAATGACCTACCTTTTTTCTTGAAAACTCTTCCTGGACAAGACTCCTTGTTTGTGTATGAGGTCTGTTGGATCAGCTTGGGAGTGTTGGACGCTTTCTGCCGGGTGGTCACTAGGGCTTCCTATGAATGTACTATTTAGCACTATAGGCATTTTCTATGTATGTGTTTGGTTGATGATTTATAATGATGTTTGTATTCTATTTTGTTTTTGTAACCGGGGTGTTCGCGTAGTTGAGGTCAACCCTCAGCCGTCCCCCGCGTGGGATGTCTTTATTGTAAAGTGACTGGCCGGTGGAGGGCATTCAATTTTCCCACTGGGGTTGTTTCGGCAGATCTTTTATGCGGATCGGGGGTTGTCCGGTCCTGATTTGGCTCGGAAGAGTCCGCTGGACCTAAAGCAACAATAAATCAATCAATCAATCAATCAGTCGAAGATAAAATCTCCACAACTTGGAAGTAATATATATTCAAATTTGCTGAGATTTTATCTTCAACTAGGATTTATGACTTTTACCTGCAAGCTACTGTGGTCAATATTTTACTTGGAAATCTCAGATTCAGACAACTTTTATTATCTCAACAAGAGAAATTCATATCTACTACAACTGTATGGTTTTTTTGTGCAGCCCCAACATGTCGACCATGAAGTGCAAATACATTTATGCTTCCTTGAAGCACAAAATACATTGTAAGGCATTATCACTGCGCAAGAAAAGTTTCATGCCTGGGAGTAGCGATGAAGAAACAATTGACGGTAATCTTGGGGCAGTCATGGAGAGAACAGACAAATTGCGCCACTGTCTACGGAAAACTTTACTGTGCCTGTGTTGTAGTAGTAGTAGCTACAAGGTGGACAGTACTTGTGAGATGTCGGGGGACCAAACATTGCCATATGAATATTGCAACAAGGGCTATGAACGCGATTCATACTTGCAAACCTGCCATAGACCTGAAGGCGGTATATTAACATTGGACATAGGCATAGATCCTGTGTGGCTGGCTAGGAAACAATTGGACATAACACCGTTGAAGCAGGACTTCAAGAACAGCTATAGATTAGAACGTGGTGTTGATGCAAACACAGACAATGGTATTGGCGCCGTTCCATTGTTGAATCCGAGCTCAGAACATTTGTATCGGACTGCCAAATTTTCAACTTCGGAATTGACAAACTGTGGTCGCTCAGAGGCAGAGCCCAGATGTGTGAGGTTGCGGGGTTGTGTGAATATGGGCTATGCAGTGTCTTCGTCAACACTTTTACCGGATGCTCCAGAACTCACTGACAATGTAGACACCTCATCATCATCATCATCATCATCATCCCCATCATCACCGTCGGCATCGTCATCATCTGCACCAAAGTCATCTACATTGACGTCATCGTTGTCTGTTTTACCTGGGAAAATGTCAAGTACGGAACCGAAGGATTTTTACCTCACATAGTTCTTTGTTTTTATTTTTCTCATGTTGCTGAAAAGATCTGACGGTGTGTGTTTAGTGTAAATACTTTTTGACTCGCATGCATAGCATGAGTATGTACTCTCCCCACATCACAGCTCCCTCCCCCCACCCTCCTCCCTCCCTCCCCTACCCTCCCCCCCCCCAAAAAAAAAAATTTAAGATTGTAAGAAAATCTGTGCGACATGAGTCCTAAATAATAAAAAAAATGACATTAAAAAATTTTTTGGTGTCCATCCGAACGTCCGCTGTCTATTGTCTGACATTCGCCGTTTGGACATGCAAAAGTTATTAATATTGAACTACGATTCTTTGATGCATGATAGATATCAATGAGAAACACATCCTGTGCACATTTGGTCAACCTCACTCCAAGGTCAAGGTCACTGGAGCTGTGTGAAGTGACCTTGACCCTAAACTATGAGATGCTGACGTATAACGTTCAAACTTGTTGTATTTAAAGATGATAGATTGATTTCATATATGTTCCGTTTTTGTGTTTATCTTGAAGTGAAGGTCATTATAGGCCTTGCAAAAACATAAAAAATAGGTCATCTTACAGTGGAATGGCTCTTTTTAACCCATAGTATGCAACAACATTGGGTTATTTGAGCATACATGAGCATGAAAGGTCACATGAAAGTCAAGGTCATCCTAAGATGAAGGTCAATGTCATCCCAAGATGACTTTTTTTTTGGCATAATGCAACTTTTGCTGTAGTTTAATTGATATTACATGAGTTTATTTGGAGCCGGATGTCAAGGTCATCCCAAGGGCAAGAGCATAGAAAGATCAAAGTTGGTATTACTTTGCATTTTAATGCCACTGTTTCATTGTATTTTATTTTTCTGGACAGTCATTTTCATGTTAAATATTGCAAGATCCACAAGGAGTAAGTGAGTCATATGGGTTGTGCCATTCTAGTTTTTTTTATTTTGTTCTTGGTGGCTGTCGATTTTCGGGCAATGACTTCATTATTGTTAAAGTCATTTCACAGCAATCATCATCTTCATTATCATCATCATCATCATCATCCTCAACATTATCATCATCTCTTTACAGCTAACATCCTCATTCCATCTTTTTTAGATACTTTTTGTTTCTATAACTAATACACTAGCACCACAAGTAACCCGTTTGTGGATGCGATAGCGTCTCTCTCTGTAGTATTATATGAAGTAAAATAGAGGGACATGCACTATATTCTTGTTACATCCAGAAAAAGGTACTTATGGCTAGCATGTGGAGTATTGCCTCTAGACATACAGGAGTATTGCATGCTAACTTGTGTCCACAGAAAAGAACAAAAGAATTTAAAATGTTGCTATGTGTACTACCCATTAATGACACATTGCTCCCTCTAAATACTGGTCCTGACTCAGGATTATGTTAATAATAATAATAATAATAATAATAATAATAATAATAATAATAATAATAATAATAATAATAATAATAAAAACTTGTATGGCGATAAACATTTCTCCGCTGTTGACAACATCAGCAGACAGACCAAAGGGGTGAAAACTGTCCACGTTGGCAGCCCTCATGTTTTCCCAATAACCAGACAAGCTTCAGGACTGAATAATAATAATAATAATAATAATAATAATAATAATAATAATAATAATAATAATAATATTTTTATATATTTTATTTATTTATTTAGTTATTATAATTTTTAATAATAATAAATAAATAAATAAATAAATAAATAAATGATTTTTTTAAAGCAATCATAATAATATAATTATTATTATAATATTGATTTACGACAGTAGTATAACTGGGCCTTAAGATAAAGTAATACAGTACTGTTGTTCTTATACAGGTATCAGGTATAGAACACTTTTGGCATGTCATTTTGTTTGTTGTAGCAATCAAGTCCCAGTACTTTGTGCTGGTTGTGGCTGGAGAGTTTGAGGACAGGAACCTGGCACTGGTAGAACAGCTTTCCTTGCTGAAGCAGAAACTGACAGAGGCCCACGTTCCGCATGTCATCGTGTCATCGGCCAAGATATGGCCCATCGTGAAACTGCCGAGCCGCATGATTGAACTCCTGCCCAAACTGATCAAGGATGATGAGTCCTGCATAGAGCCCTTTGTTCAAGCCTGCTTGAAGAAGGTGAGTACGAAGTCAATGAGAGATGCATTCATCTTACTGATCATGTGTCTTCTGGGGCTTTTCTTTCAGTACAGTCCAAACCTACTTTTGAAGAGTTGTAGCTTGAGATGTTATATTCCATTTGACTCTCCACAGAGACATACAGCTTTATTTACAAGCCAGATTTAATTTGATGACATGCTTGTTATGCTAAAATGACCAAGCACTCCCACCCCACAGCTCTTGTGTGGGAAAAGCGCTATATATAAGAATGATGAAATCAGTCAAATTGGTATATATAATGTTTGTGTTCCTTTCACCTTTTCTCTCTCCCCTCATTTTGGCTTTCAATGCTTACTGTTGGAGGATTTATTATTAGCTCTTGTCATAGATATCTTATTACTTCCCCAGTTAATTTAAATTTAAAAAAATTAAATGTTGTGTATGTTGTTATTATTTTTCTCTCGGCTGAACATCGGTTCATTGTATTGGGTGTAGTGGGCGTCTCAGCTCACACACCTTGAGTTGATACTGTATCGGCCAGCGCCTTGAGCAGCTCTTGAGCTGGAAAAGTACCATACAAAATTGATTAAATAAATAAATAAAATGAATATTCCCTGAGTTAGCTATGAGTGGTGCATACATCTGTAAAGCGAGCGTTGTGGCCAAGTGGGCTAAGGCGGGACTAACTTGCCTTGTCCACAGGCCAGAAACCAATGGCGCCTGACAGGTGTAGGTTCGATCCAGCATCTGGGCGTTATGTTTCTCCAAATATTATTTACTTTCGACTCGGGCAACGTCTCGGGGGTTTTCTCCGGGTACTCCGGTTTGCTCCCCCAGCAAAATTTCAAAATCACAACTAATGTTAGGTAGGTTGGGTTTGGGCGCGCCAAAGGCTGCGACTACGCTTTCCCCAGGGGAGGCGGCCCAGAATTTCCCTATGAAAAAAAAAGACAATAAGGTAAATAAAATAAAATTAAAAAAAAAAAAGATTTGTCATGCCCTGTAATAAAGTGTTGTCTGCTTGGCCTTTGTTACAGGCGTCCAAGATCCTGCTGATGATCTCTCCCGGCTACTGGCGCTACGCGGACAAGTTCGCTAAATGGGCTAACCCATCATCTAGCACTGATGTGCAAGCCTTAGTCCGCACTTGCCACAAGACCATAAAGGATGAGTGGTTTAATCGCCGTGCCAAAACCAACCGCATTCTCCCAGTGAGGCTGAGGAAGTTCAATACCAACGCTATCCATACGCCCAGTTTTTTGTCCAAAGCCGAGTTTTACCTTTTCCCAGTTGAAAACAACGATTGTGACGTGGTTGCTTTGCTGATGAAGGAGATGAGACGGGACAGAGCACGGTTGAAGAACAGTGTTTGAACTTCCCGGTCAAGTCTGTGTGCGCTAGCAAGAAACCTTCGATATAATAACTTGAATTCTGTTATTTTAAATGTTAACGTCTGTTCACCTCAACATGATTTAAGACCATACGATCCAGTCAAACTGGACAATACTGCGGATACGCCAGCTATCCTATCTTATCCTATCCTATCCCGTAGCTCGGAGGTCGTAGGGGCACCACAGATGATCATTTAACCAGCGTACTCCATCTTTCTGTGTCCTCGGCAATTCTTATGGCTTCGCTCAATGTCAAACCAGTCCATTCTCGAATGTTGTCCTCCCACCTCTTTTTCGGTCTCCCTCTTCTTCTAACTCCTTGCACTGTGCCTTGCAAGATGGTCTTTGCAAGGCTTGATGATCTGGTGACGTGGCCATACCATCGGAGTTTCCGTTTCTTCACCACTTTGAGCAGGTCATCGTGTTATCCAATGGCTTGTGCAGAAAAAATACTCCAGCTACACGAAGAAAACCTCCACAATTTTAGAGTGCGCACAACACTATCAAGGTTCAAAACAGTTGCAGAAGTGTGTAGGAAGTTTAAAACTTTGTACAGAGTTGGTATGGGGGTAATTCTCAGCGTGCTCTCAACCCTCCCAGAGCTGAAGTTCTGAATGCTTGGAGGGTGGATGCGTTCACTGCATCATCACTGAGTGAGTTTCACACTCTGGTTGCTGAAGGGAAGAAGGAATGCAGGTAGGTGTCTGTTCAGCAGTGCTGGAGTTGTAACTTTTGTTGGTGTCCTCTGGTGGAGTAGGCAGAAGGTTGACGCAACCCATTTAGTCAGTTTAAACATTTAATCAGTTTGCCTTTCGATTCACAAGTCACAAGTATTTGTCCCCTGAGGACATGGAGATTTTTATTGGTGTGTAAATTACAAGTGGACATATCACCATCGTCATCAAATTATTGAAAGACATTTTTGCCACTTCTGATTATTTGATTGTTATTTTTATTTACCAAAACATTTTTTTTTTAAACACACACAAACAATAGTCTATACCTCCATTTGAAACACATGAGGCATAATTGTCTCCTTTGTTGATCAGTATTTCTAAGATGAATAATTTTATTTTAATTTTCCAGTGTAAATTACTTACTGCAGTGAGCATTTAGGGACAAGCACTGATGGATAAAATTAATAGATGACAGCTGATTGTTGTGAAGGATTCACTTCAGTTCATTTTCATTCGCTTTAGTTCAATACGTCCTTATTTGCCCAACTTTGCTCACACACTGACTATATGATATGCAGTACTAAGTATGTTAGTGATGATGATGATGATAATAATAATGATAATAATAATAATAATAATAATAATAATAATAATAATAATAATAATAATAATAATAATGTAAAATAAATACATTTGTCTTAGAAAGTACCATGTTTAAAATAAAACTTTAAAAATTCTTGTTGTGATTTAGCTCATGTTTGTTAATTCCACAAAGCTCAGTGCCTTGTTTTATATAACTATTTGTGGAAAATTTTTAAGATGTCGATTTTATTTTTAATGAACTTTTTGTTTGCATAGTCTTCTTTACACCCACATTGACCCCTTGATTTTGGTGCCATAACAGAACTTTACCTTTTCACTCAAATAGATGTTTATTTCGCTGTGTGTGTGTGTGTGTGCAAGTGTGTGCGTGTGCTTGCTTTAATCCTTGATATATAATAACATTGTGATAATGATTTATTCCGAGTGATACAGTATACTGTTTTATTATAATATACTTTGATAATGATTTGTTCCGAGTGATACAGTGTAGTATTTGATAATGATTTGCACTTTGATAATGATTTGTTCTGAGTGATACGGTGTTGATATTTTATTATAATACACATTGATAATGATTTGTTCCGAGCATTAGAGTGTTAATGTTTTATTATAATACACATTAGTAATGATTTGCTCCGAGTGATAGTGTTAATATTCTATTATTAGACTTGGGTACAAGAGCTGGATAGCTAAACAGTAGCTTTAATTATTATAAACTGGTTGAAAATGAAATCATCATCTTTACTATCATATGAATCATATCATCAGCCCTGAAAATGAAAAAAAGGTCCCACTAGCCTTTGGCTAGTAACTTAAAAATTTTACTAGCCAAACTAAAAACTTTACTAGCCAAATTAAAAAAAGTTCATTTTAGCGCACTTGCATTTGGTGACTTAAGTTTTTTTTTCAGTCGCCAATTTTTTTTTCCACTAGCCATGGCGACTAAATTAGTCGCCATTTTCAGGCCTGATCATGTACTGTGAGTTTTAACTCTTTCCCTGTCAGGCATGTTTCCACGTTTGTGCCAGACATTTCTCTGGCACCGGAAAGAAAGTTCAGTACCTTGGGCATTTAAGCTACTGTTCTTTCAATAATAGTTGTTAAATAGACATATTTCATATCAAATTAAAGGTAAAAGAGTGAAGAATAAGAAAAAAAAACACAAAAATGTTAATTTGATTATGTTATTGAAATATGTGTTTTGAAAGCATGTTGATCTTTTTGAAATGATAAAATAAAATAAAAATATTTCTACATACCACAGTGATAAAACAAATCTGGAGGAATAATTCCAATCACTGAATCAGCTTCACACACCAGAAAGAAAATTTATTTAGGATCAAAATACACTTTACAGTTTGAAATTATATTGATTATTAGCACAGAGTTTGACACACTGTCGATTGTGCCCATCACTATGCTTAGTAAAATGCACAATAAACACTCTAAAAACGAATCAATTTGAAGAAAAAACGCGCCTGTCGATCGAGAACGAAAGTAGAAAGAGTTATCTCTCTTTGGTTAAAATAAAACTTGGATTGGACTGCGCAAAAAACCGGAACGAAACGGAATACTGAAATCGACGATATATCGTCGATTGGCACAAACATGGCGGCTCAGATCGACGATATATCGTCGATTGGCAGGGAAAGAGTTAAAACGTCTCTAAATAAACACTCCTAAACAGATTGTTTCAGCTTAAACTAAACCGCGTAGCAGAGATTAAAGGGAAGTCAGACCAGCCACCTTTCTGCAACAGTTGTTACAAAAACCACCTTCTGAAATTGTGACTTGTCAGGGTCAAGTCCCTCTTAATCAAGGTCACAGTTGCGTTGCAACAATGGGATAGTCACACATAAACACACAAACAGTACAGTTCACAAGGGAGTTATGTCCCTTCATGGGGGGATGACGAGAGCTAATGAAGGCTTCTGTGATACATCAATTACAGATCCAGATGGGTTGCGGTCAGTGCTACCGTGTTCTAGGTTTGCTGCTGACGCAATAGCCATCAGTTGAAGCGATAATAATAACTATTTTGTAAGCCTTTGACTCTCCGAATTGCATCATGGAAATACAGTGAATCAGATTTTTTAAATTGTGATTTGTTTGCCTTGTCAGATTTGTATTGAGCCAGACCCTATGAACGCAGTGTTGATGCTGTGTCTACTTGATTTTCGCCTGTTCTGGAAGAGTAGTGATCTTTTTAGCTTCAACACACGTACACCCCCACAAAGTTTTGAAGCATGTTATCGCATACGCAACATTTTTCAAATACATGCCCTCCATATTTTTCAGACATGGTCGGATATGAGAAACACAATATAAAATAACCAACACACACACATTAAAAAACCCACCGTTTTTCACAGATGTTTTTGTTGCTCATATAACTTTACTTTTACAAGAATGAGGTCATTATCGTGATCACATGAATTTTCAGGGAACAACCAAAATGAAATTATTGTTTTCGTCGTTTGTTGCATGTATTGGATGCCTATTGACAATGCATGAAAATCAGTGCCTTGACTGCTGTGCTTCTGTGTTTGTTTGGGAGTAGTGGTGGGGTGGAGTGGGATAGGAGATGAGGTGTTTGGGCAGGGTGATTGTTGGCGATGGTGGGGAGGATGGAAGGGAGGAGGGTGAAAGGTTAAGGGGGAGGGGGGATTGGAGAGGTTGAGTAGTTTAATTGGAAAATTAAGGAAGAGAGGTTATAATTATAACAGCAAACCAGAGGGGTGAGACAAGCTTAGCTATGACTACTAGTACTAGTGCTACTGCTACTACTACTATATGGATGTATGTACAATAGCTATTACTACTGCTGCTACTACTACTACTGCTGATGCCGCTTCTACTACTACAGATACTACTGTACTACTAAGCACTGTGAGCATGCCTCCAGGTGTGGAAGTTTTTATGCGCTGTATAAATTGTCATGCATTCATACTGCTACTATGACAATGATCACTACTGTACTGGTACTACTTGCTGCTACTACTACTACTATTACTACTACTACTACTATATATGTGGTTGTCCATAGAGTGTGTGCGTGATACCATTTCTTTTTGTTATTTGTTGAATCATGAACCGTTGTCTAAAATTTACTCAGTACTAAACTATTTTTTTAATGTTACATTGCTTACATATTCTTTTTCTTAACTGTACAAAATGTAAATGTTCAGAGCGAAGTAGGCCTACTTGCAGTATATTTTCCAAGCACAATTTATTAATTATTTATACATTTATGTACACATTTATTTTGTTAATGGAATAAATTATTTATTATTAGTTCCTGAAGTTCATTGTTAATATACATTCCAAACTTTATGCTGTACTGTCAAGTTTTATAATGTGAAATAAAACTCTTTTTTAAAATATGAAATCTGTTCATTTGACGTTTTTGCTTATTTCACAGTGCAATGCAGCTTGCACCCTCCAACTCCCTCCCCCAACCCCCCCCCCTCCCCACCCCCCAAAAAAATAGAAAAAGAAAATTTTTTTTTTAAAACATTTTGAATTCTGTTTTTAAGACACACACACATGCCTGTACGCACGCATGCACACACACTTTCTCTCTGTCACCCAACACACACATTTTTGTAGAAACGACGTTGTGATGACTGTTGTAAAAAAAACAGACATAATTATTTTGACACACTTTTCATTTTTTTGACATTATTTTGACATTTTCAATTTTTTGAAGCTATCCCTAACCCTAATCTAAACCCTAACCCAAACCCTAACCCTTAACCTAACCCTAATCCTAAAACAGCTGTAGCTCTACAGAGCACTATTTTGACGTCAAAATAACGGGGCCGTCAAAAAAGTCAAAAGAAACCATGTAGGAAGAGAGTATAAACCGAGGTCTAGTCTGTGTGTCGCATACATTCCATCATAATGGACTTTAAAGATCCTGACGCTCATGTCCTAGACGGGTGAGTGCCGGTAACAAGAACACACCCAGCATGCACTTGGTCCTTCTCCCCCATCCCCGGCTGGCCAGGATAGTGCTCAGTTGTCCGGGCGTCAGACCATGCGTCCAAAGGCTGCAGGTGGGCGTCTCGGGCGGTTTGAGTTAGATCCTGTATCAGCCAGCGCCTAGAGTCTGGTCAAGTACGGCGAGATAAGTGCGCTATAAAAATCCTCAATAATAAGAATAAGAATAATAATAATGTATGTGTCAGAGTAACGTCGTTTCTACATGCCCACACACACACACACACACATACTAAATTAGAGTACAACCTCAGTGTCCCCTGTGTGGGATGCCTTTATTGTAAAGTGACCGGCTGGTGGAGTGCCTTCAGTGTTCACTTTAGGGTTGTTTCAGCAGATCTTTTATACGGATCGGGTGCCAGTCCTTTTTCAACCAAGTTGTGGTTCTGATTCGGAGCTTTGTATTCTGCTGGACCCTATAAACAATGACCAACTAACACACACACAAAACCCGTCCACATACAAAACACACACACACATATAGACACACAAAGCTTGCCAACATACAAAGCACACACACACACACACAGAAAGCATGCACATACACAAAGCACACTCGCACACACACACAAATTTACACTACTTGAATGATTACCATTAGGGTTGTTTCAGCAAATATTTTGTACGGATCAGGGGTGAGTACTCTTTCAGCCAAGTTGTGGTCCTGATTCAGCTCTCTGCAGTCTGCTGGACCCTATAAGCAATGACTAACTAACTTAAATTAACTCAATACAGCATGTGAAACAACACAGTGCACAATAAACCATGTTAATTGTTCGACACATTGAATCATTGGTTCTTAAAGCATGTCTGAGATCAAGATCAAAACTTGCTCAAGAATATAAAGCAAAACCTTATAAGAAGTCTAATTCATGTTAAAAGATGACCATTTGCTTACACACCCATACATTTTGTGTATGTCTAAAATGTGCAAATAATTTTAATCCAAACTTCACTCCTCACTATTCAAAAGGCCATCTACTATATAGACACTGGCTGACTTTATCTCACACAGGAGTGTGAAAATTACCGCACCTCAGCCTCATCAGCCATCCCAGCAAGGTCCTCCTGAAAATAATACTCAACAGGTTGAAACCACAAGCTGAACAAATCATAGCTGAAGAACAAGCAGGATTAAGGGCAGGGCGAAGTACCACTGAACAGATTTTCAACATCAGAATAATCTGCAAGAAATACCTACAGCACCAACCACATCTTTATCATGTGTTTGTAGATTTCAAGAAAGCGTTTGACCGAGTCTGGCATGCAGCTCTGTGGGCAACCATGAGAGCGTACATCAACCCTAACCTAAAATGATTGAAGTAATCAAAAGTCTGTATGACAAGGTTATCTCACGAACAACGCCATCGGGAAGTGGTTCAGAACAACAATCGGTGTGTGTCAGGGATGTCTACTCTCTCAACACCCTTTAACGTCTTCCTAGAGCGCATCATGTTAGATACCCTTGCAGATCATGAAGGTACAGTCAGCATATGGGGTAGAGCAATCTCCAATCTCCGTTTTGCAGATTACATTGATGAATTGGCTGGAGAGGAACAAGAACTTGAACAGCTGGTACAGAGGCTTGACACCACCTCCTGAGCTTATGGAATGGAAATAAATGCAGAGAAGACCAAAATGATGACCAACAACACCAATGGCATCAACTCAGACATCAAAGTCCAAGGCCAATCTCTCAACACAGTGCATAGCTTCAAATCTTTAGAAGCCATTGTATCAGACAATAAGTCCCGACAGGAAGTCCTCTCCAGGATCGCACAAAACAACTGCTGCCCTGAGAAGGTTAAAGCCCATTTGGAAAGACATGACCATCAGTCTACATTCCAAGGTAAGACTGCTGCGCTCTCTTGTCATCTCCATCTTCCTATAGGCTTGCGAAACATGGACCATCACAGCAGATCTCCAACGAAGAATACAAAACATGGAGATGAGGTCCTACAGAAGACTTCTGGGCATTTCCTATACCCAGCACATCACCAACAACGAAGTCCGACAGACCATCACACTAGCCATTGGAAAACACGATGACATGCTCACAGTGGTGAAGAAAAAGAAACTCCGATGGTATGGCAACGTCATGAGATCATCAGGCCTTGCAAAGACCATCCTGCAAGGCACAGTGCAAGGAGGCAGAAGAAGAGGGAGACAGAAAAAGGTGGGAGGACAACATTTAAAAATGGACTAGCTTGACACAGAGCGAAAGCCACGAGGTTTGCTGAGGACAGAGAAAGATGGAGTACGCTGGTTAAACGATCATCTGTGGTGCCCCAACGACCTGCGCGTTACGGGGTAGGATAGGATAGGATAGGATAGGACTTTATATCTCCCTTGGAATACCTATACAGGCTTGAAAAGCATGCCTGACTCAACTCTTATCAGCAAGTGTTGGAGGGCTTTGGGATGGCTGTTTCTATGTGCCTGGTTTTTGGTCTGTGGTATCAGCTGACGTACATGTGAGGATTGTATAAAGTAAACTTGTGAGGTGGCGATATAAAGGGACTGATTTATTATTATTATTATTTTTTAAATATAAGCTGCTTTCATGCACATGCTTGTATGAGAGCTTTCACTTTAATAACTGTGGATTAATAATAAACTCTTCTATGACCATATCTAGTGTGTCGAAGTTTGAAAGAAAATGACGTGAGACTCACTTTCACACACACGTGCACACACACGCACACGCATACACACACGCACCATGCATGTAAACAAATACTGTAGAAAGTAAATACATCTATATCCCCCTCCCCCCCATATTCCCCACACACCCACACACAACAGAAAGTCAGTAATCGTACATTATTACGCATATTACACAAACGTGCGCTGGACGCGTGCACGCATACACACACCTATACCAAAGAGCTTAATGATAGAAAGAGGGGGAACTTGGTACAGAACCGCGAGACGAAATTACGAGTTATGCTCCCTTGTCGACATGCTGAAAATGGCTCGTGGCAGAAAGTCAAAAGGCGACCGAGTGAAACAGGGCGGTGACTTTTGCACAGCCATCAATTGCCATAATGCCAGATACAAGAAAAGTTGTGTTGGCAAGTCCTTTTTCAAATTTCCAAGAGACAAAGAAAGGTAAATTGCAATTGAAAAACCTAATTTTTTTGTGTTTATGTAGGCCTAAACTAAGACCGCTGCAGTGTTGTTAGTGTTAAAACAATCGGAGAGCGGCTTGAATGATTCATGCTATACCTATGTGCTAAATCCAAAACAGTTTGCTTGCTGACAGTTTACGTTCAACAGGTCGCTCACTGTTTACGTTATTGCTAGGTTGTTTGACTATATTGTGCTTATATTTCAAAAGTAGATGTCAGATTGGCAGTTTGGCTTCGTCAAACTGCTTATAGCCGAAGCCCAGATTGTTTAGAGGTGCTTTTTAGGGTATCCAAAATGAAAACAAGGCAAATGTAAAGAGTTTAGGTTGTTGAACAATCTTACCAAAATGTAAAAAAAAAAATTAGCGCAATTAGGAGATACAACGAATTAAAATTTGCTAAAACGGTATTGGCACATTTTGCCAGTCATACGCGGGAATTTCCTTGCGGGCGAAGTATAACTCCGCCCATATGCCCATTCAACACTGTCAGCGTGACTTCACAGATATGGAAGAGGATTTTGAAGATGAATTGCTGGAATATTCACCATCATTAAATCCCACCGTGTCTTTTGAGTTAAGCAAACATTTTCTTTGCTCCCCTGAGTTTGCCTTATTAAAATATAAATAATATAACGCGCAATATAATAGTTTTAAACTTGCCGGTTTTCAGTTATGGCTAAATAGGTCACTAGCAGACGCTCTCCGCTTGCTGCTTGCTGCTTGCTGTGGTCGCTGCCCTGTATGGCGTACAAACAGGGTCAAACGCGCGATGAAAAGTAGCGATGCTTTGCATAGATACTTTTTGAAAAGTATCGCTACTTTGCATCGCTCCGTTACGAAAGGATCGATCCTTTTCATCGCGCATTTGTTGTTGTTGTTGTTTGTAGATTATAGTCACACGACACTTTCGCATATAGGTGACTACTGGACCGATTTATACTGACACCAGCGGGCCAGTTGTTGGTAAAGGGGAAAATAATATGATCACACGTTGACCAATCCGGGATTCGAACCAGCGACCTTTCGGTTACTAGCAAGACGCTCTTACCAACTGAGCTACCCGGCCCCTCAACCCGCGCATTTCCGAATTCTTCCGAATACACAGTATGCAAATTTTCCAAAAGTTTGATCGGAACTAAAGCGGAACACATTATTTATTAACTAATAGTAATTCTTAAATTTAGCTATTTGGAAAAATTATATTTATTAATTAATTTGCTCTGCAAAGGACAATTGGTGGAATGTTACATAATACATGTATATTATTTCATTAGCTTGACCGATTTAAGTTTTGTAGAAACAGTGTGTTTCGCCTCGGTAAACTTCGGAACTGCGCGATGAAACTGCTCGAGCTAAAGTATCGATGCAAAGTATCGATACTTTTCAGAAAGCATCGATACTTTCGCAATTGGCGTTCCATTTGAGAAAATGTGCGATCCTTTTGAGAAAAGTAGCGATACTTTCCTAAACGGATGGATCCTTATGAGAATAGTATCGATGCAAAGCATCGCTACTTTTCATCGCGCGTTTGACCCTGTTCGTACGCTAATACAAAAAGGATGTGATTCTATTAAAAAAAAAAAAGCTAGTAAACAGAGGAAAGTATACATACACGCAGTTCTTGGAGATCTTGTACATGCTGTTTGCAGACAAACATTTACAATCAAGCACCATGTGAAAAAAGCTATGAGCAAGCTGAATCAGTCACCATCACCTCGAAAACACAGGTTGTCTGGACTGAACATAGCTTCTGGCACCAGTGGTTTGGGTCCAAAGTGCTTGTTTTGTGACAATGGAAGCAAAGGGAAAAAAAGGATCAAAGGATGATCATTATCAACTGACACCTATAAGAACATTAGAATTCAAGGGTAGGTTGCTGGAGTTTTGTAGCAAGAGAGGAACCAGTGCACCAGACCATCTTCTAAACCTTGTGCGTTGCAATTGCAGAACTGACTGTGCGTCAACCAGGTGTTCATGCCAACGACATGGATTGGTCTGCACTGTTGGATGTGGAGAATGCCGAGGTGAAAGCTGCTTAAACGTCATGAAGTACACAGAAAAGGAAGAATAAGAGGAAGAAGAAGAGAAAAAGGAAGAGGAAGAAGAAATGGAAGAAGACATGAGTGACAATAGCGTTGAGATCTAACAGTCTGGCTCTATCACCAGCACTGCATTATGTTTTTGTTTTCGTGTAATGAAACGTTTTCTAGTGCTGATTCAAGCACAGCATGGCTATGGCATTCCGTTTGAAAAACAATTGATAGTTTGCATTTTAAGGCCAAAACCATAGTATTTAGGGCTATAAATATAAATAATTCTATATAAAGAATGGAAGCAAGACTGCAAACAATTAATTATTTGTATAGAGCGATTTCGATAACCTAAAGAATAGATTCTTTAGTAAAAGTCATGAACACAACAAAAAATATCAAAGATACTTTTAATTATGCAACAATATAAGACAAATGAATTTTCGAGCTATGCTCTTCTTCAGATTACAAACAATGCATAAGAATGTTACTTCCATCACTTAATTTATGGTATTGTACATTTTAAAAAATGTGTTTGTTTAATGTATATACTATTATTTCTTTATTAATTACGTAGTTTTTATTATAGACTAGGAGTGTAATCAGCATGGTGGCCATCTTGAAAAATGGTCACCATATTTCTTTTTGTAATAACTACTCACCCCTTGGGGTCATGAGCAATCTTGCCACTGTAGATTGTTCAAACCTATAAAGGGAAAAGTGAAAGCCACAGTTGAAAACCTGTCTTTCCTTTGTAGGCAAGACAAATTCACTGCGGCAACAGTACCCCCGTTGGAGTGCCGGGGGTTTTCAGTATAAATAGTATCCCCACTTTATGGAAATTTAGTGCTTTAAATTCCCACTGTCGCTGTCTTCCTCATTTACTCTTTCCCATTCCTGCTCTGTCCTATCACTCTGCTATACTATCTTATTCTTCGCTAGATCAATGACCTACCTTTTTTCTTGAAAACTCTTCCTGGACAAGACTCCTTGTTTGTGTATGAGGTCTGTTGGATCAGCTTGGGAGTGTTGGACGCTTTCTGCCGGGTGGTCACTAGGGCTTCCTATGATTGTATTAGTTAGCAATATAGGCATTTTATATGTATAAGTTTTGTTGATGATTTATAATGATGTTTGTATTCTATTTTGTTTTTGTAACCGGGGGTTCGCGTAGTTGAGGTCAATCCTCAGCCGTCCCCCGCGTGGGATGTCTTTATTGTAAAGTGACTGGCCGGTGGAGGGCATTCAATTTTTCCACTGGGGTTGTTTCAGCAGATCTTTTATGTGGATCGGGGGTTGTCCGGTCCTGATTTGGCTCGGAAGAGTCCGCTGGACCTAAAGCAACAATAAATCAATCAAATCAAATCATGTAATAACTACTGGGATTTTAAAAAAAAAACAGGTCTTAAGTCACAGGTATACCAAATTTGGTGCTTGTAAGGCACAATCTTCGTCTAATACTTCATAGTATAGTACAAGAGTATAATCGGCATTATGGCCATCTTGAAAATGGCCGCCATATTGTTTCTTTTTAATGGCTACCGAGCTTTTCTAAAAGAAAATATTTTAAATATCAGACATACCAAATTTGGTGCTTTTAGGAGAAAATCTTCTCATACTTTATATTGTAGACCAAGAGTGTAATCAGCATGGCGGCCATCATTAAAAATGGCCGCCATATTGTTTCTGGTAATGGCTACCGGGCGTTTGTAAAAGAGTAGGTCTTAAGTAGCGTGTAGACCAAATTTGGTGCTTGTAGGTCGAAATCTTGATCTCATACTCCATAATTATTGTAGAACAAAAGTGTTGTCGGCATGGCGGCCATCTTGAAAAATGTCCGCCATATTTTTTCTGTTAACGGCCACTGAGCTTTTCTAAAAGAGTAGGTCTTCAGTATCATGTATACCAAATGTGGCGCTTGTAGGTCGAAATATTGGTCGTATACTTCATATTGTAGAACAAGAGTTTAATCGGCATGGCGGCCATCTTAAAAATGGCCGCCATTTTTTTTAATGGCTACCAGTTTTTTTTGAAATAGTAGGTCTTAAATATCATGGACATCAAATTTGGTGGTGGTGGGGGGGGGGGGGAGGGGGAGCTGTTTTGTCAGTAATCTGCCATACTAGTTTTTGGCCTTACAAAGCAAGCAATAGCTGAACGGAATGCCATAGTACACGGCTAGATAATAAATGCTCAATAACTTTGTTTTGCGATATTTTTTTTTTTTACATTTTGGATATGTGATAGAGTACATTATTATCTTTCCGATGCAGTAAAAATTATTTTGGATACCCAAAAAAGCAAAATTAAACATTTTGCTGCATTCTGGGCTTGGACTATTATGTTAACAAGTTAAATTAGACTAAGTCTGTTTTCTCCTCGTGATCAAATACTGTGCAAGATAATCCCTTACCTAGGCACAAAAATGGTCCTTGATCGGTTGTAATCCCTTTTCGTTTGAGTGTAAACGGGGAAAAAAAAAAAGTAATGTAAAAACTCAGTCCTTGTTCTGATCTGTGAATTTCTGCGCATTAGATCTATATTGCGTGGAATGTTGTAGTCTAGGTTCTGATTGTTCTGTCTGATTAATTAATTATTTATTTATTAAGCCAGTGATGTGGGAGGTGAGAGGGTTGGGGGGTAGGGGGACACCTGATATAAATTAAATTCACACTATTAGTGAAACATTTTGTTATTGTGCTTTATTGTGATTAATTGATTGAATGACAGAGCTCTCTCTCTCTCTCTCTCTCTCTCTCTCTCTCTCTCTCTCTCTCTCTCTCTCTCACGATTACAAATTTACACAGTTTCGGATAAATGAAACAGTCTGTCATGCATATTTTAATTTTAAAATATCTGTCGTTGATTAAAAAATAATAAATTCCAGGGCAGAAAACGAACCTATGACATACACAGTAGCAGCATAAAAGCACCTAATAAATGTCAATAAGTAAACATAAACAAAAACCCCCGTTGGGGTGCCGGGGGTTTCAGTATAAATAGTATCCCCACTTTCTGGACATTTAGTGCTTTAAATTCCCACTATCGCTGTCTTTCTCATTTGCTCTTTCTCATTCCTGCTCTTTTCTATCTGCTATACTAGCGTCTTCTTCGCTAGACCAGTCTCCTACATTTTTTCTTGAAAACTCTTCCGGGACAAGACTCCTTATTTGTGTATGAGGTCTGTTTGATCAGCTTGGGAATATTGGATGCTTTCTGCCAGGTGGTCACTAGGGCTTCCTATGATGTTATTATTTAGCAATGTAGGCATTTTATATGTATGTGTTTTGTTGATAATTTATAATGATGTTTGTATTCTATTTTGTTTTTGTAAACGGGGGTTCGATAAGTTGGGGTGAAGCCTCAGTCGTCCCCTGCGTGGGATGTCTTTATTGTAAAGTGACTGGCTGGTGGAGAGCTTTCGGTTTTACCACTAGGGTTGTTTCAGCAGATCTTTTATGCTGATCGGGGGTTGTCCGGTCCTGATTTGGCTCGGAAGAGTCCGCTGGACCTAAAGCAATAATAATGTAATGTAATGTAACATAAACAAAAAAAAAAAAAAAAAAAAAAAAGGACAACAGTAGCGGAATGGTAATAATAATGATGGTTAAAAGTTTGGTTTTTGCAAACGTTGCCATAAAAATGTTCTTTTGCAATGGCATAGGCTCAATAAGTTACCACGCACAGATCATTCATATAGCAGATGATACTTCAGGCACACCCACGACACACATAACTGCATGCACAGTAGTAGTAGTAGTAGTAGTAGTAGTAGTAGTAGTAGTAGTAGTAGTAGTAGTAGTAGTAGTTAGTAGTAGTAGTAGTTAGTAGTAGTAGTAGTAGTAGTAGTAGTAGTAGTAGTAGTAGTAGTAGGGACAGATGTAGGCCGTGGAGCCTTTCTGAACATCCCATCTTTTATATTTATTTACAATGGTCTGCATTGCATGCAATTTGCCTACAATACATAGCTGTAAAATAAGTCTATAAATTTTGGAATTGCATCCAACTGGTTTTTGAACTGATTAGTAGTTTTAGCACTCTTTAAAGACATTGGAAATATGAAAAAGAAAATTTTCTAATATTAGTGTTAGTGTCTAACAAAGATTTTGCCTTCAGATAAGCGTGTCGTATTACTATGAGGATTAGCAAAAAAAAAGTCATTCCATTCTAAGTCATCAATGTTATTATAAATTTTGAATACTTGTATTAGGTCACCTCGTAATCTCCTACCAGACAGTGAATGTAAACCAAGGAAAAAAAGTCGCTCTTTATAGGACATTTTTCTACATTCTATAAGTAACTTTGTTGCCCTTCTTTGAACTTTCTCTATAGCAATAGACACCCACACACATACTCACACACACACAGGGGAAAAAATACAAGGGCAGAGGCGAAGGCATGGGGAACGGGAAAGGAAAAAAAAGGGCATTTGAAAACTAGTAGATTTTGTTTTTTGTTTTTTATTCACGGATTTAGGTTACGTACAAGCGCATCACAAAGAGCCATCGAGGATCCCACACAACACTGCCTTGACCTCAGAAATAAGGTCACGTTAGAATCCAAGATGGCAGAAACTTCCTCTTTGAGGTGAAAATCCCCGAATTTTGCAGGTGATGTAACGTTTGAAATACAGCATGCTATTTTTATCCGTCAGTATTGTATGACTTCCATTGTGTATTCTGAGAGAGTGTTTAAAACCCTCGTAAATTATATATTATAATAAACTGAAACATTTTCATTGCTTGTCTAGTACATCCCGGAGTCTACTGATGTTGACATGATTTTTTTAGGAACAGCCATGAAGAGTATTAGTGGTAGAGGAAACTGACTATGTTTCAGTACATGATGACACGAACCCATTGGCGTGCTATCATCTTTCTTGAAATTGTTGAATAACGCAGAGGAAATACCCTGGTACAATGCGTCATTAGCATTGATTTTATTTTCCCCTTCCCCATCTCCTATCCGCATCACACATATTTAGTTTAGCTCTCTCTCTCTCCTTGCCCGCTATCTCTCGCCCACTTTATTTTGCCGTATTTGGACTTTACACCAAATAAAAATTATAGAGTAATGTAAACGATTTAGTAATATAGTTTTACTTTTACTTTTATTGTTTTAGGCACCAAATTAAATTAACTAGTTGGTTGTACTTGTAGATCCACAACTGGAATATGACTTTACATGTGTGGACATTTCTGTTGACAAATATTAATTAACTTATGGAATAGTATACAAAAATGAATATAAAAATAAGAAATCATGATTTCTCTTTTGTATAATTTTTGTATACAGTATTGCTGTCAGCAGAATGCATACGGATTTCATTTATTATTAATATTGTTATTAATATTATTATTATTATTATTATCAACCCCTTGATTGCTTATGACGACTTATCTCTCATTTAGTAGTTTGCTGATTTATGTCTGTAACAAGTTATCTCAACATCATTGTTGAACACAAATACACACAGTGGAAAAGCTCAGAACATTACTCCCGTCATTAGCTGTCATTGGTTACGTATGACAACCATTTTCATTGGCGGGTGGCTGCGTGCACCTAAGCCCTGCCCCACCCACATGCCTGCAGAGCCGATCTATGTGCCAAACAGGGACATAAATGGTGAAAGGGAAACAACACTGCACACCCATATTTTAAAACAAACAGCAAAGACAAGGTGATTGCCTCCTTCCCCCCTCTCTCTCAGTCTCTATTTTTCATTTGGGCTCTTAAATATCCTATCCTCCCATCCTATCCCGTAACTCGGAGGTCGTATGGGCACCACAGATGATCGTTTAATCAGCGTACTCCATCTTTCTCTATCCTCAGCAACCCTGATTGCAGTCAGTTAGTTAGTCATTGTTTATAGGGTCCAGCAGACTGTAAAGAGCCGAATCAGGATCATGACTTGCTTGAAAGAGGGATCACCCTTGATGGGTATAAAAGATCTGCATAAACAACCCTAGTGGTAACACTGAAAGTACTCCACCAGCCAGTCACTTTACAATAAAGGCATCGCATGCAAGGGACGCTGAGGCTTTACTCAAATTTATTGAACCCCCGTTTACAAAAACAAAATAGAATATAAACATTATTATAAAATATTAAACAAAACACATATAAAATGCCTACAATAATAAATAATAATGAACAAAACACATATAAAATGCCTACATTGATAAATAATAACACCATAGGAAGCCCTAGTGACCATTTGGCAGAAAGCCTCCAATATCCCTAAGCTGATCCAAGAGACCCCATACACTGGGGAGAAGTTTTGGGAGATTTTTCAAGAAAAAATGTAGGTGACTGTCCTAGTGAAGAAGATAGTAGATTGATAGAACAGATTCGGAACGAGAAAGAACAAATGAGAAAGACAGAAACAGTGGTAATTTAAAGCACTAAATATCCACAAAGTGGGGATACTGTTTATAAACAAACCCTCCGGCACCCCAACTGGAGAGGCTTATAGCAGACGTCAAGTTGAACGCTCAAGCACGACGTTTAGATTTAAATGTTGGCCAATATTAGACACACAAAATGAATATAAAGGCAAAAGATTCAACTCTTAGTGTGAATAACATGTAGGTCTACATTAAAAAAAAAATCTCCCCTTCCTACTCCTGTCTTCTCCCTCCACCCAACCCCTGCAGTTTTGATCTAGACCTCAGACTTACGGTCAGCATCGGAGACTAGCGCTAGGGCACTACCGCGATGATGGCAGGCCACCTTTTGTATCGACAGTCTTGCGAAGAACTGCAGCATTACATTACATTACATGGTTATTGCTTTAGGTCCAGCGGACTCTTCCGAGCCAAATCAGGACCAGAGAGACGTTATCTCAAAATGTTACAAAAGTGGTTCAAATCTTAAAATATATACCTGTTACTCTTAAATACTCAAACAAACTTTAATATGACACCTCTTGAAAAGTCTTCTTTAAAACTGATTGTATTAAAAATATGTTATCTTTCCTCAATCAAATCACTAAATTCGGTCTTATCAATAAAATCCAAAACAAAACGACATGTTTTATATGCGATAAAACAAACCAACATCATGTAAAACTTGAAACAAGTGTTGACTATTGCATATTTTAAAAATCTCTTTGAAAGGTATTGAACCAAAATATGTTTATCTTTTTTTCGAGCAGGTCAGCACATTCAGACATGAAATGACGAACGGAAAAGGATTTATCACATGCAAAGCACCATGGTGGTTCTTCTCCTTTTAACACTAAGTATGCCCAATATGAAGGCGAGACAAAACTGTTTCTTCTTTGCGAGTGGATGCAAAGTTAGGCAAAGAATCCGACAAATCGGGAAGAAATGAAATAATTTGTTGTTAATATGGTTAGACCAGTCAGTCTGCCACAGTCGTTTACAATAAGATCCAGTCATACAACGTAGGTCAGAGTAGGGCACAAATTGGAATATCTCTGGAGGGAAATCAAGATGCAGAGCATCTTTAGCCGCTTTGTCCACTGCAATATTGCCGCGGATGCCCATGTGACCAGGGGCCCACATAAAAACTATCTTTTTACCCTCAGAAACAAGTTGTGTATGGAGGTCATGGATCTCTGCCAGGAAAGGGTGTGATATCTTTCTCATGGAAAGAGCCTAGAGTGCTGACAGTGAATCGGACATGATTAGAAACGAGGTTCTTTTGGATTGATAAACTTGTTTCAGAGCTAGATGAATTGCCTTGAGCTCAGCTGTATAAACAGAACAAAAATCAGGTAAACGCTGTTGCTTAAGTGTCTCCCAGAGACTGACGCAGCAGCAACTGAATCTCCTTTCTTTGACCCATCTGTAAAAAGTTTTTCATATCCTGGGTATAAAGCACACTGTTCAAAATAAAGTCGTTTCAGATGTATTGTTTTTGAGGAAAGCGGACAAATGCCAATTAATGTTTGGGGTACATAATTTCCATGGGGGAACTTCAGTCCAAAGCTCATCATCGTTGATGGAAGCAACATCAATGCCTGCTTTTTCCAGATGAGCCTGCATTCTGATGCCGAATTGTGTTAGGTTTGGCTTCAAATTTCTGAACAAAATCTGGGTTGAAAACACAGTCATAGGCGGGGTTCATAGGATCAGTTTTTAATTTTAAATAGTAATTCAGTTACAATTTTGTACGTCTCAGCTCCAGCGGGGGTTCGTTAGCTTCCACATAAAGACTTTCACAAGGGGAGGTGCGAAAAGCACCCAAAGCAATGCGTAATGCCTGATGAGCAACTGGATCTAACATCTTAAGATAAGATTTTCTAGCAGAACCATAAACAATGCAACCATAATCTAACTTGGATCTAATTAAAGAACGATATAACAGCAATAAAGTTTTCTTGTCAGATCCCCAGTCTGTACCACTGATAACCTTGAGCAAGTTGCAGACCTGTTGACATTTAGTTTTCAAATTTTTCAGATGAGGAAGGAAGGATAGCCTTTGATCAAACATAACACCCAAAAATTTGACTTGTTGGACCGCCTTTATTGGAGTTTTATTGAGGGTAATATTAGGATCTTGAATAATTCCTCGGTGCTTGGAAAAGTGAATACATTCAGTTTTTGCTTCAGAAAATTTAAAAACATTTTGTAAAACCCAGTCTTCAACGGCATTGACACATAACTGTAGCTGACGTTCAGCAGATGCCAAGGTTTTACCTTTGGCTACTAGTGCAAAATCGTCAACAAACAAAGAATTGTCAATTCCCCGTTTAACAGAACGAACAATGTCATTTATTTTAATATTAAACAGCAAGGGAGACAAGATGCTACCCTGAGGCACTCCCATCTGTACCATACAAGAATTGTTCAACAGCGTCTGAGATCGAGATCACAAAAGTGCAAACAAATCATGTATAAAATGTGTACTTCATTCTTAGAGACGACTGTCCTGTCCTATCCTATCTTATCCCGTAACTCAAAAGTCGTTGGGGCACCACAGATGATCTTTAAACAGCATACTCCATCTTTTCCTGTCCTCAGCAACCCTGATTGATCCGCTCAGTGTCATATCATATCATATATATGGCTTTGTAGGCTAGCAGCCTTTATTGCCTGCTCTAGGTCACTTGCGGGGGTTTTATGTGCTTTTACCCTCACACTACAAATATGGATGCGCGCACTTATTACTATTGATAAATTTCTAAATCTGTTTTGTACACCTTAGATTTCCAAAAACTATCAATACCATTCTTAAATGAGTTTACTGTTCCTGCTGTCACAACAAATTGTGGTAAATTATTCCATGCATTTATTATTCTATTAGTACCGAAACAACTATATTTAGAGGTGGTAACATTTTGTTTATCTAATTTTAGTGAGTGTCCTCTTGTGTTAGTCAAAACACTTTTATAAAACAATGTTTTAGTAGTATTAACATCATATATTCCAAGGACAATTTTGTATGTTTCTATCATGTCACCTCGTAATCTCCTGAATTCCAGACTTGGCAGTTTTATTGTTTCTAATCTATGTTCATAGCTTAAATCCTTCAACCCAACAATTTTCTTGGTAAATCATTTTTGAACACCTTCTATTGCTGTATCATGTTTTTTTAAACATGTGCTCCATACAGAATTTCCATACTCCAATACAGGTCTTACCAGTGACTTAAAAAGTGGGACCATAATATATTTTTCTTTACACTGTATATTACTAAGTAGCATACCGCATAATCTGTTCGCTTTCTTAACTGTCTGGGACACATGTTCATCGAACGATAATTTAGGGTCAACAATCACTCCCAAGTCTTTCTCAGCTGAGGTTATTTCTAATTTTTTATCTTCCATAAAATACTCGTACATTATTTTTATGACCTAAGTGCATAACTTTACATTTATCACTGTTAAATTTAATTTGCCATGTATTAGCCCATTCTGTTAGCATGTTTATGTTTGTTTGCATTTTAGCGGCATCTGAGTCATCATTTACAACTTGATAAATTTTTGTATCGTCTGCAAATATTTTAACCAAACAATTTAGTACCTCGGGCATATCATTTATATAGTATATAAACAGTGTGGGTCCTAACACGCTTCCCTGGGGTACCCCACTTGTAACATCCGAAAAACCTGAGCAAGCGTTTCCAACCTTTACATGCTGTGTGCGTTGTGTCAAAAAATCTGAAATCCAATTAAGCAGACTACCTCCAATACCGTAACACTTTAGCTTACTAATTAAACTTGCATGTGGACGGTATCAAATGCTTTTTGCAGATCCAAGTAAACGGCATCAACAGAATTACCCTCTTCTAGTTTTAAAAACCAATCGTTTATGGTGTTTAAGAGTTGAGTTACACAAGAATGTCCTTCTGTGAAACCAAACTGGTTTTCAGACAATAATTTATTTTCTATTAAATGTTTAGTTAAAAAATCTCGAATAAATCATTCAAACAGTTTACAAACCACTGAAGTTAAACTAACTGGTCTGTAATTTCCAGGGTTTTGTTTATTCCCTTTTTTAAAGATAGGTTTTACTTCTGCAATTTTCCAAGAAGATGAAATTTTCCCATAAGCTATACTTTTGTCAAATAGTAGTTTTAATGGTTTAGTTAAGCCATCCTTTAGTTCTTTTAATAATCGTGGTTGTAATTTATCTGGGCCTGCTGCTTTATCTACTTTTAGTTGATTAAGTTTGTTTTTTATCATGTCCTCAGTTACGGAAACCGAAGAAATTTCAATATAAGTTTTTTTGTCTAGAACAGGAACTTTACTAGTATCTTCTTTTGTAAATACACTCACAAACCAGTCAATCCTCAAATGTTGTCCTCCCACCTCTTTTTCGGTCTCCCTCTTCTTCTTCCTCCTTGCACTGTGCCTTGCAGGATGGTTTTTGCAAGGCCTGATGATCTGGTGACGTGACCATACCATCTAAGTTTACGTTTCTTCCCCACTTTGAGCAGGGTATCGTGTTGTCCAGTGGCTTGGGTAATGGTCTGTCGGACTTCATTGTTGGTGATGTGCTGTGTATAGGAAATGCCCAGAAGTCTTCTATAGCACCTCATCTCCATGCTTTGTATTTTTAGTTGTAGATCTGCTGTGAGGATCCATGTTTCGAAGCGCATAGGAAGATGGAGATGACAAGGGAGCGTAGCAGTTTTACCTTGGAATGTAGACTGATGGTCATATATTTCCAAATTGCCAGGGCAGCAGTTGTTTGTGCGATCCTGGAGAGGACTTCCTGTCGGGACCCATTGTCTGATACAATGGCTCCTAAATATTTGAAGCTATGCACTGTGTTGAGGGATTGGCCTTGGACTTTGATGTCTGAGTTGATGCCATTGGTGTTGTTGGTCATCATTTTGGTCTTCTCTGCACTTATTTCCATTCCATAAGCTCTAGAGGTAGTTTAAAGCCTCTGTTCCAGTTGTTCAAGTTCTTGTTCCTCTCCAGCCAATCCATCAATGTCATCTGCAAAACGAAGGTTGGAGATGGCTCTACCCCCTATGCTGACTGCCTTCGTGATATGCAAGGGCATCTGACATGATGCGCTCTAGGAAGATGTTGAAGAGTGTTGGAGAGAGTAGACATCCTTGACGCACACCGATTGTTGTTCTGAACTAGTTCCTGATGGCGCTGTTCGTGAGGACTGCACTGGTAACCTTGTCATACAGGCTTTGATGACTTCAATCATTTTAGGGCTGTTGTTGTACACTCTCATGGTTGCCCACAGAGCTTCATGCCAGACTAAGTCAAATGCCTTTTTGAAGTCTACAAACACATGATATAGATGTTGGTGCTGTATGTATTTCTCGCAGATTATTCTGAGGTTGAAAATCTATTCAGTGGTATTTCGGCCTGCCCTGAATCCTGCTTGTTCTTCAGCTATGATTTGTTCAGCTTGGGGTTTCAACCTGTTAAGTATTATTTTCAGGAGGACCTTGCTGGGATGGCTGATGAGGCTGAGGTGCGGTAATTTTCACACTCATGAAGGTCACCTTTTTTTGGAAGAGTGATGACAAGCGACTGGGTCCATGGTGAAGGCCACTCCCCACTCTGCCAGATCTTGTTACAGATAATGGTGAGTGCGGCAATCATCGCTTCTCCTCCTCCTTGAAGCCATTCTGCAGGTATGTTGTCCATTCCCGCTGACTTCCCTTTCTTCAGCGATTGCACTGCTGCCTCAACTTCTTCTCGGAGAATTGGGAGGATTTATTCTTCTGTGTTCTGGGGACATGCTAGAACTGATGGGTCCCCGTTTGGTGTGTGATTGTAAAGGTCAAAGCAGTACTCTGTCCATCTATCTAAGACTTCTTGTTCTTCTATAAGTCATATGCCAGACTTGCTTTGGATCGTGGAGACCTTGGGCTGTTTAACTTGTGGCTTTTGTCGGTTGTTGTTTCACCTATGCCTTTCCAGCGCAGTTTGCTGATTCCTAAAACATTCCATCAATTGTGGTCCAGCTCGTCAGCCAGAATTTCTCATTTTCCTTCTGCAGGTTGGGTCCTGACATTCCAGGTTCCTATGATGATGATGTTTCTGGTGTGGATCTTGCTAAGTTGTCCATCAGTAGCACACTTACCATCGCCAACCTGGTGGCCAACGGAAGGCGCAGTCTTTGGTGACCCGGGCGACGACCAATCCAGTACGGAGTGAATGGTTCTCTGCAGTGTGTTTTAGGCAAGAAAGACCTGGCAGGGCCCAATCCTCTCCAAATCAAAACAACAGCGACAGATTGTAGTTTTTTTGTTTTTTTTCCATATAGTCACAGTGTATTTGTTTTGGTCCTTTAAATGACCTTTTAGAAATGTACACGTGTTTATAAGATCAATCAGTTGTAACTTCAAAACATCTTGAACCATTTAGAATTCTCGCTTAGCGTCACCAATAGGAAATGGAAACGCCCCCTTGGAAGGGAACTCTGAAAACGTCCACGTCATTTGAGGTCACTTTCCTGTTTTAGGCATAAAGACTTCAGTACCCTGTCCCCATCATAACATACACTATAGTTTTTTTCGGGAAACTCTATTACAGAACGCCCAATTTGTAAACAATAAAATCCACTTTGACAGAAGCGACCCCACATATATTTATACAAATAACTCTCATCTCATGTGCCATTTACACTAGCTACATATTCACATAATTCACCTTACACAAACATTCATTCACTAGCATATAAAATGCATCGTAGCATAAAATGAATATTATGCAAACGAAGGTCACAGGCAATACTCAATAAACAAAATTTTTATTACTCTCATACTCGCGTGTACTCCTGTGATGTCCTTAAAATATTAATAACCGACATTTTATATCAGTGAGGCTTTTTAGCACCTATAAAATTCGTGCAATAATGATTAATCCAAATCGCCATAAGGCTTTTTTTAAACTTTGAGCAAGTTAAAGCATCCAATGCAGCACAGTAACTTCACCATTTTCAAACTCGAGCTGCTGTGTATTTCTCGCAACCTCACCAGCTTTGTCATTAATATTATTAATATCTCACAAATACACAATTGGTGCAATCTCTATCTATGTCATTCTCATCATAGGTTGATTAGTGTGTTGAGTGTATGTGTATGAGCATTGATCCGACACGACTACAAATATAATATATGAAAAAATACAATATAGAATGCACAACATATACAACCACACGCACACACAATAACAATAACACTGTACACGACAAAAAAATATGTAGCCCTCGTATAAGACTTAAATTTTTTACTGGTAGAAGATCTTATCTAAGGAGTTTAATGCTAATAATATAGACACTTTGGTCCGCATTACTACTCTTATAACAGAGGCTAATAATTTTATATTTAGACAATATACTTTTACTACGCATTTCTACAAAGTAAACTAAAGCTAAGAAATTAAGCCGTCTCTGGTCAAACGTTGGTTTAACTCACTGCAGGACTCTTAAAAGACCATATGAACAAAGGCTCAAAAATGGTCTGAAGTGATGTTGAAGTTATGTCCCCTGTATAGATATCTGATACACGCATGTCCATTCATCTGCAAGAGGAGCCGTGAGCTCGAGATGCCACCACGTGATAACTATTGCACCTCTAACATTCAAATGCGACAATGAGCATAATTCAGGGGTACCGGGAAAGCAGGACCTAATGCGTGCTGTGGTATTTGTGTAGCCCGCACTGACTCTAGGACATGATATGTTGTTGTTGAAAGAGAAATGCATCATGCACTCCTTGGATTTCCGTGCATTTGAAGATGAGTTTAGCTGCAGTGCTCTGGACTTGCTGAAGAGGTCTAAGGACTTTCTGTGTGCAACCAACAAGGAGTGAATTACAATAATCCAATCTAGACAGAATGCATGAGCTAACTAGAGTTTTTGTTGCTTCTTGTGTGAGAGATACTGTCGAATGGAGCTTATGCGTCTAAGTTTAATGTATGCAATCTGACAAGTTTTTGCAATGTGTTGCTGCATGGAGAGATCCTGATCGAGAAAAAACCCAAGGTAGCGAACAGTGTCAGAAAAAGAAATAGAAGTAGTTCCAACAGTGATAGTTGAGGGAAGAGAAGAGGGGTCTGCAGATGACGGAGAAACACAGAGAGCCTCAGTTTTGTTATCATTTAGCTTGAGTCGGTGGTTTGACATCCACGATTTTACCTCAGTAACACAATCTTGAAGGGTCTGAACTAAGTGATTGTAGTTAGAAGGAGAGTCAGAGTGATATAGGTGGGTGTCATCAGCATACATTTCGTGGCGGACAGAATGTGAGTTAATGAGACGTGAGAGAGGAAAGGTGTACAGAATGAACAGAACAGGGCCAAGCACAGAGCCTTGAGGAACGCCAAAATCAAACGGTTGTGCGGTAGATTTAAAACCATTTACGAGAACAGCTTCTTTTTTTTTTTAATATATATTTTATTTATTTATTTATTTTATTTAATTTTTAAAAATTATAATCATTATGAGATACTACTACTACTAGTATTACTACTACTAGTACTACTACTACTACTACTACTACTACTACTACTACTACTACTACTACTAAAAAACATTTTTAATGCTCCTTTTTTACAAATGAAGGTCACTGCGCTTACAAATATTATCAAGAGCATGTTAACAAATTTCAAACATTACATTGAAATAATCTAAACTCCTCTGTCTGTATGTATTATTTATCTATTTATTGTTAACGTCTCTAATCTCTATCTTGATGTTTGATTGCAGTGAAGTTGCTGTCAAGCTGTGTGATTCAACAAATCCACGCTTTACTCGATCTGTATAGAACTGGATGTCAAGGCAGTCAAAAACCATCATCAAACCTGATTGAGCTGGGCTCTTATTAGAAGTCTTATTTCTGAGAAATAGCCGGCAAGGCAGACATTTAGAACAAGTGGTGGAAAGTAACAATACCAGGAGAATTATTACTTGAACAGGACTTGGGATCTAGTTTGCATGTTTTGGTGAAGAAAAAAAAACTTAGTTCCTAAACTTAAAATTTGAATGCAGGACCTATAAATTTATCAGACAAGAACATAAGTGGAAGAAGTAGAACAGGACACAATACAACAACAGTTGGTGTCTCTCGTTCACAAGTCACAAAGGAGACCGTGAAACTGTGAACGTTTAGTACAGGATTTTGTTTAGATTTGGGTTCATTCAGCTAAGAATACAAGAAGTTTTAATGTTTTTTTCTCCAATATACCACCAATGCATGCTGCTAGGCTGCGGTGGGTGACTCAACAGATTCCCTATCCGTCGACATAAAGCTGGAAGTGGTACCCAGTGAGACAGATTTTGACTTACCAGGACTCTGCATTGTGTAGCAAATTGTACAGTAACCGAGTCCTTCTCCCAAGCTGTAAAAGTGTGCGGAACATTACACTTAGTCAGCATTTTGACACGGTGTTGAATTCAAACCATGGCACCTCCCCTAATAGATTTTGCTCCAGTTTTGTCTTGGACACTGTTCATAAACAAAAACTTTTTTTAATTGAAAAATACCAAAGATACAGCAGCACACTATCAAAGAACGTCCCCCTCCCTCCTTCCTTAACTTTGAAGAACAGAAAATTTGGAGATCAAGATGGAAGTGGACAGGGACCAGGGCCCAGGATCAAGCAGCACCATGAAGCGGCTGGAGGAGGGTCGGCTGCTGCCATGGAAATTGGTCATGCAGTCCACGTGGATCAAACTTGCCAACAAGCTTGACCTTCCAGCACCAGTCAGCAACAACGACTGGAGAGGGTTGGCTGAGAAATTGGACTTCACCACAGAGGACATTCTGGTAAGATATGCTTGATGCAAAAATAAGGCTTGAAATTGGTGATAGACAACTGTTAGGGTTTTATTGTCTGGGAAGGCATGCCTTAGCCTATCTCTGTCTGTCTGTCTCTCTCTCTCTCTCTGTCTGTCTCTCTCTCTCTGTCTCTGTCTGTCTGTCTCTCTCTGTCTCTCTCTCTCTGTCTCTCTCTCTCTGTCTCTCTCTCTCTCTCTCTCTCTCTCTCTCTCTCTCTCTCTCTCTCTCTCTCTCTCTCTCTGCATTTGTGTGTGTAGTATGTAACTAACCAAGAAATACAACAAAAATGAAAGGTCAAAATATATTTGGTCAGTAGTAGCCTCAGGCAGCTTGGGTTAGATTCTGCATTTGGCCAGCACCTTGAGCAGCTCTTCAGCTGGAAAAGCGCGCTATAAGAACAAATAAGTAAATAAATAAATAAATAAAATAGTAGTAGTAAGTACATGTGAGTTGCAGCACAGCTGCTTCCATCTTATGATAAGATTGTTCAAGGTTTAAATTAATTAACAAATATACGTAATTTTCTTAGGAGTCCCTTAAAGTTATAATTTATAAAAGATGTAAAATTATCATCAGATTTAATTGAACTTCTTCCCTGCATTTTTTTTTCTTCCTAAGCTAATTTCTGGGCTGTGTTGCTGTCAAATGGAGAAATAAAAGTATTCCACTTTATTTTGGAACTTGTGTCTCTCTTTGTGAACTTTTGGAACTTTGTCCTTTTATTAACAAAATCACATATAATTAAAGCATGAAACAAGGCTCATAGCCCAGGGGGCATTTTAGCCAAAAAAGGGGAAAAGGGGAGATGGGGAATTACATTAAAAAACAATGAACGGCACAAAAAATGCTGCTCCATAGGCATCACAAGATAAACCTCTGAAATGTCAAACACCCGTTTTAAGTTTTATGTTGGGTCAACATGGAAAGAAAAATGTACAGCATTGCATGGGTCACAAAATAAGACAAAAGGGAATGCACAATATATAAATAGTGACATAACTCAAACTGCAATAAAGCAGCTTAAATTTAGCAACCTGCTCTTTGATTCAATATTCATCCAAACAAGAAAATAGAAGTTTGACATAAAATTAAAAGAGAACTGTGCATCACTATTGGAAAAGTGAAAAAATAATCCCTATAAAACGGCTCAAATCAGACAATCTGCGTTTAGATTTAGAGTTCAATAACTGATTTAACATATAGGCATTTGGGTGATTCCTGAAGTATTGAGGTATTAAAGAAAGTCTGTTAACAACCAACACAGAATTTGTACATCTAAACAGATAATGAAATTCATCACCTAGTTCATCCAGATCACACAGAGTACACATTCTATCTTCTCTCTGAATATTCAAATATCTAAGTGATTGAATTGGCAGTTTGTGACAGCTGAGCCTAAATTTCAATGTTTCTTCTCGATAGAGGTGACAAGGAAACTAAATAATCTTTGAAACAGAACGTACTCTTAAAAATTCTATACGTAATACAAGCATTATGAGCGAATACATCCTGATGCCAGGTTTGCAATAACTGGTCTCTCAAGCGTTGTTTGACCATGGTCTTAAAACAATTCAAAGAGTATTTACAGCCGTTTAACCAAATGAAAGACAGACCAAGATCATTTAGCAGAGAGCGAACAGTACATAGCCAGGAAAGTTTATACTCAGAATTAAAAAATAAATAAGAGCATAGTCGAAACATAAGTACTGACATTCTAGCAGAATCATTGCAACAATCAATACAAAGTTTATACCAGAAACAGAGTAGCCTGCATTTAGCATCTAAGGAAACAGGAAAACAGCCAACTTCACCTAAAACCATACAGGTCGGCGTACTAGTTTTAACATTAAGAATCAATTTCAAAAATTTTAGTTGTAATCGATCACATATTATAATTTTTTCATGGGCCCATACCTCGCAGTTATACAATAAAATCGGTTTTACACATTTATCAAAAAGATCTAACTGAATATCAAGCGGCAAATCCAGTTTTCTACATGTTTTTAAAAGCGCAAACATAGCACGTTCAGCTGATACACTCATGGATCTGATGGGTACCCAGATATTTATATTCCCAAACAATTTCAAGAATTACATTTTTAAACTTAAAAACAGGCAACCTTCTAACTTTACCGTGGGAAAAAATCATCACTTTCGTTTTTGCAATATTTAAACACAATCCAAATTTTGTACAGTATAGATCTAAAATATCTAAGGCCTTCTGCATGTCTTCAGCAGACTCTGATAAAATGACAGTATCATCAGCATAGAGTAACAAAAACAAATGTGTGAATTTCAAGTACATTGTAAGCCTCCTTTAATTGGCCAATTGTGGCCTAATGATTTCAGTTACTTCGCACAGCTTCCAACCCCACCTTAATCTACTCCCCTCCCCCAAACTACTCTTACTACCATCCTTCTACAGACCTCCCTTCTTCCCTCCCCCCCTCTCCACCTCCCCACCTCCCATCCCTCTCATACAAAGTATTTGTGCATGCTGAGGCATACCCCGACACATCTATACAAGCTCAGATGCTCAAAGTGAAATCCATCTTCCTAAATCCATTCTACAAACCTCTTGCCTCTCACTCTCCTCCCCTCCCCCCCACCCCACATTCTCCCAACCCTTCCCCCACCTCTGCCAGTTTTGTATGTTCCCTGAAGGGGTTCACATCAGTGGCTTGATGTGACAGATTGACAGATTGTAATTATTATTACCTTGCTTGTGCTCAGGGCACCTGGTTTTAAGTGCCACTCAAGCTGTCACTAAAGTTGATGGATTGTCAGGCCTTTCTTAGTTCACCTTGATGACTGGCGTCTTCAAACTTTGAAAGTTGTCTTTACATTTTGAATCCCTAGATCTATAAATGTGCCAAGGCACCTTTTTCAACCAGCCAAAATGATTTATAGGAATCTGATATTTGTAAGCTACTGCTGTTCCATTATAGGAATTTTGTTATCCTTCTCTTATTCTAATGACTATAATACATAGGAATATTAATTATATTGTAAAGCTGAAAATCCATACCTGCACAGTGTGATAATTTTTTTTCTTTCATTAGTGTGGGTGTCTTTTGCATGAGTGGCCACCTATGACATGATTCTTAATGATGCAGTCTTTGTTTTGGAGATGGAGAAGATGAAATATATCTAAAAGTATGTGTGTGTGTGTGGGTGTAGGTGGGTGTGTGTGTGTGTGTGTGTGTGTGTGTGTGCTTATGCATTGGTGAGTGCCTAAGTGCAAGCTTGCCTATATGTGTGTATGTGTGTGTGTACATGTTTACACGGCGTTATTTTTATAAATACATAAAAATCTACCACATTCTTTGTATGGCCGTCGTTACGTAGACGTCAAAAGAGTGTTCTGTTAGAGTTAGGGTAAGGGTTAGCGTTAATGTTTGAACACTTAAAAGAACCTTTAAAAGGGGGCAAAATGTGGGGGAAAAAAGTCAAAACAACGTATCTGCTGTTTCATGAGTATCATAACAATGGAGTCTTCGCAAGAATGTGAGTGTTTGTGTGTGTGAGTGAGTGTATTGCTGTATGTGTACTTGTGTTGTGTTTTTGCGCCTGCGAGTTTCTCCTACATGTACTTATAACACAATGCCCGAGTTCTTTAATGTACTGGTGAGGCAGCTAAGTGGAACTTGTTTTAAAAAGTCAATACAGAAACTCGATTCCTGTGATAAAATTTGTCCTGTCATTTTTCAACAGTATGTGTAGGGAATTGCCTATTACTATCACTTTGAAGGTGTGCTCATATATTAGAGGGTTCAGTAGACCTGTCCAAGTTTGGCAGATAGATGCCTGCAGGCACGAATGGCGTAAATTTACAATCTGCATGCTCTAATGAATGGCATGCCTTCAAGCTTGGTTGTAGCTAGAAAATTCTCAAGAGCTTTCCCAGTTTGTCCATTGATTTGGTGTAAATATGGTTTGATAGTTGCTTTTGGCACACATCATGAAATAAAGTGTAATTTTTTTTTTTAATTTTAAGTACATTGGGGCTTTCAATAGAAAGAACCTATATCATTATGAAATAATTGTGGGGTTCTCTAAGTATAGATAATTGTTGATTTCTCATTTGATCGAGCTTTCACATGACTTATTCACACACAGCCCACGGTTACATCTATCTACTCACACTGCCCCCTCCTCCCTACACTTCTCCCCCCACCCCCACTTATTCATTTCAATCTCTCTCTCTTTCTCTCTCTCTCTCTCTCTCTTTCTCTCATTTTAAGCCCAGCTGATCCCTTCCCTCCCCAGCCTTCCTCCCCCCTCCCCCTCTATCTTCTCTTCCCCTCCCCCTCTCCACTCCACCATGACTTGCCCTCACTCACACTCTACCCATCCTGTACCATTCAGATTGACTGTACAGCGAAATAATTAACACAACATCGCCCACCTTGCCCAATCACTTCCCCTTCACTGGTGTAGTACATCTTCTCTGTTTGGGCAGCCACAAATCTGTAGTAGGCACCATCTTGGTTGAAGGTAACTAGTGGTATGGTGCAGACTAGTGTAGAGAAAAAAAAGAAAGCCGAGTTAAAGGTATATTGATGATATAGTACTTGCAGACAGTAGTAAAGAAAGAATAATTATTATTTAGTGAAGTGAAACTGTTGTGGGGAGGCTTCCTTGTTTGTTTTGAGATACTAAAGTGCTTGTGTATCCTTTTTGAAGAGGCCTATATAATTTTTGCTGAAAGAGAATTATTTACCGAGTGCAACTGTTTATGTGGTACCTTCTTGTGCTTTTAGATTCTAAAGTGTTCATGTATCTTTTAGTAGAGAAAGAAGGGAACGGAATTCTTGAAGAGGATTATTAGCTTTTGTCGTGTGGTAATCTCTTGTGGTTTACATTGTATTGTGTTTGGGAATATTTGGAAAAAAGCAAATATATTTTATTTTATTTTATTTTATTTTATTTTATTTTGGATTAAGATTGTTGTGTGGTTTTTTGGTACCATTGGTGTGCTTGAGATACTAAATTGTTCTTCTATCTCTTTACAAAGGAATTGATAAATATGGGTTAACGCGTTATTATTATTTACTGGTTAAAATTTGCATCTCTTTCTGTTGTTGTCGTAAATTTTGAGATAACTGATGCGTTCTTGCATCTATTTAGGCAGGAAAGTGGTATTTTATAATTTTTTTAATCTCAACAGCGCTGAGACTAGAATTTGCGGCATTGGTCTGTTTAGATGCTTTTATTCTAAAGATGAAGTTTCCATGGTTTCAATCACCAAATGCTTGAAAGGAAGTAAATATTTTATCATTTTTGAATCTCAAAAGCGCTGAGACTAGAGTTTGTGAAATTGGCCTCGTTAGATGTCTTATACTGAAGATGAAGCCTTCCGTGTTGGTTTCCGTCACCAATAGCATGAAGAGGAAGAAGGAAGATAATAACTTTTGGGGGGTAAATAGAAACGGAGAATAGTACAGTTGGTGTTTACATGTCACCCAATGTATCCCAACCTACCTGTAACAGGAAGAAAGAGAAAAAAATTATTGTAATGGGTACGAGACTATTGAGCATGGTGCACCAACAGACCTATTGCTTTCCTCCTTTCTCCAACCATTCTCTTTCATTTTCACAGCTTATAGTGCAGATAAGGTTAGCATACTGTTATTTTTCCATCAATTGCCTATCACTTAAATATGACTGTTATAGATAAATAACGTTTTTTTAAATTTTTAAAACAAGCAACGTTTTTCTTTTTCTCTCAGTATGTCATGGACATTTTGGAGATGTCGATGTGCCTTATTTACTTAGAAAATAGGGTGTTACGATGCTTTGAATATTGTAACATCCTAAGGCATTTTCAGTTTTTTGTTTGTTTGTATTTTTAGGTGAGACCAGTCCGGTAAAGGGTTAATGAGAAGAAAACTTGTTGATGTGTGATCAATAATCAGTCAGTCATCAGTCATCAACCTTTAGTTATCAATCATCAACCTTTAGTGTTCATGTCCAATCATCTCTTCAGTTTTCTTTAAAAAAAATTTTTTTTAATTCATACACACATACATACACCCACACACACACACACACACACACCCACCCACACACACACACACACACACATATATATATATATATATATATATATATATATATATATATATATATATATATATAATATATATATATATATATATATATATATAACAAAAAGATTACTTTACATAACAACATACAATGGGGATAAAGTGGTTTACAATGATATCGCATAACGTACAAATATCTAGGTCAATTAATACATACTAACCGCTAAGTTATATATGACAAGACAAAAAGAGAAAGATGAAACGTCTAACTTTATTGTATTAATGTCAGGTATGGTGTCCAATCCATCGCAAACTGGTTCATCTTATTATTTCAAACACTTAAATATTTTTCCAGTTTATATTTTCTCAAAACACTGTAATAAAGCTCTCAAAACACTGTTACACTGTAATAAAGCTGGAAGAGATGGGACTGCCTTTGCCCATTGACATTTATATATTAAAAATGTTGCTAGTAGAATTAGTAAGCCTAAAGCAATGTCTTTACATTTTCTTCCACACTAAACAGTACCAACTTCTTTGAAAAATTAAAGTTGACAAAATGTATATACTTCCGTAGTTAACAACAGTCCTATATCGTTCCAAAATCTTTCAACATAGTCACATTGCCAGAAAGAAAAAGACTAATATTTTCTTCCTCTGTATCACAAAATGAATAGTTTGGGGAGTCTACAATTTCACAAATAAAAAGATACCTGTTGGTTGGTGGGATTCTGTGGATCAGTCTATACTGGAACCATTTTAATTGACAATCATTAGTTGTAAAACAATTTTCGAAAATTGTTTTCCAGTTCAACTCGGTAAAATGATTGTTCCATTTTCTTACACCTGCTGCAGTCGTTTCAGAATTGACCATCAAGGACAACATGTTTACTTCCAGAGTAAATTATTTTCCAGATTTTTGGCTCTTGCAGTGTGCATATTATTGACAGATCAATATTTTTTTCTTTTTATTGGTAATTTTTCATAGTTTCAACAAAATCTCTGTAAAACAAAAACATTGTCATTGCATTCTGAAATTCTTTAGATGACAATTCATCTAATTTAAAAATACCATTTTGCATCCAGTCTTTGAAAGAGATACATTGACCTCCTCTGAGAATATTTGTATTATAAAATATACTTTCTGAACAAAATTCTGTACTATCTTCAGTGTTACATTTCTCCATTAATTTAATGTATTGTGTCATAAAATCATGCCAGAAAGGATTACATTGCAATATTAGCATTCATTCCCTAGTATATGCACTCTCCCTAGATCGGAGTGAAATAATATTGTAATTTCATGAATCTATGAGTAATTCTTCTCAGCCAGCTAGTTTTAATTGAAGACAAAAATGAAAACACATCTATTATCTGCAAACCACCCTAAGGGTAGGGTCCAAAAACCACCCTTTTAGTATTTTTTTTTTTCATGATTCCATAGAAATGTAAATAACATATTGTCTAGTTCCTTTAGAAAGGAATCTTCTGGGTCAGGAAGGCAAATTACCAAATAGGTTAATGTTGGCAAGACAAGAGTTTTTAAAACGGTTATATTTTCAAAGGATGTCAGTTGTCTTTTATTCCATTTATTTAATAGACTTCCATTTAGTTTTCTGTCATCATCAGTCAGTCATCCAGTCAGGTGTTTTTTTCAATTCCATCATCAGTCAAGCAGTCAATGCGAACCTGAAATAAAATGTGAGCCAGTAATGGCTAAAGGCATTGTGTTTTTCTTGTGTGGAAGATGTGCTCAGGAGCAAGTTCAAAACGAGGGGGACAGGCCGTTTTTGAAATCAATGAAATTGTATGAGATGCTAGAGGTCCTTTTAATGTGCAGTGTTTTTTTTTATTAATGGTTCGGCAGTTATGTTTCTGTTAAGGTTTTTTTTTTAAAGAGAAAATTGTTAGCTTCAAATTGTTTTGCCTTGCCTTGCCTTGCTCTTGTCTTGTACATGTTTGCATTCTTTTAGTTTGATTGCTCCATTTGTTTTTCATTATTGCGTATTCTGAATGTTATCGTACAGTTGTTCCTGTTTTATTTTTTTTGCGCAGGTTTTGGAGACGAGCAAAGAAAGGTCGACGATTGCGCTGTTCAAAAACTATTTGCCGACAAAGAACGCGTCAGTGAACGATGTGGCTAAGGCTTTGAAAGCCATGAACCGTGACGACGCCCTGCAGATCCTGCTCGATGCTGTATCTGGTACGCAAAGCTGATTGCCCCACAGTCGTAGCTCAGCAGTAGAGCATTTGGCAGGCACACCAATGACCCAGGTTCAAATCCTGTGGTTGGGCAAGATAAAAGTCGCCATTATGCTCTGTTCATCTTAGCAGTAGGATTGCTCTGAGGGTTCAGTGTTAATTTAGGTCCCTATTTTCCGTCTTTCTTTGAGATGGTGATCCACTGTCTAGCATATCGCCAGTGGTGGGTGTAGATGTTAAACTTCAATGTTCATTTATTTCAACGCTGATTAAAACTTTAGTTATACAGGCCACAAATTATGTAATCAAGCGCCAACTGTACTGTAGAAAAGACGCTAATATAGCTTGGAACTAGAACAATGCTAGAGCAAGGCATAATAATAATAATATTAATAATAATAATAATGATAATAATGATAATAATGATAATAATAATAATAATAATAATAATAATAGTGATGATAACTGGTCTGTAGTCAAGAAAATTAGTTTCCGGTTCTTAGATTAAACAGAAGGGAAATAACTCTGCTTACTTCCTTTCAGTTTTTTTTAATAAGCTTTCTGTTAATGGTTTTGATCTTAAAATGGCTCTGAAAAGAGAACCCCAGTGCTACTTCTGTATGGAGTAGGCTGTGGTAGACCTCATCTTAGAGTAGAAAGAGAATTGTGAATATCTGAACCATGAAGGTGAGATGATAACGAATATCATCATGACGGCCGGCAATAGTATTGATTATGTAATAAAAATGATGGTAATGCTAAGGTTGTAGTTGGTGATGATGATGATGGTGATGATGAAGAGGCGGAGGAAAATGGTGATGATGATGAGGAGGAGAAGAAAAGATGATGATGGGGATGGTGATGATGATGATGATGCTTCCAGAGCTGGAGAATCGTTATGACAAGGAGCTGAGGGAGAAAGAAGCAGAGGAAGGAGAGGATTACCCCTCTCCCGTAAGTTTCTAACTTTATTTTTAAAAACTTCATTTTATAACCTCCCCTATTGAACATTTCTAGGGGGTTTCCTACTCCCCTCTTGATAACCCCCAAATACAGTGGAACCTCCGGCATCCATCTCTCTTGTATACGACTCTCTCGGTTATGTGACCTGAAAACTTCTGACAGATTCACTTCCAATAATAAATGACCTCTGGTAACAACCTCGTTTATGCGACCAGCGAGCGTGTCTTAAGCCCTTTATACGACCGTCTTAGACAATTTAAAAGAGATATCAGTTAATTTATTGACTGGACCTTTCGTTTTTTTTCTCATGCTAGTGTACGCCTGCTGTCGTCTGGTATTTCCGGTTCGCAAGTAAGGGACATTACTCACGCAAGTAAGGGGCACTACTCGCGCAAGTAAGGGACATTACTCGCACAAGTAAGGGACATTACTCGCCTACACTGGCTAGTCAAAATGGCGCAGCGCAAGAGGAAAGTTTTGAGTTTGGCAGAGAGAATGAAATTAATTGAAAGAAGTGAAAAGGGGGAGAGTTGTTTGTCTATTGCTAGAAGTTTAGATGTTGGGAAGACCCAAATTCAGCTTATCATAAAGGATTTAAAAAAAGTATGACTACATACCCCTCCGACCATGACCGCCCCCACTCCCCTCCCCCTCATTTGCGGTATAAGACCACCTCTATTATAAGACCGTTTTTTTCTCAGATTTTGGACGGCCTTATACCGGAGGTTCCACTATATTGTATAGGGGTCGGGACAACAGATCCTTTGCGCTAAGCTATAGCAGATTGAGAAATATCTGTAAATTACTCCTTCGGATGAGAGTATAAGACGAGGTCTAGTCTGTGCATGCATGAATTTTGAAGATCCTGACACTCATGTTCTAGACGGGCGAGTGATACACCCAGCACACACTAGGTCCCTTCTCTCCATCCCCTGTCGCCCAGGATTATGCTCAGTCATCTGGGCGTTAGACTATGCTCCCAAAGGCTGCAAGTGGGCGCCTCGGGCAGCTTGAGTTAGATCCTGTATTGACCAGTGCCTTGAGGTCTTGAGTGGCTCTTGAGCTGGTAAAGCACTATATAAAAGTAATTAAATAAATAAATAAATAAAGAAGCTGCAGTAGACAGTTTAGAAAGAAAAAAAAAGACATTTAAGGTTTGCCAGTGCGTTTTGTTAGGTTTTTCATTAGTTTAAAACACAGTAGTTATTTAGTATATACAGCTCAAGGTAATCAATAATGTGTGACTTTTACATTCCTCCTGCAGTGACAGTTATATACTCGACTTTTCTCTACATATGCTATCCTGTGCAAAGATTTGTTTTTTTTTATTTTTTATTTTAAAAAAAGAGTTTTGTGGCACCTTACATGGAGTGTGTTTTAAGGTAATGGGCACTGTAATGTTAGGCAACAACAGCAGTTTCAGTGTTAATGACAGTCTATTTTGTATGTGTGTGTGGGGGTGTGTGTATTTTCAGCGAGGTTGCAGCAGCTGTATGGTGTCGCAGGCCTCCATGGGCTGTACCAGTCCCCCCGCCCACTCCGGCTGTCACCACCCTCACCCCCACCATCACCACCACCCTACCACCACACAGCCCTGCAGCTTGAGCAGCTGCTGTTGTTTCCAGCACTCCCCGCTGTGCCACGCGCACTCCAGCCCCACGAGCCCTCTCATGATGTCCTACAGGCCGTGCCCCGGAGGTGGTACCTCGCACATGGTGGCGCCTCTGGCCTACAACATCTCCCCAGGAGGGGGGGAATCCCCGACGTACAACAAACCTGTCTTCGGGGCCGGCCTGGGAGGAGGGATGGGGGAACGGGATTACTACATCTCTCTGGCACATCACGGCGGTGGTGGGGGTGGGAGTTTCGGTGGAGACAGACCGAGCCCATTGCTGCTGCAGCAGCCTCCCCATCCGCCAGGCTCCAGCAGAGCGGTGCACCACCAGTTTGTGGACTACCCGCAAGGGTCCGGCGACAGCATGGTGGTTCAGCATGACATGGACCACAGCCACCACCCTCAGCGCCTGCGCTCCTACCCCTCCAGTGAAGACAGGATGGAGGTGGACGGTGAGTTAGCCTCCCACTTCGGCCAGCGAGGGGGGCTGCTGGGCAGGGAGGAGCCCGCACTCTTGCCAAGCACCATCGCTCGTGGACAGGGGCTGGTGTCCAGCGCGGTTCACCTCAACATAGATGGCATGTCTGGCTACGGGGCAGGAGAGGACACTCCCTCTACCAGCCTGGAGGAGTTGTCCTCCTCAGACTCGAGCACTCGACAGTCCTCCAGCTTGCCCTTGAACGTTCAGATGAGCAGACAGCTGTCTGAAGAGAGCAACAACAAGCAGCATTTGGGAGGCTCTGGTCACAGAAGCGTGTACGACAGTCATGCTGTGGACGGCTGGGGGGAACCCAGGGTAGGGGAGGGGGGCAGATACCCTGCTCGACCCCACCCTGGGGAGGCATCTGGACCCCACCCAGGCGACAAGAGTCAATCGTCGCTGCACTACCTGGAAAAACTGTCACAGATGCCGAAGCGCTACAAGCCTGGTGACAAGTACAAAACCATCGTAGCAGAGCAGCAGATCGAGGACCCCAGCGGCATGGCTCGCAACGCCCGCGGTGTGAAGAAGGAACGTGGGGACACGTCACGATCGTGCCAGTTTAATGACAGTAATCGTCTCCTGGGTCCAGCGGCCTCTTCCTCTTCTTCATCATCATCATCGTCGAGGTCAGAAGCTGACGTTACATATCTCTCATTTTTATCTTGTTTGTTTATTTATTTGCATTTATTTAATTTTATTTCCCTATTTTATTTTATTCTTAAAATCGTTACTATATAAATTATATTATAATATATCTATTTTCCAGCTCAAGAACTGCTCCAGATGCTGTCAGATACAAGGATCTAACTCAAGCGGCTTGAGGTGCCCTGTGCATGCCAGCTAGGCATGTTGATTGACTATGTTAATGTAAAATACAAGAGTATTTTGGAGAAACTGTTCAGTCCTCTGTTTCTGTGGATCCATGTTATGTTTTCTCCCTCCTGTGTTTAATGAGACGTGTGCTATTGTTTATTGCATGTTTTGTTGACTTTTTACTGTGTATGTGCCTGACTTGACAATCATTCTATTTTATCGACTTTTGACCTCATTAGACTTTTACTCTTGACTTATCAATTATAAGTTATCATTATGACTTATCAATTATAAGTTATCATATATTATTAAGTTAACGATTACACGGCGGGTGAATTGTCAGTCAGATCAGACTTAAATTTCCCTAAAAGAGCCAAAAATATATCTTCTTTACAAACAGTTGCTACATATACGCATGACTTGTTTGAAGATGCCTGTATAAATCCAGCTAATGTATCAAGTAAGATTATTTCATCTCCTTTCCCTCTTTGGGAGATAAAAACAGCCAATTTTGATATTTTACATACTGATTTGAAGAAAGATGAAAATCCATATTTATTAGCAACATTAATAAGTCAACATATTTCTGAAAAATATTATGAAAATCTGCAGATATATACTGATGGATTTGTGATTGAAAATGGTAATGCTGGTGCAGGATTTGTAATACCTGCTTTAAACATACAAAAATCGTATTTCATTGGTCAAGGATTTTCGATTTTTACTGCAGAATTATTAGCATTATTAATGGCTCTTAGTACAATAACAAACATGGAAAGGGATTTCATCAAAATATTGTTTTGTGTGGATTCTCATGTATTCTAATACCAAAAGGAGGAGAAGCGATGATTGACGCACTCACCATTATCTGTAACAAGATCTGGCGGAGTGTGGAGTCGCCTACACCATGGACCCAGTCACTTGTCATCACTCTTCCCAAAAGAGGTAACCTTCAGGAATGTAAAAATTACCGCACCATCAGTTTATCAGCCATCCCAGCAAGGTCCTCCTGAAAATAATACTCAACAGGTTGAAACCCCAAGCTGAACAAATCATAGCTGAAGAGCAAGCAGGATTCAGGGCAGGGCGAAGTACCACTGAACAGATTTTCAACCTCAGAATAATCTGCGAGAAATACCTACAGCACCAACAACATCTATATCATGTATTCGTAGACTTCAAAAAGGCGTTTGACCGAGTGTGGCATGCAGCTCTGTGGGCAAGCATGAGAGTGTACAACATCAGCCCTAAAATTATTGAAGTCACCAAAAGCCTGTATGACAAGGCTACCAGTGCAGTCCTCCACAACAACGCCATCGGAAACTGGTTCAGAACAACAATCGGTGTGCGTCAGGGATGCCTACTCTCTCCAACACTCTTCAACATCTTCTTAGAGCCAACCATGTCAGATGCCCTTGCAGATCACGAAGGCACAGTCAGCATAGGAGGAAGAGCAATCTCCAACCTTCGTTTTGTGGATGACATTGATGGATTGGCTGGAGAGGAACAAGAACTTGGAACAGCTGGTACAGAGGCTTGACACCACTGGAAATAAGTGCAGAGAAGACCAAAATGATGACCAACAACACCAATGGCATCAACACTGACATCAAAGTCCAAGGCCAATGCCTCAACACAGTGCATAGCTTCAAATATTTAGGAGCCATTGTATCGGTCTCTCACAGATAATGGTGAGCACGTCAATCTTCGCTTCCCCTCAGGTTTGCAGTGATTCCGTGGGTGTGTTGTCCACTCCCGCTGACTTCCCCTTCTTTAGTGATAGCACTGCTGCCTCAAATTCTTCTCGGAGAATTGGGAGGGTTTCTTTTTCTTCTCTGTTCTGGGGACATGCTAGAACTGATAGGTCTCCGTTTGGTTTGTGGTTGTAAAGGTCAGAGCAGTACTCTGTCCATCTATCCAAGTCTTCTTGTACTTCTGTAAGGGCATGCTGGCTGGCATGCTCTTAATACCTTGTGCATAAAAGACCAATCTAGAGAATCAAAACGCCTTTTCAAAGTCAACATCAGGCAATTTTGTTTTCTGTCTAAATATTCAATCATGTCGTATAATAACCTTATATTATCTCCAATATATTTACCACTTATGAAGCCAGTTTGATCCTCTTTTACGAGTTTAACTAACACTTTCTTTAATCTTGAGGCAATACAACCTGATCCAATCTTAGATATCACAATTATCCATTATTTGTTATGTGCGTTTATTGCTTGTAATACTGGACGTTTGGCAAGAGTTGAATGTTAGTTCTTTCTCCTCGGCAAGCACATGCCCACTCTTATCGGCATTATTTACAGTCTGCTTGCAGGAAAGCTGAAGTTAGTGTAGTCAGAGCATCTGTGAAAAAAACACAACAAAAGAAAAAACAAACTAGCAGTATGGTGAAGATGTTTGTCATAGTCCAAGCAAATAGTGCAGGCTTCATGAGCACATTTTAGTAACGACTAGTTGAATTTATGTGTGAAATTGATTGGTCCCTTCATGTGTCTTCTATATGTAGGTGGATGGATGGATGGAGATGTAGTGCAATTCTATCCATGTGGCCATAGATTGATTTACAGTGGCGGGTCTTTCACCATGTGTTTGCTTTTGTTGTTTCTAGTGGTACGTACCCCATGCGAGTGAAGTGTCAGCCAGGGGGGGCCACAGTGGAGCAAGTTCGCAGTCGGCAGCCCGGCACGCTCACCAAATCCACCTCAGTCCCTATCGACCTGAAAGTGGAGGAGTTCAAGAAAGGTAAGCTGTAGTCCTTGTTCCGGCAGGAAAGGAGGGGTGGGGTAGGGGTGGAGAGTCCTCCCCCACCATCCCGTTCAAACCCCTCTCCGGACCCCCACACATAGGCACTCTTGATGATTAACGTGTTTGCAGTGGATTTTCTGGCACTGCGATGCACAGCCTGAGGCCACAAGAAGTCTGGAGCCAAACCTAGGAAAAGAGGCATTGTTGACAGTTTGTTTCAGCCTGGATTAACTAGCAACTGCTGGAAGAAAACTGGCACCTTCAAAAGGCTGTGAGGTGGTAAAAATGACTTCAGTTAAAAGAAAGTAGATCAAACTTGGCCTTTGGAGGAAACTCCTTCAGTGGGCTAAAGACGTTGACAGGTAAAAGGGTTTGCGGGTGAATGGATCTACTGCTGTTGACAAAGGCTATTGTTTAGAACTGCTCCATGAAACGGCCCCCTGCTTTTGGCCGGGCATTCGGCAGGACAGGTTCAGCATTAAGGGTGCTGTTGCTGCTTGTGCAGTGTTCCCGATTACGCACAGTAGTGCGTCAATTACGCACAAAATATGAAAAATGACGCAGAAAAATTTGCATGTGTGCGTCCTGTGGACGCACACATTTTTTTCGAATCGCTGAAGTCAAAAATACGATCAACGAGTGGCGAACTAATTCACGGCATAATCAGAATCAGAACCCAGCTGAGACTGCCATTGCAGACGATTAAAGATTGTGTCGGGAGTTGTCGTCCTTAAAAATCACATGCGTGCGCATTGTAAACTTCCTCCAAGCAATCCATTCACTGAACAGAAGAAATCTTCGTGAATCCATTCTTTGATTCTATCTAGGCTTAAATAAGCATTTAATACAAGTTTTAATTTTTTGGTTTTATATGTTTATGATAACTAATGTGACGCTTTAACAGAGTTTAAAAAAAAAACTGAAAAAAAGTGAGGCTTGAACTTGTTTTTACTTTTTTTTTTTTCCGATTTGGGGACTCTCAAAATTTGCACAAGGACTCTTAAAATTTTATACCTGGGAGTCCCAAGGACTCTCATTTTTCGTTTGTTGAGGGAACACTGTTGTGTCATGCAAGAATGGAATGAAGATGGAAGTTTTAACGTCTACAGCCACCATTGGTGGCGATACGTCAGAAGAGGATAACCTTCCCAGAGAAGAAAGGGTAAGGGACCTAAATCAAGGCTGAACCATCAGAGTAATCCTAGTGCTCAGATGGACAATGAAAAATGGCCACTTTTATCTTGTCCACCATGGAATTGGAACCTGTGTCAGGCTTAGGCTCTACCAGAGAGTTACTGCGGTGGGACGCTACCTCAATTATTATGGTAGTTATGGTCACTTCACATTTTTGATTGTTTTACTCTCCCGTAGTTTTTTTGTTATTAAATTTTTTTTTTTATATACAATTGTGTTTTTATGCAGCGTTCCGACACATCAAGGTGTTTGTGTCATACACTAACGACAGCAAGCAGCACAGTCGCCACGTGCTTTCGCTGTGCCACTGCCTGCAGAAAAATGGCTTTTCCTGTTGCGTGGATGTCAACCCGCGTCAGGACTCGCCTCAGCTGTCGCCCCCTGATTGGACACGCAAGTTCAAAGAGGTCAGATTGTGTTCACGTTTTATGTTGAATGCACATGCTAATAGCATGTAAATGAACGGGAAATCTTTTAACAATGATTGTACAAAAATAATGCTGTATCAGTTTTTAGAATAATTATTTTACCTGCATGTGTCATTTTACTGGTAACATATTTTTTGGGGGGAGGAGGGCAAAGGGGAGGGGGGTTCTGGTTTTCGTTCAGGTTGTTTTTGGTCTTGTGTACAATAAACTTTGAATTTTGTGTTTTTTGTCTCACTTTCATTCAAGGCTGATATTGTGTTGGCGTGCATGTTATAACATTTTTTTAATTTCCCCTCTCTCTCTCTCCTCTTTTAGGCTGACTTCGTGCTGGTGTGCCTGTCACCGCTGTACCTTCAGGAAATCAAGAACAACGAAGCGGGCGAAGCATCCAGGAACACCGACGGTAGCAGCAGCAACACCAACAACAGACTAACCCGGGACTTGCTTCATGCCGCACAGATCTACCGTCTGATGTGGGAAGAGTATAAGAGCTTCGGGCGTTGTTCTCGCTTTGTGCCTCTCTACATCGAAGGGTCGGCATGTGACAAAGGGCCCTCCTGGCTGACGGAGCATTTGTCCTATCAGTGGCCGCGCCAGTACAAGGACCTGCTGTGGATGCTTACCAAGCCTGAGGAGCGCATCAAGCAGAGGTCTTCAGGCTCCAGTTCCAGTTCACGGTCATCACCCAGTAAATCGCACAGCAGTATGAACGGTGTCTTGCCGACTACCCTCAACTGATCATTTGGATCACCTAATATTTCTTTGCCTTTCGTATCGTACATAGTGTTGTTGCTATTTTTTCTCTGAGCTGAGATATGAGTAACAATATTGTGGTAGTCAGGTGTCGTACAAGTGTCCTTGTGAACTTGTTTCAACAGAAACGAAAATTCGCGAGAACTCTATTAAAATTTTCGACAGCATAAAAATAATTTAGAACAAGAAGAAAATTTTTTAAGAAGTAAAAAAAGAAGAAGAAGAATGTTGAAGAAGTAGAAAAAGAAGAAGAATTTTTAACATTAGTAACAATTATTATGCCTATTGAAGAGATTTTATGATCTTTGTTGTTGTGCATAATTATTATAATAATATGAGGGTTATACCGACACAGTCAGAAGTTGCTATTACTGTTGACAGATTGTAACTGGAAAACAAAAACAATGGCCAAAACCTACTCTAGACAAAAATGGCAGGAACTAAGTAATAATAATAATAACAATAATAATAATTATAATAAGTTCTTGACACTAACGGGTGCAGAGTTCCCTCTCATACACACACACATCCTGTATTTCAGACCACAAAGAAGAAGATGGAGAAGAAGGAGGAAGAGGAGGGTGATGAAGGTACTATTCCATGACTTACAAGGTACTGTGGCTGGTGTCCTGGGTGGGTCAGTGCCAGTTACATGTAAACGATTGAGGCGTTAAGAGGGTGCTAATAAGAATGCAAGCTGGCGGCTAGGATGGCTTGAGTTAGATTTTTGTATTGGCCAATGACTAGAGCAGCTCTTGATTTGGAAAAGCTCAATATAAGAAACATCAATATTAAAAATACAAATTATCCCCGGACTTTAAAGATTTTCACGCTAGTGTCCCCCTAGGCGGGTGAGTGCCAGTTACATAAATATGACAATTGAGGCATTAAACAGTGCGCGTAAGAATGCAAGTTGGAGACTCTTGTCATGGTGATGAGGTCACATGACTGCCATAAGTTTGGTTTTATCTTGGAGGCACAGCTAAAGTCTAAGTGCATACCAAACTTGAACCAAATCCTTCCAGGGGTTGGGAGAAAATAGGATAAGAAGAGAAAAAAAAAAAAGACATCACCATGATGACATCACTCGATAGCATAATTTTTTTGTAATCTGGTAGAGTTTACTATTTCTTAGCTAAATAACAAGTTTTAGGAAAATCTGTCTGGTAGCTTCAGAAAAATGTGCGCTAATGTCACCTCCAGACGAATGGACCATCAAAGCAAACAAAATAATAGCTCCCAAGCTCGGGAACTAAAATAATCTGGGAGTGATTATCTCCCCTCTTTGACGCATAACCTACGCTACACATCTACTGTGGATGCTTATTTTGGTGGAGAGAGAAAGAGAGATAAAGACGAAGAAAATCTGAAAGAAACGGAGTACAGATAGTGAGAGACTTGAGATATCTGAAGAACTCTTGGGACCAGACATGGTGATACTTATCTTATTTACATTTACATATATAAATTGCCTTCCATTAAATGTTTTAATAAGCTCCTGTTATTGTGATTATGTTTTATTTATGTTGAAGTTTGGCATCGGTTGACAATTTAAACTGCGTTATCTATGTATGTATGTTTTTTGAAACGATGAACATTGCTCAAATAAATCTAAAACCGATTTTTACACATTCTTGATCAAATTGAAATGTGTCCCTATTTCGTTTGAGGGGAAGTGGGAAGGAGGGTATGAGGGTGAAGGGTTGGGAAGTGTAAATACAAGCTGCTGAGAAAGAGGGGGTGTTGATTCTGATTATCTGTCCCATTGGGTTTTTTAAAAATGAAATTGTATTTTTGGAAGTGATGTCGTAGAGAGAGTACACACACAGTCCAAATGTCAGTTGATGAGGAAGAGGTTTCTGAATGAAAATGCTGATGTGTTTCTTGTCTGGACACCTCCAGGCGTCCATTCGCTGCAAATCTTGTTTTTTTTTTGTTTTGGGTTGTATAAAAATACCACAGCGACAAAGCAAGGAACAAAGAACCCAGCAAGAAAATATTGCCAGCCTTTGTGCGTGCACACCTACGAGTGCAGTGCGATAAATATTTCTGTTTAAATTGCGTTTCGTGATGCCTCGTCAAAAAAGTGTTCTGCTGTCTTGTTGGTGGTAAACCCATTAGTGAAAGGGGCGAACGTATGTGACTTAGGTACGAGACTATTGAGGTCACCGAGGGTTTTCTCCGGGCACTCTGGTTTCCTCCCTCCCTTCAATAATGGTACAGGATGCAGTCAATATAAAAATTTCAAAATAAAAATTCGATTTTCTTCCGTCTTCTAATAGCGATCTCCCTGCCTTTACACCATCTGATTGAGTGATGTATTTGTATTTGGTGTGTGTGAGGGTAAATGAGACAGGTGAGCGTGTATGTTGGTATAGATCGCCGCGCTTTGAGCCTTGGGGAAAGGCGCGTACATAGCATCCTGTATTATTATTATTATGTGAATTACGGACTGTTCCGTTTGTTTGTTTGTTTGTTTGTTTGTTTGCAACATTTCTGCGGTTGGTGGAGTGAGGTAAAAAAGAGTTGTTTGGTAGTCAAACTAACAAAAAATTGTGTGCTTGTTGTAATTTTAAAAAAATAATAATTATAAAATAATAATAATAATAATAATAATAATAATAATAATAATAATAATAATAATTTTATTAGAAATTGTCAATTTTTTTTAAAAATTTGGTCAAGAAACTTTTTTTTTAAAAACTCTGTATAAATTTTGACTTTTGTCTAGTAAAGGCCAGAAACAGCACTGTGCAATGTAAACAGTCTGATAAGTGTGCCATTGTGAATGCGCACGTTTGAATTAGTTCATTGTATTTATGGATTGGTTGCTTTATTGAACGTTTGTTTTATTTTCGATCATCCCTGTGTGTGATGGGTGAAAACTTCCTGTTTATGGGTTTAGTAAACTCTGTTGTCTTATTTATTAAAATTAAAAAGTGTTCTGCCTTACAAACCTGTTTCTATGGTTTGCAAAACCTGTTGACCGAGTAATAGTAACATTTGTTGAGAAGGTTAGTCTAGGTGCAAATAGTTTGATTAATTATTTTATTAAATCGTTCTTACGTAGCGAGTTTCTTGTAGAAGTTTGTTTATGAATTTATTCCCTAATATAACAAAGAGTGTGGAATGATTCATCTGAAGAAAAAAAAAAGGGATGCATGAGTTTTTAAAATATTTAAAGAGAATATAATTGAAATAGTATCTGAACAAGGTGCAGATTTGTATTTAAGTAATAGTCTGCGAAAGACACTCTTTGAATATTGAATAACATTATTCTTCAGACGAAACACAAACCATGAACAGAAATAATACCCCAGAAAAGTTTTCATTTATTTTGTTTTCAATTTAGCTACTTCTATTAGTATTACATTTCACAGGAGAGCTTTTAAAATTGTCACCACCGCCCCCACCCCCCTACACCAACTCACCTCCCGCTACCCACCCTCATCCCCTTCCCCTCACCCACCCTCCTCCCCCAAAACAAAAAACACAAAACAAAAAAAGCATAGAGAATATTAGTGTGTATAAAAAGTGGCTCATGAATGTGCATGATCAATAGAAACTCCATGTACCTTTCCTGCAGGATTTTTAACCAAAAAATATGTGATACATTTTATTCCAGTGCTGTTCAATTCTGATTACAGTTTATTATAGTGACTATAAAATGTATATTAGTTTATTGTCCTCATCTTGAAACAACGTGATGGATTGTTTTGTGTTGTGCTGATGTACCTTGGTGATTTGAAATAATTGATCAATTAATTAATCACTTTATGAATGAAAAATTTGAATACCAGTACAGGAGTATATACACCTTAATATACTTTTATTTGATATAAAATTGGAAACCAGTATTCTTTGGAACAAGTGACATATTAATGCAACTTGATTGATGTAAAAGCAGTTTACATTTTTTTAATACTTTCTAGTCAAGCTTTTCGTTTCTTCCGTTTTTGCTCACACGACTGTTCTGATACGTAGTAGTGATGATGTATTATGACGATAAATGAACCTGATAGCAAATAAATTCAATAATCTTCCCTACTAATACCAAAAACTGAATGGAAAGAGATGATCAATAAATATAGTGCTTTTTTATGTGTACATCCTGTGAACATTGAGGTTTCGTTTAGTTTGTTGGAAATGTAATGCGTTAATGACTTTGAGGACAGAATGAAGGTTTAATGAAATGAATGTGTGCTGCTACATGATTTCAGTGTCATAAGATGCTTGAAAAAGAAAGGATGACCTGGCTCCAAGTTTGTGTCGGAGTGTTGTGTTGTTTTCTCATTTTATTATTCAGTTTTCATGTTGTGTTTTCCTAATGCGGTTACATTCAAATTCTAATGCCAGTCTTCTACCCCCTATGTTACATTCAAATTCTAATGCCAGTCTTCTACCCCCTATGTTACATTCAAATTCTAATGCCAGTTTTCTACCACCTATGACTCCAAAGGACAATCAGATTTATGGTTCATTTGAAAACTCAAATGTTCATGTTATGTATGTATTTTATTTATGGTAAATATAGTGGGATCTTGTGAGTGAAATTGCTATTTAACACTTCATTATATTGGACGCTTTCTGCAAGGTGGTCACTAAGGCTTCCTATGATGTTATTATTTAGCAATGTAGGCATTTTATATGTATGTGTTTTGTTGATCATTTATAATGATGTTTGTATTCTATTTTGTTTTTGTAAATGGGGGTTCGATAAATTAGAGTATAGCCTCAGCGTCCCCTGCGTGGGATGTCTTTATTGTAAAGTGACTGGCTGGTGGAGAGCATTCAGTTTTACCACTAGGGTTGTTTCAGCAGATCTTTTATGCTGATTGGGGGTTGTCCGGTCCTGATTTGGCTCGGAAGAGTCCGCTGGACCTAAAGCAATAATCATGTAATGTAATGTAATTTAACACTTCATTAATTGTGTTGACACTGTTTCCTGGTTGTTTCAAGTGTTTGTTGATTGTTGTCAGATCTTTTTAGATTGTTTGGTTGAGTCTTGTGTCTCCCTGTGTACGTGAAAATGAAACATCACTTTTATTTACTGCGAAGTTGTATTTGATTATTTGATTAGATTTAAATAAACAGTTGTCCCAGTAATTTTGTATCTTCATCAACGATAAATATTTAATGTTATTTTGTGGTTTTCCCCACCTCTTCCTCCCCCCTCACTCCTACCACACCATGGAGGTCCCGTTTTTTTTTTTATAAATAGGTACCCCACTTTGTGGAAATTTATTGCTTTAAATTCTGTCTTTTTCGTTTGCTCCTTCTCGTTCCTACTCTGTTCTGTCAATCTACTATACTATCTTCTTTGCTAGACCAGTCACCTACCGTTTTTCTTGAAAACTCTCCCAAAACTCCTCATTTTTGTATGAGGTCTGTTGGGTCAGCTTGGGAATATTGGATGCTTTCTGCCAAATGGTCACTAGGGCTTCTTATTATATTATTATTTAGCAATTTAGGCATTTTATATGTGTTTTGTTGCTATTTTACCATGATGTTTGTATTCTATTTTATTTTTGTAAACAGGGGTTTGATAAATTAGAGTATGGACTCAGCATCCCCTGCGTGGGATGCCTTTATTATAAAGTGACCAGCTGGTGGAGTGCCTTCAGTGTTACCATTAGGGTTGTTTCAACAGATCTTTTATATGGATCAGGGGTGATTCCTTTTTCAACCAAGTTGTGGTCATGGTTTGGCTCTTTGCAGTTTGCTGGATCCTATAAACAAGGACTATCACTTTTAAACGTGACCATTATTAGGAAACTGTGTTTGTTATAAGTATGTGCGCTTTGAACATTCCTGCAGATGAGAGTATAAACTGAGGTCTAATCTGTGCACAAATTTATTGCGTCCCATGGACTATAATGATCCTGATGCTCCTGTCCTTGATGGGTTAGTGCCAGTTACATCAACTCGCCCAGCAGCGTTCCTTTCCACCCTCCCCTCCCCTCCCACACACCAACCCTCCAAGATTGCGCTCAGTTGTCTGGTGCATTAGACAGTCGTGCCCCCAAGGCAGCAAGTTAGCACCTCGGGCGGCTTGAGTTTTAATCTGCATCGGCCAGAACCTTGAGCAGATTTTGTTCTAGTAAAGCGCTATATAACTTAGAACAGTAAGTAATTATACATAATTTTAATAACTTATTGGTTCTTTTTTTTTCAGGGTACTGCATGTTACATTATGAAATGGTGTATTATTATTATTATTATTATTATTATTATTATTATTATTATTATTATTATTATTATTATTATTATGTGCGATTGATTCAGTAAATTTCAGGTATTAGAATGCAGTCCAATAATGATGCTGGAAGTGTTTTTCTGCAGTCACTCCTGCATGTGTTCCATTGTTTTTGAACACAAACAAAAATGGGCTACATAGGAGAAAGCGGGATGAAGGGACTAGACATGCTGCTGAACATTTTATTTTGTGTTGTCATGGTAAAAGATTCCTGTCAAGATATTTATTGGTGCATCATAGTAATTCAGGTCTTCAACTTTGCACAGTGCATAGCAAGTTTGTGTCTTGGGCTGTGAGGATTCAGTCCTTACTTTTAAGATTATTTGTGCATGTTGGATCATGGACAGCAGCAGTTTGCCTTGAGCAGCAGTTTAGCTGGAAAGCGTGCTAACTAAAGATGAACAATATATTTTCGTTTGTTTCTGTGTCAGAAGTGCCCAGTGAAAAAAAAGAAGTTGCTAAGAGTGTGAATAGTGTACTGTGATGATCTTTGGCTCGGTTTCTTTTTCTGTCGTACAGTTGTAAAATTACTTTATCTTCAGTCTTTCCGACACATGAAATCAAATAAAATATAATGTAAAAAATCAACAACAGAATCGAAAATATTTTGTGTATAAATGTTTGTGACTGAAAGACAGTAAATGTAAACTATAATTGACCTGGTTTTGATGTATAGAGGAAGTTATTTTAGAATGTGAGTGTGCGAAGACCGAACCCACGCAAAGTCGACGTGAACGTTAACGTATGTAGGTGTGAGTATAAGAGAAACTGTAAGCATTAGGCGCTAAGTTTTTTTCCTTTAACCTTGAGTCATAGGAGAGAGAGAGAAAGAGGCATTAAAAACCTCCCTTTTCTCATGGTCAGCTTCATGAGGGCAATGCCCATCTCCTTAGGCCAAAAAATAAAAAGGTCTGCAATATTTCGATCAACCCTAATTTTTTTCCCCAACCCTTCACTTTTTTGGGTGAATCTTCTGGGTTAAAAAATTTGAAAAAGACCAAAAAAAATGGCACCAAACATGAAAAAAGTATTAAAAAAAAAAAAAAAAAAAAAAGAAGCCAACCTATCGACTCCACTTTTTTTCCCTAAGTTACCAGACATATTTGGGGGGGGGGGGGGGGGGGGGCCTTATTGACAAACTCCAGATTAATAAGAAACACAAGACTGATGAAGTACATTTCAAAATCTCACTCAAAAGAAACATAAATTTGTTTTGATCACACCAATTTTATAAGCATTAAAAGACATTCACATCTTACATTCATTTTCCACATAAGACTGCCAAACAGAACTCATATATCACATATACTTTGTGTATATAAACACATGCACACTGTTACAAGTTTTTATCAACAGCCCGACACTTGACTCTTGATACATGTAACTCCAATTTGTTTATTAAGGTAGGCGTCGTATAAAGTTTTCCAACTTTATTCAGCAAACACCAACAACTGCATACAAGATCACTTTCCAAAAATCATTCCAAACATCACCTTTTCAAGCAGACAGTGCATTACTTGCGATAGAGAGAAACTTAGGACATTCCAGAATGATGCAATAACACCTAATCAAAATTAAACTCATCACCAGAACTACGCACTGTCTTACATCCTAGAACATTCTTTAGGTTAGAAGAATTGTTTAGCTATTACGAGACCGATCTGGAAACTTTGACAACAAACAGGCAATTCCAGAAAACTCTCAACAATATCGACCAATGAAAATCATCAACACTATACAAAGCTTCTTCTAGCAACAACGCAAAATCAAATCAAAGGTAAATACACGCTATCACTGCATGCTTTGCAAAATAAAACGATCAGAACTATCGTGCGCATCCTCAATCGTGACACACACACAATCATACGACTATATAAAATGACACTTTCTAATAACCTGGTAGTGGATGTCCGACATTCAGTGCAAGAACTACAGCGTTCAAACAATGTAAGCATGTTCTCATTAACTATTGGCGACCTACAACATTATTACATCATCATCATCTGAGTTTCTCATCCAATTGAACAGCATGCCAACCATTCAGAACATAATTATAATCATAACCTTTAACCAGCATTCTAAAATATACATCCTGTTAAAAATAAATATATATATCCAAAGTATTATTTCACCTAAAATAAATATGCACAAGAACGAGAATTTTGTTCAAGAAATCTCTTTAACAAAAAAATCACTTC
>CM072517.1:54921934-54971934 GCA_036898135.1 Oncomelania hupensis | reverse complement strand
GAGAGAGAGAGAGAGAGAGGGAAAGAGAGAGAGGGAGAGAGAGAGTAAGAGAGAGAGAGAGAGGTAACCGGTGGAAGAGTTGTTCTCTTGTCACACTTTTTTTTTTACTTTTCCGACTCTCTCTCTCTCTCTCTCTCTCTCTCTCTCTCTCTCTCTCTCTCTCTCTCTCTCTCCGCACACTCATACAGACGTACACTAACACTCTCACACACATGCACACACCTTTTATAACCGCACCGAGAATGCTATAGTACATGAAAGCATGTATACATTTGCTATTCCCCCAATCGCTCTCTTAGATCTTCTGCAGATACCCGTCTTTTTAAAATCCCAACCGTATGCACCAAAACCTATGGCCAGCGCACCTTTTCCTACCAGGCCCCATCTATCTGGAATAAACTCCCTCATTCACTTCGTCACTCCACTTCTATGCTGTCATTCAAAACCTCTTTAAAAACTCATCTCTTCCATCTTCCTCACTAAACTTTCCTCTTCATATTACACAACTGCTTGGTTTGGTCAGATTGTATTGTATGTCTAAACGTATTAATGTTTGCCATTGTAAACGCCTAGGGCTTGTAAAAGGTTAGGCGTATAAATTTACATTTCATTCATTCATTCCGGCACTGTTAAATTAAAAGTTTTAGTATTTGAATGGTAACAAAAAACATGACGTACTGGAGTCTTTTTTCCTTGTGTGATTTTAAAGGTCTCTGGCGTCTTTTTTCCTTGTATGATTTTAACGGTCTCCTCGTCAAAACACAAACACCCACACAACACAACACTCACATCTGCACACACACACACACACACACACACACACAACACTGGAGCACGCACACACGCACAGAGACACATACTCACTCTTTTCGAGTAAAAATTCTAAAAAGATTCTTTTTCCTTGTCAGTTCTTCAGTCAAAAAAACACTTTTCAGACAAAAAGCATTTTTAAAGACAGTTTTCTAACGTGTGATGATCCTAAAAAAAACAAACTCCAGAAAAGTTTATTAATTACATTCGTTTCCCTTCAGCCATCGCCAAGTCACGCTGAGAATGTATTTCCTGCAGGCAAAATCAAAGATAGAGAGAGAGAGAGAGGGCAAGTTATGGCAGTTGAACAGCCCCAATTAAAGTGCATAAATATTACAGTTGCAACTTCTTGTCTAAAGTGTGTGTGTGTGCGCGCGCGTGTACTGTGCGTGACTGTGTGTGTGTACTGTGTGTGAGTATGTGCTGCTGAAATTGGGTGTCATTTACCCGTATCAACCTTATCTCAAGTTGAAAGGCCCTAGTAGTACATATATGGCGACTATTTTGTTAAGTAAGTGAGCGTGTGGTGAGGGGTGGTGGGTGGAGGTGGTAAGTAGATGTGTGTAAGTAGGTGTGTGTGTGGGGGGGTGATGAGTGGGTGTGGTGGGATTGGGTGTGGGAGGAGAAATGTTGAAGGTGATGTCATTTACTAACATCTAAAGTTGAACGGCCTTTGAGTATATAATTTTGTTGCAATTGCAAGTCGAGGATTTCTATGAACATCTACAGGCTGTCCTTGACCAAGTGCCGAAGAAGGACAGTCATAGCGCAAGGCGACTGGAATGCCAAAGTTGGCCAAGATGCGCACCACAACTGGGGAGATACAAGTGGACCCCACTGCGACAACGAGACAAATGACAGGGGTCTGAGACTCTTGGAGTTTACCAGATACAACAATCTGATACTGGCAACCCACAAAAAAATCCAGACGATGGACATGGCACAGTCCCAGCGGGGAGCATCACAACCAGATTGACTACATTATGGTCAAGATACGCTTCAGATCAAGCATCAACATTGGCAGGACACGCACTTTTCCAGGAGCAGACATCGGAAGTGGCCACGGTCTCATGATGATGTCCTTCCGGCTCCACTTGAAGAGAGTAAACACAGCAAAGTGCACCAGACTGAAGTTCGACCTGGAGAAACTGCAAGACCCGGAAGTGGCAGAAACATTCCAAGCCACAATTGGAGGGAAATTTGCACCACTGCTCATTTTGGGAGCTGATGAAGTAGATGTCAACACCATGATCACCATTGAGCTGTGACAGTTGCCGCCACTGAAATCCTTGGCAAGCACCGCCAAAAGAAAAAACCGTGGACAACACCTTAACTTTTGGAACTGTGTGATAAACTAAGAGAGATTAAAAAGAAAAATAACACCTCACTGGGAACTGATACCTACCGAAAAATCAACAGTGACATCCGAAAAGCCATGCGCACAGCAAAGGAGAACTGATAGAAGGAGCAATGCCAGGAAATAGAGAACAGTCTGAACAAGAACAACAGCAAAAACGCTTACCAGACTGTGAAGCGGCTGACAAGTGTTAAACAGCACAAGGTCTCCACGATCCAAAGCAAGTGGCATATACCTTACAGAAGAACAAGAAGTCTTGGATAGATGGACAGAATACTGCTCTGACCTTTACAAACACACACCAAACGAAGACCCATCAGTTCTAGCATGTCTCCAAAACAGAGAAGAGGAAGAAATCCTCCAATTCTCCGAGAAGAAGTTGAGGCAGCAGTGAAATCACTGAAGAAGGGGAAGTCAGGAGGAGAAGCGGTGATTGACGCCCTTTTTGTAACACGACCTGGCAGAGTGGGGAGTGAATTACACCATGGGCCCAATCGCTTGTCATCACTCTTCCAAAAATGGGTAACCTTCAGGTGTGTGAAAATTACCGCACCATCAACCTCATCAGCAATCCCAGCAAGGTCCTCCTGAAAATAATACTCAACAGGTTGAAACCCCAAGCTGAACAAATCATAGCTGAAGAACAAGCAGGATTCAGGGCAGGGCGAAGTATGCCATTGAACAGATTTTCAACATCGGAATAATCTGCGAGAAATACCTACAGCACCAACAACATCTATATCATGTTTTTATAGACTTTAAGAAAGCGTTTGACCGAGTGTGGCATGCAGCTCTGTGGGCAACCATGAGATTGTACAACATCAGCCCTAAAATTATTGAAGTCATCAAAAGCCTGTATGACAAGGCTACCAGTGCAGTCCTCCACAACAGCGCCATCGAGAACTGGTTCAGAACAACAATCGATGTTCGTCAAGGATGCCTACTTTCCCCAAGGACTGAGAAAGATGGAGTACGATGGTTAAACGATTATCTGGGTGCCCCAACGACCTTTGAGTTACGGGATAAGATAGAATAGGATAGGATTACAAAGACACATGAACAGACACACAACACACGTAACGTTTCACACAGACGCGCTCACAATCACTCTCCCTCATTAATCAGTCAATCACGCATGAATAAACACGAGAGAGAGAGAGAGAGAGAGAGAGAGAGAGTCTAGACCACTGAGCTATATGGGCCCACCGCCGTAGCTCAAATGGTAGAGCGTTCGCCTGGCACACCGATGACCCAGGTTCGAATCCCGTGGTGGGGCGATATAAAATGTGGCCATTTTTACTGTCAATTTTAGCAGTATGATTGCTTTGCTGGTTCAGTGTTGATTCAGGTCCTTACCCCTCTTTTCCCTGGGATGGTTATCCCCGTCTGCCATATCGCCAATGGTGGGTGTAGACGTTACAGTCGCGCATCGTGCGTACGCGCAGCCCTTTTCGGCGGAGCATTCGAGGCATGTGGAGCGAGGGGATGGGAGGGGGGGGGGGTGACCTTGTCTAGTAGTAAGGGATGATTTATTTATAACAATAATTATTCTCCCCCAGCGAGTAAAAACCTGTATTCGCCGCATTATCTACGCAGGATCCTCGGATTCCCCAGACACTCGGTATCTCCGGTTGAAAACAGCACAACATGGGGGCAGCCTAGCCCGATAACCATGAATACTAAGAATCGCCTTCGAATAGACAAAGCAGGCGTGCACCGACTTCTTCCTACAGACAGACTGAGGCTTGTTAAACACCCATTGCACATAGCTACGATCGAAAGAAAGTATACTCCAAGCACAGGCTGCGCAGCAGGCCAAAGTATTCCCTTGTCCCTTGAAGGGATACTTTGGCGAGGTTAGCAGCCTGCTCAGTTAGGCCTACAGCAGAGAGAGATTAACCATGATCATCATGACAGTGTCGGTCAAAGACTAGAAACGGGTCAATCCCGAAATTAAGTAATCTTATTTTGTAGCGGACTCAGGAAAATTATCACGCTATAGGTAAGTCTCCTCTCTGAAAATCCTTATCGGGAAGAGAGGGGACTATAAACTGATACACACACATATCACGCTATTATCCGAGATTTTACGAATATTAAATCTCTCTCTCTCTCTCTCTCTCTCTCTCTCTCTCTCTCTCTCTCTCTCTCTCTCTCTCTCTCCTCTCTCTCTCTCTCTCTTATTATTATTATTATTATTATTATTATTATTATTATTATTATTATTATTATTATTATTATTATTATTATTATTTCTACAATTTTACAATACAATACAATACAACAAATCTTTATTATCCCATAAGGAACTTCACATCAATGTATGTCAGGCATATAAAACATAATTAAAAACAGTCATGTTATAACATTTAACAAAGCTACAAAATCAATACTAAATTTATATACATTCTATAAATCTAATCACTTGCGTACTCTTACACTTCATCTTTTCCTTCAAACACCTATCCACGCACTCTGGTTCTATCACACGTATGTCAATTATTATTGTTTATTAATTATGTAAATTAATTTGTTTGTTTGTTCTAAAATAATTAAGGACTAGCTGTAAGACAGGTCCATAGGACCTAATGCTATTATCCTATTAAAGATTTCGACTTTGACTTCGACTTCTCTCTCTCTCTCCTCTTCAGTTGGTAGTCGGTGCGTACTTTTAATTAACCGGGTAAAGGCAGAATTTTCAAAATGGCGTCACAACATGTTGGACGTATGTTTCGGAGAATTAATCTTCACGACGACTTGCCAGATTATTTTGATTGTACAATGAATGACTCTCTGGGACGACTACGGAAACGCAGAATACTCTTGAACCCTAGAACTACCAGAACTCCGAAGCGTGTTTGCAAGGAGCCTCCTCAGTTTTTGCCAAGCATGCCTACTACTAGTACTAGTTCAGCTTCAACGCTTGGAGTTCCTGATGCGAGTGAAGAAGCAGATACCACGGACACATTCCAGCGACCGGAACCAGGTAAACTATCCCCATCTCTTTCTCCTTTCCCCATCCTCCAAAATAGATCAGTTTTGGATATATACGTTCTCTCGCTCGCCCATGCCCAGCCCCTCCCCACCCCCAAAACATCTATGATCTCCTTCTTTTTTGATACGCAAGATGGGACCACAAATTTGGCCATTTAAAGTGTCACAGTCCTTATTTCTACTCTACTCTAAATCAGTAAATGATAAAATCTAATCTTGTCTTTCCCCTGCTAGTAGCTTCTTCTGTGTTCGACGGTTGTGTCTACGGTTACTTGGGCACCTTGAGGTAGCCCAATATAATCTATACATGATGGTGAGAATTTGACCTTCGTCTGAATGCCTAAATTATACATAAACTTACACATACTCACATGTATTAATTATTATAATACAGGCATCATTGTATCATGTACATAAACGTATACATATTTTCAGAACGAAGTGCCCACTCACAAAGGCAAGTGGCAGAGCAGGAGAGATGGGCAGACCTTCGTCAGACTTTGCTGGACATACGGAGAAAAAGCCTGGAACCAGCCAAAGGATTGTGTTCGATGTGGAAAGGAACAAAACAACATCATCCTTTGTCCTGACTGTGGTCCCAATGCCTTCTATTGCCACCAGTGCGCAAATGAGTTTCATAGCATTCTGCAGTTTCACAAGCCTTATGTTTTGGACGGTAACCTGACATCATTTTTTATTTTTTATTCTAGATGATGATTATAAGGCTTGCTGTGCTGGAAACATAGTAAATAAACTAAAAATAAAATTGCCCATTCAATTTAAATGGTCATTTTCACTACAATGCATACATATACAGTACTGTAACTGTACATAAGTACATGTATTACAGACCCTGTGACTGTGAGAAGAAATTTGTGGCTGCCTTTAGGTTTATTGTTGAGCAAGTGTTTGCTTGCCCTTTACTTTGGGTTATTGCTGTGATTCAAGGAGGACTTGCTGTATTTGCCAGTCAAACCCACTCCGTTGCTGACACAGTTGCCTGGTCACAGATGCGATGAGACACAGGTTGTGGACATAGTTGTCTTTGACCACCAAGGTAAATGATTTTTTTAACATAATCTTTGATTAGATATCAGCATGCAAACATTTACTCCCTTTTGGCGTTTTGCAAATGTTGACAATGTGTTGACCTTTTTTTTGTAAACATCTCCTTGCCATTGGTGAGACATGGCTTATAAATCATGGCTCAAACCACAGAGAGATGTTTGTAATTGATTTTACTTCAAGCTATGATTTGGACCAACTATGCATAATAATAATAATAATAATAATAATAATTGATGAAATACGCGCCTTTCTCCTAAATCAGACTCAAAGCGCAGCGCTCTTTAACCAACAAACACAATCACATGTTACAGACACTCCTACATACACAACAAACACACATTCATCACTCAAACATGAGGTGTTAAGGCAAATCACTATTAGAGGACGGAAAGGAAATCAAATTTTTATTTGTGAAATTTTAGATTGACTGCATCCAATACCATTATTGAAGGGAGGGAGGAAACCAGAGTACCCGGAGAAAACCCTCGATGACCTCAATAGTCTCGTACCCAAGTCACATAAGTTCGTCCCCTGCTGAAATCGAACCAGCGACCTTTGGCATAGGAAACCGGCGACTAACCCACTGTGCCACAAGGTCACCCAAACTATGCACATGATTTACATGTATTAAGATGTATAATACACATGTATATAAATTATTGTTTGCCAGTCGAGGCAGGAAGTGAAAAACTGAAGAAGAAAATTAAAAAATGGCATTTGTTTAAAAACATTGTTTAATTTTTTATTGTTTTATTTCCAGGCTTCTCATTTGGTGTGAAAGTATGGTCTTGTCACCATGAGGAGCTCGCAGTGACCCTTTTGCGACACGGACTTTGGCCCGCTACGCCTTCCAATCCACAGTTTGCGTTCAGCATACAGCTCATGGAACTGTGCGCATGCATGCAGCTTTATGGTTGCATGTCAGTGCAGGCGTTCGCATCATCACTGAAGGAGGTCAACTTACTGATGGGCCATAGGACCCATGCCACCAAGAACCCAGACCTGTACCGCAACCTTCTTGGTGCCAGTAATGAATACCGGCATCACAGAAGTGAGGTCATGCGGAAAGGGAGTTCGGAGCTGATAGATGTGCATTCATGCGCGGTCTGTAAAATGGTAATTAAAGTTATAACTTACTGCTTTTTTTGTTTTGATCATGGTAAGTAGCTGTTGATCTCTTTAATCCAGATGATTTCCATTTATTCCTTTTAATCAACAGGTAATTTAAAACTGAGTTTGGAAGTGAACAAATCCACTGTCACTTTTGTTCAAGTTTCACTACAAGAGTTGTTTGCACTTTTTTTAAAAGTTGTTTCCCCCGTTGGGGTGCCGGGGGTTTCTGTATAAATAGCATCCCCACTTTCTGGAAATTTAGTGCTTTAAAATCCCAACGTCAACTGTCTTTTCCTTTCTCCTTTGTTTTTTTGCATTCCTACTGTTCTTTCAATCTACTATCTTCTTCACTAGACCAGTCACCTGCCTTTTTTCTTGAAAACTCTACCAAAACTCCTCATTTGTGTATGGGATCTGTTTGGTCAGCTTGGGAATATTGGACGCTTTCTGCCAAATGGTCACTAGGGCTTTCTATGATATAATTATTTAGCAATGTAGGCATTTTATATATATGTGTTTCGTTTTAACATTTTATCATGCTTATATTCTATGCTGTTTTTGTAAAAGGGTGTTCAATAAATTAGAGTATAGCCTCAGCATCTCCTGCATGGGATTTCAGCAGATCTTTTATACAGATTGGGAGTGAGTCCTCTTTCAACTGAATTGTGGTCCTGATTCAGCTCTTTGAGTCCGCTGGACCCTATAAACATGACTAACTAACTAAATAAATTAGAAAGTTGTTCTGTTTTCACTTGTGCAGGACCCCATCCGTTCAGTAATTGCCCTTGATGGCAATTTTGGCCTGGTCCACAAGCAGCGCGGTGACAGTGGAACAAAATCCAGACATGGAAATTTGTTTTTTCACCGAGATGATGCTGTCCAGGATTTCGTGAAAGAGTGGGAGTCTGTCAGCTGCAAAAAAAAGACACCAGCCCAAGTATGTCACTGTTTAGTACTTACATCATTACATTTATATAGTTAATTAAACTGATTTTCGCACATTTATTTAGGATAGCTCCATTGTACTTTAGGAAGAATACTGGCAACTTGTTGAGCTGTTATGATGCAGAAAGCATCCCAAGGATACTGGATTTTGTTTGTATGATTTTTGTGTGCAAAAATAAAATGGCTCTGAAGATTTTGAGTTATAGCACCAACCCAACCAGTACTTTGACCGTATTATTTTACGATGAAATTGAAAAAAAAAAATACGAAATTACGACGATTTAGAAAATAATACGATGAGTTAAAAAAACGATCAAACGATCATTTTTTAATAACTACTTTAAACAGTTACAGCACACATCGCACACAAGACGCACCAGCGATAAAAGTCCTTCTGATTTAAAAAATAAAAACGAACCCTTCGATTTCAAAGATGAGAAGAATAAAACCTATTTGCATACAGTTTTCCATTTTGGTTGCAATGGTTTCCTCAACCAAAAGAAAACCCAACAATGCTCTTCTGCAAGAAAGGCAAAAAAATTGGAAACACTAGTAAATCTCCCCCAAAAACAGCAAAACTTTCTTCCTTCTTACTCTAAGGATTATCCTCGTGCCGTGTTCGCAACAGCTTTGTCTTCAGTCGATTTTTTCGATGATGTCATAACATGTCAGTCAGGCATATTGCAAAGGCTTCGGCAAAAAATGCTTCGTCAATCGCTAGCTATGTCTCAACGAAAGATGCAGACTTGAAAACAATTCGAAGTGAGGTATATTTTACTGCATTTCTGGTGGAGCATAATATGATATTTCGGCATCGGACCATGCTGGACAACTTTTCAAAAAAATGTTCCCGGACAGTGAAATTGCAAAGAGCTATGGTTCAGCTAGAACCAAGACGACTGCTATAATTAACGAATGTGCAGCTGAAAAAAGGAAGGGCCATGCTATGAGAGAGAAAGAACAGTTTCTGAAAAAAATGCAAGTCGGCTACCAAAATGCAGCAGAGTGCAGCTGCTACTTCAGCAACATGCTCCACCCCCACTTGTCCTTCTAGCAGATGAAAAGCTTTATAATACATTGATTTTTTGTGGAACTAGTGTGAAGAACACTAAGTACTGGAAATAGACATGAATTGAGATACTGCAGCATTTAAGAGATACCGTGTGAAGACTTTTAATTATTAAAACTAAAGGTTTAGTTACACTCAAGGTGTAAATGACATAAAACCGACGCCGCTTTGTGATTATGTTTTTCGTCGTTTTCAAATTACTATTGTTTTATTAAAAATACTATCAAAATTTTATTTCAGTACTATCGAGTCCTTACTGGTGTTGGCAGGTCTGAAGCACTGTTGTTGCATATACATCATTACATGTATATCTGTTTGTTTAGTTTTACATGTGGAACATTTACATGGCACATTTTGTTTTGTCACATTTCAGGATTGTTCGCAGTTTCAAGCTGCTGATGCCTTGAGATCCAAGAACAAGACCCAAAAGCTTGATGTCACTGGGGTGTTTGGCTCAGTCTGTCAGCATGAGTTTCCAGGTATTATGGTCAACTTAAAACATGGTGAAAGGTAAAATCTGTTTTAATTATGTCTTTTTTTTTTAAGTCTTTTTCAAATTTGTTGCTTTTAAAAACCCCATGGCCATGAAGACCAACTTGAGGAATAAGCTTGCACTAACCAACACAGAGTTGGAAAACTACTACTGTGGCTTGATTGGCCATTGAACATTTTAATTTGATGTCAGTATTCTGAAGTACAAAAGGTGTCAGGAGTAGATTAGACTACATAACTATGTTGTGCATAGCATACTTTATTGTTTCATGCTATTATGTGATTTATAGCTGATGTATTGCCATTTGTTGTTATATGTATGCAGTACTTCATGAATACTGGATTTGTTACTGTGTGGTTTTCAGAGCAGCTATATGGCATTGCACATGTATTGTGTTTCAGACTGGCTTATCCTGCGTATGTCCTGAACCAGCTGTCTGCTCTGCGTAAAACTGGAGAAACCACCAAGCAGTTGATTATGTATGATGTGGGCTGTGTGCTACACAAGCATTTACAGGGCAGGAAGAGCGGCCTGGCTGATGTATTCCAGTTCTCTGTGCCAGCTTTTCACAGATTTGCTCATGGAATCGACTGTCAGGTAGGTTTTTTTAATGTCTAATGTTACATTTCATCCGTTTTGTTGAGAAATAAGACCCCTGTAAAGTTTGGAATCTGTTCACAAAGATCTTTTTCATGTGGCAAGATTGCACAACTTTTACATTCTTCTCCTCCTTCGGCAAACAGACCTGGTTGTGTTTGTGCTTTTTTCCTACCAGAGCTCCCACACTGTTCAGTTCGAGCAGTCTGCATCACTCCAGTTTACCATGTCCAAAGATAATCTCCATAATAAATTATAAATACAACATAGTGTAACAAAAGTTTACTCTAGCTAAGTCAACTCATAACAACAGCCTCTGATACTTTTACAATTAAGTTCTAGCATCTATTAACAAATATTTGAATGGTTCCAGATTACATTTGGTCAGCGCTGTACAGTTGGGGCAGGTCTCTTTGATGGAGAGGGCATGGAGCGAGTGTGGGCATACCTCAGGCAGTTTGCTTCAGCCAGCAAGCAGATGAGCCTGATGAACCGTGAGGACTTGTTGACTGATGCCTTGCTAGCTTACTCCTTTGGGAGTTTTCAGCAGCTTGGTGAGTATGTTTTTTTAATAATAATAATAAGTACATTTATATATGCGCATTATTCTATGCCATAGTTCTAAGCGCTGTGAGGAGGGAGGGGGGGGGGGGAGATAAGGGAACATGCACATGTATACAAACTGACAAACAGTTAAATTCTTACGCACATAGATGAAAGGAGAGAGAGAGAGAACAAGAACAAGAGAAAAAAAAACAACTTGACATGTACATCTATGCGCACAAAGCATTAAGAAGCAGCTTACTGAGCAAGTCTTGCATTCTATTTTCCTCTTCGTCTTGAATCTCCACTATCCATTTCTTTGTCATTCATGTATGCAGTCACCATGAAAATGCAATTAACCAGTTTAACTATGATCTGTCTTCAGGCAAAAAGTTGCAGAGACAACTGGACAGTGCCAAGAGGTTGAAGGTGACAAGTCAGGATGTGTTTCAGTCCATTGAGAAGCAGAATTCACAAGGTATGTTAATGTTGTGGTTATTCATAGCTTAAATTACTAACACTAGTAACGTATAGCTTTCAGAAGAATATTACAGCATTGGTCATGATCACAACGGGCAATGTGCAACTCAAGTAATGCTCCAATCAAGTAGGTTAAATATCTTTTGTCCGATTTGTTTTTGTTTTGAATTAAAGAAAAAGAACATTTGGAAAATTGTTAAATAATTATATTATGTTTGTGTGTGTGATACATATACTGTATGCTTGGTTGCAGTTGGTGATCCAGAAGGATGGCTTGATTTATGGAGAAGAGAACTAGCCCAATCAAAGAGAACCAGGGGTTTGTTACAAAGGTTTCGTTTCACTTAAATTTTTTACAGCTGACAATAACTGCTATTACTCTTCTAAGATAAGAGTTAATATGATTCTAAACTAATTCTAAACGTGAAGCACCTGTGATTATGTTTTATTTTGGTTTGTTACACACTGCATTACCAGGAAATCGATGATGAAAATTGAAATGAAACAATTTTTTCATATTTTTTGAGACTGCTACAGTAAATTCTTAAACAAGCAACCCTTCTGAAAAGATGACACCTTGTTCAGTGATTAGAGAGCAACATTTTGTGTCCATGCAATAAATGAACAGTTTTTGTTCACTTATTTTGCTCTGTTTGTCATAGGTACCAGAAATCTGACACCACAGGAACAATACTGCCACACTGTGGTCAGGACAGAGAGGTTGAGGTATGATTAGTGTTTTTTAATTGACTGCTGTACATATTGTATACTACACACACACACACACCCACACACACATACACACACACACACAATATGTCTCAGTGATGGAAATATTTTAAAATTTAGATAAAGTTTTCATGTACATGCAACATGACTTGAAGACCTGAACTAACCTTAATATCATTCTGATGGTGTTTTTTTTTTTACAGGACAGAAATGAGTTCAGAGGCAGATGTCAAAGCAAGGGAACGGCTATATGTGGAGATCAGTGGGTAAGTCTTGTCTTACAAGAGATCTGAATTTATATAGCCCTTTGTATGTCAAGACACCAGTGCTGTTCTGGCCCAGCCTGTCAGCAGCATTAGCAAGAAGAAAAAAAAACACCTCCAAAATCTATGTTTTATTTTTATCTATATTGGACTTAACAAGGCAGAAGTAGTAATAAGTTGAAGTATGGTTTCCCAGGACTCGCATCATTTATGCGGGATGTCATTTATGCGTGACATTACTCTCAGGGTGAGTGTCGGTCTTGAAATACCCTGTAGCTTGGCGTGATGGACAGAATCTAAGGGTTAATTAGATGTAAGACTGAATTTCCTAATGCTCCTCTGTGTTTTTGAATTGGGATTTCACTTTGCTGTGTTCCATATTATGCTGTAAAATTTGCTGAAAGGTTGTACTTGTTTTTCAGACTGGAAGTGAAGTCGGTGAAGCTTCAGCAGCAGTTGGGACTGTTGACAGCCCTTGATCCAGCACAGGAAACTGTGAAAAGTGCATCTGCCACTGCACAACAGAAGCTTCGCAGCTGTGCTCTTTCCTCAGCGTTGAACTTGGCCAAAGAAAGAAGATTCTTGATGCAACTACTTGCCAAGTATACAGGTACATTATGCAGACTTAAGTTCATTCACTTCTTTTTAAATTTATTCTTCCACAGGTTTATGTAGCATATTACTACAAATAGCAGGACTTTATTAATATTATTTTTAGTTTATAAAAAAAAACTGGCAAGTTTTGGACATTTTTCTTTTTATTTTAGGTATAATTTAACTTTGTAACCATTTCATTACCACCAATGTATACTGTTGAAAACTTGTAACAAATTAAAAATAACTGTTGGCAGTGAAAGGGTAAACAAAATCTTTGTTTATTTTAATATGTTTCCATGAAGGGTTGGTTGGGTGTGGACATTGTTTTAAATTTTATATAATTTTTTTTTAGATGGCCAATCAATTGCTGCGAGGCTGGGCAAGCAGATGCAGAAAAACAGCCAGGAGATGGGAAAAGTGCTGCATGAACTTTCACATTTGGGACTGTCCCTCACCCTGACAGACGCCCTCAACATTGACAGCGATATCTACAGGGATGTGGATTCTGGCATCTCACCTTCCATGATGAAGGCAGCATTGGCACGAGCTGATTTCCAGCGTGCATGCGAAGCTGAGGAGCATGCCCAGAAAGACATGCAATATCTGCTGACATTTTTTGCACAGAGTCGACAGAAGCTGGAAGACGCAGTACATGGTCAGGTTAACAGAGGTGAACGACACTTCCTGTGTCACCAGCTGCTGATGCTGGATAGCATGCACGAACAGTTGTCCAAAGAGTTTGCTAAACTTGTCAATGTGGAGCCTCATCTTGTGTATACAAAAAGTTCTCTTGTGAAAAAGCTCACTGTTCTCAGCCCTGAGCCCATCTTTGATGAGTTGGAACTTGAAGGGCTGTCTGATGCAGAGGAAGTTATTCTGCAAGGTGACATTGACAGTGACATAGATGACTTTGAATAGAGTATATGTCAGTGTTTTCAAATTTATTTTCAGTTGATGAGGTCAGCAAACTCTGGATAACCGTTTATGCATGCTATCCAGCATTAAAACATATCGCACACCTCTGTTTATGTGACCACATACTGCAGCTTCAAACTACTAGGGCAGTTACTTTTTTACTTGAGTATATGTGGCCTGTTTTGACTATTTAACACTTGGGGGAATTCTGGATAGTTGCCTAAATCTAATCTGTGAGACAAAATCAACTTGGTCATACTTTCCAAGCTGTGAAATCTTGACAGATGAGATTCATGGTAGGATTTTTACAACATTTGGATTTGAAATGTGTTAGTGTTTTGTCTCACAGACTAGATTTAGGCGGCTATCCAGAATTCCCACAAGCGTCAAATAGTCAAAACAGGCCACATATTTTTTGTGGTGCATTTTTGTGAATATTTCATGTACATTGTTGCCCATTGCCTTGGAACCTAGAAGAAACTTCTTTTACATGAACTGCAGGTGCAGTGTACTGCTAAGATTTTGCTTATTAAGGAATTTAAAAAAAAAAACTTTGGATGAGATTTCCGATTACTGCTGCTTCAAAACAGCTGCTCGTTATTTTAATTTTGGGGGATCTAGTTTTGACGATGAATATTGTGAAGCACTTTTGCAACTAGATCAAGAAATATGACATTACACTAACAGTATATAATCACATGTTTCTTTAGAACAGTAAAAGTGTAATGCCGTTTTTAAAGTTCTTAAAGGCTGCAATTGTACTTTTGAGTTACACGGATGTAAACACGAAAAGGCAAAGTTAACAATAAAATAAAAAAACAGCGTTCAGCAGCAGAATTACTTGAGTTTTTGGGGTTTCAGCATCTCTCTCTCTCTCTCTTTCTCTCTATCATGTGAAAAATGGTTAATATTATACTAGCCTGAAACAAATTACAACAGTAATGTAATGATAAAATAATAATAATATTGTTAAGTGTGATAAGTAAATGCTACACTTCCATTTTAAATAAGCGTCTTAAATTTTGGATGAAGATAATGAGAAGATAGCTGAAATCTAGGCTGGTTTTAGACATGGTTACTCAATGGCTAATCATATTTTCACTCTCTGCTATAACTGAGAAAATTCTAAGTAGGAATGACAATAAATTGTATGTAGCCTTTGTCGATCTACAAAAGGTATTTGATTCTGTAAAAGAATTCGTCTTTTTGAATCTTTGGTGAGAGTTTGATTGTCAGGCACCTTTTTAAATGCTTTGAGAGCTATTTATGTATCGATCGTTTAATGCGTCCGAGTGAACAATCATAAGACGGAATATTTTAATTGTCCACTCTGTTTAAAACAAGGTTGCATTCTTAAATGAAATAGCAAGCGAAATGAACAATTTAGGCAGGCATGGTGTCCAGCTCCTGCCTGGCATGTTGGAACTCTTTTTGCTCAAACAACGTTCAGCAGCAGATTTAATTGTTTTTTTGGGGTTTTCAGCATCTGACCTCTCTCTCTCTCTCTCTCTCTCTCTCTCTCTCTCTCTCTCTCTCTCTCTCTCTCTCTCTTTCTCTCTCTCTCTCTCTCTCTCTCTCTCTCTCTTTCTTTCTCTCTCTCTCTCTCTCTCTCTCTCTCTCTCTCTCTCTCTCTCTCTCTCTCTCTCTCTCTCTCTCTCTCTCTCTCTCTCTCTCTCTTGTGAATGTAAAACTGACAGCGTGGCCCATATCATGGGAGCAAAAAGTGTGACACAGGGCACCAAAAATTACCGCCAACTCTAATACACATGATATTGCATTCGAACTCAAAGTGGTATAGTACTGTTACTCAATGTAGGAAGCAAGAAGAAGGTGAAAAAATGAAAGAAAAAGTAATTTCTTACTTTGTTGGGCTTCCACTGTACAAAAGTTCTTCCGTTCATAACATGGTGTTATTGTGTACAAATGCCCTGATTAAACACAATTTTTTTTTTTTAGAAACAAGCTTACAATAAGAATCTACAGACATTATATCAATGTATGAATCTAGAACACTAACTTTTACTTTGATCAAATTAAGGAATTTCGAATTTTAAATGAAAAGGAATTAGTAGATAATTATTTTCATTTACTAAGACCTTGCCAACTAATATGCATTGACAAAGTATGTTTTATGGCAATGTAAGGGGTCACCAAAATTAACCATTAATTCCACAAGTACTCTGAGTAATCTGAACATTGCTAGCTGTACCCATGATCTGAGCCGCTCACTTACATAAGTGTCTTAAAATAAAACTTTAAACATACATCAGTATCTTCAAATAAATTTTAAAGAATACACCAGTATCTTCAAATAAATTTTATAGCACACACCAGTATTTTATGATATAAAACCACGGACTTAAATAATACACTAGGGCCGGTATGTATGGGTCAAGGATATCTAATTTTGCCTCTGACTAGCGCTAACCCCAGATTATAATGACGTCAATTGAGTCTTGTAATGACGCACCTATAACCCGAGACTAGCACTGCTCTAGACTAACTCGCGCAAGGACAACTGTTTGATTTTATTGAGACTGTTTTCTCCTCTTCTCACTTCACTATTCTTCCTTTTTTCACATGTGAGCTAATTCTTCGGAAAAACGGGCACAACTTGATCCCGCACCGGCATCGAAAAAAAGCACTTACGATTGGAATCCTGCACCTGATTATAAGATGGAGCTTGGCTTGGCGGCTTTGAGCTATCACTGAATTTTGAATGATGCGTTTTAACGTTGTATAAGTATATAAAAGCTAAAAGAAAGCGGAGGAAAGGCCAGCAAGAAGTGACTGACAGGTCAGTCAACGAAAAGACAAACACAAAATTATGACACATCGCATAATTAACATTAAAAAAAATAATAAAACAGCGCCGAAGCTGCCTACTTAAGCCCTTTTGAGACCATAGTACTGGAATACTCGATGGAGTCTGTCAGTTCCTGATGAATCCCGTGTAGCACAGGTCCCCATGCCAGGTAATACTGCAAACCTGCTCAACCCTTGACACCCTGACGCGCCAGGCATAGACGAATGATGTGGAATTCAGTTCATATGATACAGTGGCTGACAGTGGGATTCGGGCTATACATACCGGAAAGAACATCCAGGCAGCAGCAGCAGACTCTGAAGAACTGAGAAGAAGAAGACCCTGGCCGACAGAAAATCCTGGGCGCTAGGTTCATACCACAAACCTTCAGAATCTTTTCGATAGAAAAACCTATTCTCCATTGAGACGAGCTCACTGCCGCCTCGATCTTCTTAAGTCTATCGATCTCTTGGATATGGATACCCCGCCTCAGATGAAGTTTAGAAACACGGTAGCACCGGTCTTGCTGGTTTCTGCCATTTACCGCCGCTGAGTCGGTGAGCTGGCTGATGGTCGTGTCTGAGGCTCGTCCACTCCACGACTGTCGCAAAGGAAAAACTACCCTCAAGCGGTTTTTAGGCTACTTATCTGTCTTTGAGGATAGAGCCGAACTGCTCAGGTGGGTGCACTGAAGAATTGGCTTTGAAGGGAGATTGTCTTCGCCACCTTCCAGCTTAAAGGCCTAACATCGGGACTACTTTTGCCTATAAGTCGAGGGCTTGGCAAAAGCTTAAGAAGTGTCGCCTTTAATCCCTATACACTTGACTGGACTTGGAGGGGAGCTCATGAGTTTGGGACGTTGAGGATGCAGCAGCTGTTGTTGGCTGCTTGTCTCCGGCAGGATGCGTCCAGCAATAGCTTTGACCGAGGGCGCAACTGTCTTTCTCTCAGTAGTCTGCTTAAGATAGAGATAATATGATACCAAGACAGAGCAGGTGACAGAATCTACGTAACCCGTTTTAGCCGGAGTGCAGTGCGCATCTAAAATATTATTAAAAGTCACTGTATGCGCACGGCTTAACTTGAGCTATCACTGAATTTTGAATGATGCGTTTTATCGTTGTATAAGTATATGAAAGCTAAAAGAAAGCGGATGGAAGGCCAGCAAGAAATGACTGACAGGTCAGTCAACGAAAAGACAAACTCAAAATTATGACACATCGCATAATTAACCAAAAAAAATAAATAAATAAAACAGCGCCGAAGCTGCCTACTTAAGCCTTGTGAGACCATAGTACTGGAATACTCGATGGAGTCTGTCAGTTCCTGATGATACCCGTGTAGCACAAGTCCCCATGCCAGGTAATACTGCAAACCTGCTCAACCCTTGACACCCTGATGCGCCAGGCATAGACGAATGATGTGGAACTTAGTTCATATGATGCAGTGGCTGACAGTGGGATTCGGGCTATACATACCGGACTGAACATCCAGGCAGCAGCAGCAGACTCTGAAGAAGAACTGAGAAGAAGAAGACCCTGGCCGACAGAAAATCCTGGGCGCTAGGTTCGTACCACAAACCCTCAGAATCTTTTCGATAGAAAACCTATTCTCCATTGAGACGAGCTCACTGCCGCCTCGATCTTCTTAAGTCTATCGATCTCTTGGATATGGATACCCCGCCTCAGATGAAGTTTAGAAACACGGTAGCACCGGTCTTGCTGGTTTCTGCCATTTACCGCCGCTGAGTCGGTGAGCTGGCTGATGGTCGTGTCTGAGGCTCGTCCACTCCACGACTGTCGCAAAGGAAAAACTACCCTCAAGCGGTTTTTAGGCTACTTATCTGTCTTTGAGGATAGAGCCGAACTGCTCAGGTGGGTGCACTGAAGAATTGGCTTTGAAGGGAGATTGTCTTCGCCACCTTTTAGCTTAAAGGCCTAACATCGGGACTACTTTTGCCTATAGCTAGTCTTTCATATAGCGTAGTCTAGTCGAGGGCTTGGCAAAAGAAGTATCACCTTTAATCCCTATACACTTGACTGGACTTGGAGGGGAGCTCATGAGTTTGGGACGTTGAGGATGCAGCAGCTGTTGTTGGTTGCTTGTCTCCGGCAAGATGCGTCCAGCAATAGCTTTGACTAAGGGCGCAACTGTCTTTCTCTCAGTAGTCTGCTTGCGATAATATAATACCAAGACAGAGCAGGTGACTGAATCTACGTGACCCGTTTTAGCCGGAGTGCAGTGCGCATCTAAAATATTATTAAAAGTCACTGCACTGTATGCGCACGGCTTAACTTGAGCTGGTCTTCTTGATGCCGCAATCGTACCCTTTACAGTCCGTATGCCAAAATATAGACGAAGAAGCACTTTTCATTTTAAAAAAAAGAAAAAAAAAGTGTATCCCCTGATGGTACTTTTGGATCGTTTTCTCGACCAGGAAAGCCTAGTCTGCTATAAGAGCTTGAACAGTGTCCGTCTATCTTTAGTTGGACCCGAGATACCACCAAGACACGAAAGAAAAAGTCATTGCTGGGACCTGAGCATTAGTGATCCACCTGGTTATTGAAATGAATTCGTAAAACAAAAACCAGACAAACATCATTTATTGATTTGGTAACACGTTCTGTACAAATATTTATATCGTAGCCTTACTTAAGGGAAAGCTCCATCCCTGCTTTGTCGAGCAGAACTTTCTGCTTGAACATTTACTCAAACTAATTTAATAATGTTGATAGTTTAGCAGAAAACTGACATTTTAGATCATCCAATTGGAAGTTCTAGTAGAATTTTAATTTCTACGGACTTGGAAGTTTTGTTGTGACATGTACACTAAAACAAGAAGTGGTGGAAAAGTTTTGTTTGCCAGTGTATGTGTGCTTTCAGTTCAGTATACTGTCACTGCAATTCCCCCTATGGGGGTATCAGGGATTTCTGTATAAATAGCATCGCCATCTTCTGGAAATTTAGTGCTTTAAATTCCCAATGTCACTGTCTTTCTTCTTTCGCATTCCTACTCTGTTCTATCAATCTACTATCTTCTTCGCTAGACCAGTCATATACCTCTAAAAAAAAAAAAAAAAAAAAAAAAAAAAAAACCTCTCCCAAAACTCATTTGTGTTTGGGGTCTGTTCGGTCAGCTTGGGGATCTTGGACGCATTCTGCCAAATGGTCACTAGGGCTTTCTATATTATTTAGCAATGTAGGCATTTTATATGTTTTAACATTTTATCATGTTTATATTATATTGTGTGTCTGGTGTGGACTTATTGCATTCCTTTTAGAAAGAATGATATGTAATGGACAGATTGGGATTACAGAAAAATAGGCAAGACAAGAGCAACGATATATACACAACATTAAAATTGAAAGACAAAGGACAAAGCATTCAACAATTTTATTACATATTCACAGCACAGCCAAAATGGAAAAAAGGTTGACTAGTTACAAACTCTACAGTAATACACTGACCATAAAACATTGTAAAACATTTTACTAAAATCAAATTTGGCACAAAAAGGACAACATACATTAAATAATTGAAAGACAAAGGACAAAGCATTCAACAATTTTATTACATATTCACAGCACAGCCAAAATGGAAAAAAGGTTGACTAGTTACAAACTCTACAGTAATACATTGACCATAAAACATTGTAAAACATTTTACTAAAATCAAATTTGGCACAAAAAGGACAACATACATTAAAACTGTGCATACAAACAAAATAACATATTTCACTGCAAACTTCATTTTAATGTGAGGAACGTGGTTATAAAATAAATATGACCCCAACAGCAAGCAAGCGTAACGAGATAATTACTAACACTTGTACTGGGTGCTATACATACGCATATTCACTGATTCAGGCAATCACAACACTACTCCTAGTGAAACATATGTGCAGAAAAACTGTTACTTGGGATAATTCTATTGTCAATTTAGTCTACGAAATCCCCCACCCTCGCATCACGAATTCCTCAGGATACATGCACACTTATTACTGAATTAAATGTCACATATATTCACTGAAACAAAAAACGCAACACTTGTCGAATGTGCCCTATCTTTTTTTTTTTTTTAAATCGGGTATCAAACCTAAAAAACCTACAAAGGGAGGTACCTAAAAAGTCAAGTGTGCCAATGCGATTCTTCTGTTTCTAACGCCCACAGACACTTTACATGAAGCAAGAGACTAAACCTGGTGCCAGAGAAAATGGCAACTAGGTCAGATTCTGAAAACGAGGAATTGCAAGAAAAAAAACAAAGCCTAGCTAACCTCAGACAACTTAAAATGGAAGGCATATTGCTTCGATCAAAAGCAAAATGGGCATCACAGGGTGAAAAAATAAATAAATACTACTGCAATTTAGAAAAACGACATTATATAAGCAAACAAATGTTCAAGTTAATGATGGACAGTCTCTTGAAGATACAGAAGACATGTTAAATGAAACTAAGAATTTTTTTCAAAATCTGTATTCGGAAAGACCTGTAGAAAAAGTAGTTATAGAGGATTATGTAAAAACACTACCTAAATTGACAAAAGATAAAGCCGAAACGCTTGAAGGATTAATAACTATACAGGAAGCCTCATGTGCTTTAAAGAATATGTCTAATGGTAAGAGCCCAGGAACTGATGGTCTGACTGTTGATTTTTTCAAATGTTTTTGGCAGAAAATAGGAACGCTCGTTATAAGATCTCTAAATGAAGGATTTACTAAGGGAGAAATGTCTATTACACAAAGAGAAGGTCTAATTATTTGTATTCCAAAAGGGGACAAATCAAGAGAGTATTTGAAAAATTGGCGCCCATTTCTCTATTAAATGTTACATATAAAATTGGTTCTTCATGCATTGCAAATCGAATAAAAACAGTACTTCCTATGTTAATAAATGAAGACCAAACAGGATTTATCGCTGGAAGATATATTGGAGATAATTTAGGTTGCATTTATGATCTTATTCATTATTTAGATACTCAAAATATGCCTGGCCTGTTGGTTTCGATTGACTTCGAAAAAGCGTTCGACTCTGTGAACTGGAATTTCATGAATTTGGTTTTAGAACATTTTGGCTTTGGAAAGGATATATGCAAATGGATATCGGCCTTTTATAATAATATAAAATCTTCTGTAACTGTAAATGGGAAAACTTCAAGACAATTTAATATTAATCGTGGATGCCGTCAAGGAGATCCAATCTCCCCATACTTATTTATTTTATGCGTAGAAATCTTAGCTTGTAAAATTAGGGAGGACGATGAAATCATTGGCATAACTGTATCTAACACACAGTTTAAAATAAATCAATTTGCTGATGATACTACGCTGATTTTAGATGGACAAAAACACTCATATGAAAAATTATTTCAAACATTAGAAAGTTTTGAAAAAATGTCGGGGTTAAAACTTAATTATGATAAAACACTTAATGTTTGGCTTGGTAGTAAACGAAATTCTAAAGAATTTTTTTTAAACCATATGAAAATGGAATGGAATCCACCAACATTCAAAATACTTGGTCTATGGTTTACTAACAATTTAGAGGGCATGGCAAATTTAAACTTTGCAGAAAAAATGATGGAAATACGAGTTCTGTTTTTAACTTGGATTAAAAGAACAAGTACACCTTTGGGCAGAGTAGCTGTCTTAAAATCACTTATTCTTTCCAAACTTGTGTACTTGTGGTTGATACTTCCCAATCCACCTGACGAAATGATAAAAGAATTGCAAAAGATGTGCTTTGAATTTATTTGGGATAATAAAAAAGATAAAGCGAAAAGAAATACTGCAATTCGTAATATAAAACAAGGTGGACTGGGCGTCCCGTCTATAAAACTATTTATTTGTTCATTGAAGATGTCATGGATTAAGAAATTATACAAAGATCAGCCAAAATGGTATAACATTTTACACACTTACTGCCCTGAGAATGAGATAGATAATATTCAAAAATTTGGCCCGCATTATATATGTAAAAGTTTTATGAATTCTTTTTGGACAGACACATTCTCTGCGTATAGAAATTTTTTTTAATAAAGTACAGCCTCAAAATAGTAAAGAAATATTAATTCAGCCAATTTTTTGGAATAATAAATTTAAGATAGAAAACAAGATGTTTTGTTATAAACATTGGACAGATAAAAATATTTATTTTGTTAAAGATTTATTGAAGGAAAATGGAACATTTTATACATATTTACAGTTTAAACAAAAATACAATATAAGAACAAATTTTTTAGAGTATTACAGTTGTCTTGGCTCAATTAAGGAATATCTCAAAACAACAGATATAGAAATTGAAGATAAAACTTTTAATGAAGAAACCAAAGCATACTCTATGATGATTAAATCACCCAAAGGCTCTAGAACATTTTATGATATATTGGTTCCTAAAATTAATATCTCGAATCCTTGTAAAAAATGGCAAGATATTATTGAGGAAGAAATAAATTGGGACAAGGTTTACTTGGCAATCTACAAATTGAAAGAAATTAGATTACGCTGGTTTCAGATGAAAATTGTATTTAGAATATTAGTAACAAATTCAATTCTTAAAGAAATGGGTATTACAGAAAGTAACCAATGTTCTTTCTGTCAAAGAGATAAAGATACAATTCTTCACTACCTATGGTCTTGTCCATACTCATATACATTTTGGAACGATTTAGAAAGACATTTGAAAGAAAAATGTGTTCATATAAGTAGATTGAGTTTTTCAAAATGCCTAGTTTTATTTGGTTGTGAAAATAATGTTCAAACAGATGACATCCTTAGCTTTATACTAAAACATGCAAAATACTATATATACAAATGCCGTTTCAGTGGGTCAAAACCTCATTTAAATATATTCTTGCGATATCTGAAATATCAATATCAGATAGATGAACATGTACACAAAATGGAACTACAATACCATCTTTTTTGCCAGAAATGGCTTTTGTACAATGATATTTTTGATGTTTGAAATATACATTTCTAAGAGAAATTTAATATGTTAAAACATGTGATATATGCACTGTTAAGACTTACTACTGACTGCAACATCATCACCTTCATTCTGTACTGACTCACCTCATTCTAATTCATACCTGTACAAAAAAATGAATAAAAAAAAAAAAAAAAAAAAAAAAAAAACAACCTGGTGCCAGAAGAAAGCCAGCTATTGATAGAGATGTTTTTTCTTAATTTCCTGTATCTTGAATCTAACGGCTTCCTTTGTTCTAAAGATTAACGCCGAATCCACAAAAAGTTGTAATTTCTCCTTCCCTACCGACGCCCCTTTGATCTCCTCTGCAAAATATTGCTTTAAACTGTCAATCTCTTGAGGTGTCCATTTTCCTGAAACAGATAATACACAATTTTATAGAACTGAAAGCATTCCTAATTTTTTCTTGTCCTTGTTTCAAATATTTTAAATAGGCATTAGTGCTCTATTAATGTCAACCATGTAGTGATGGATATGTAGGCAGCTAAATTCATCTTGTCAGTCATGATTTAGAATAGTAAGACCCATGGTTTTGGTGATATTGTCACAAGGTACCTGAACAGAGGATCTCTCTCAGCATCAAGCGGTTTTAAAGTGTGATTTTCCAAACACGCTCAATACATTGTACATGTATACAGAGAACATGGAAGTCTGGACCCAATATTACCTTATTTAATTGCCAAATGTGGCCTGTTTTGACTATTTGACGCTAGTGGGAATTTTGGATAGCTGCCTAAATGTGGTCTGTGAGACAAAAACATCTTCGTCATACTTTCCAAAGCTGCGGAATTTTGCTAGATGAGATACATTGTAGGATTTTCACAGCATTTGGATTTGAAATGTGTTAGTGTTTTGTCTCGCAGACTAGATTTAGGCGGTTATCCAGAATTCCCACAAGCGTTAAATAGTCAAAACAGGCCACAAATAGACTGATGTGAGAAATGTTGGACATACCAGTGCGTTTCTTGGTTTCGTTGTCGCTAGTCCCAGGCTTTTCATCATTGGCTTTCACTGCCACTGTAAACAATCAAAAGAAGTCTGAGCAAGAAAATATGTTTACAAGTAATGTTACCAAGTGTCATACAGACTTGTCGAAAAATGTAAAGTAACTTTCCCGTGTCCAGATGTACTGACTGTATAGTGTATCATGTACTGGCAGAATGGATAGCTTAGTGCTAAGCACGCAAGACTCCGGATCGACTATGGTCCTTGGTCAGCAACCTTAAAGGTAAGGTCAACCATGGTGCTTTGAGTTAAATTTGGAGGCTAAATAAAGCATGGAAAAAATATTCAAATATTTTTTTGTTACTGCACATAATCAAAATATGTACCTGATGCTTTCACATCAGCATACTCAGTGCTGCCTTCAGCTATCGCTTGTAGCTTAAATGGAGTCTCTGAAACTGTAAGATACAAAATGTCAAAATATAAAATGTTGAAACTTGATTTCATTTAGCTTAGGGCAGAAAAATATTCCAAACTTTTCTTGAGACATGCTTCTATTGTCTCACACCCAGTAGTATAGACTACCCATATACGGGGATCGCCCCTTTTTTTACCCTAGCATACTGTGTGCAATACATCAATCACACACCTTGTGGAATCTAACAGCACATTTGAAAATATTGCTATTTGTGCACCCATAGTGTCCAGCTTATTCTTGTGACCTGTACAGCAGTCAGTAATATACAAATAGGTCTACTCACCTGATCCATTAATCACCAGAATGCCTGATAGAAGTTTTCTGTCCGCCAAATCTTCTTGGTCAGATCGGTCATCTTGCAGGCCTGTGTACATTAAAAAGTAAAATGACATTACTTTGTAACAAAGTTGAAAAGGACTAACAAACAACAAAAGTAATGGAAAGTCAACATCCAACACACCCACAGACATGCACAAATGCCACAGACTACAAAGCTTCACAGATAAAAGAAATTACAGAATGTTGGTGTTTACATAAATTTATTTAAAATAATGTAATCCATTATTTTGGCCTGCAAACCTGTTTGAAAACTAGAGGTTTTGTGAAAGAATTAGATCTCTAGCAAACAAACTGCCAAATGAAAATAAATTAAGAAATAATGTGACTATCATCCACATCGACAACGTTGCATTTGAGCATTATAATATGCGTTCCACCGGTTTGACATTTTTTGGGAGACTAATTTATTATTTAATAATATCCTTCTTACAAGTCAAAAACGGAAAACCCTTACCTAAAGCTTCCTGGAGTACAGTTTCATTGGCTATCAAATGACTAATCATGCTGCCTCCTTGGTCATTATCTTGCAGATCTGTATAGATTGAAACCAATTATTCAAAAAACCAATACAAGTGGAATCCGCTTATTGTGAACTCAAAGGGAATGGAAAAAATGTTAACAATAAGAGGGGTTCACTGTAAGTGTAAAACGTAAATTTATAGTCATTTCAGTTTGAGGAAATGGTTATTGTACTACTTGTGCTAGATTCTTGTACAAAGACGTTGGATTATGTGAGGGCCACATAACGAAAAAAAAAAACGATCTCTGGCTTTGTTTTTTTAGTTGTATCACTGATCACACTAACTGGGTTGAGGTTGTGAGGATGGGAAATATAAATCTGCTAACAATAAGCGAACTTTCACTTTAAGTATAAGAAATGTAAATCTTTTAATACGCGAACTTTCACTAAAAGAGTGTTCACTATAAGAGAGGAGAGCTAATAGAGAAAATAGAAGGGATCAAGTTGGGAAATTGAAAATTGGTCACAAAAAGTGGACTTTCACTGTAAGCATGGTCACAATAAGTCGACTCCACTGTATGTTGTAACAAAGTTCACAATTAATGGAAAAGTCAACATAAAAAAAAACAAAAAAAAACCACACCCAAATATTTTATTTAAAAAAAAACAAAACAATAATAATATTTCTATTATATAAAAAAAAAACACCTGGCATACAGGCAGCAAAAAGCACAAATATGCTTGGCCTTGAGTGAGTTAATAATGCTTCTGACAAGGCAAAGAATGTAAACCCCTTTACCTGTCTGGGGTTCAGCTGGTTGATGTTCATCCACCACCACTCTCTCAGTCTCATGGGACACCACCAATCCTTCAGTCTCATGGGAAACATCTATACAACAAGAAAATTTAATAGAAAAGTGAACATCCCAAACCACACAAATGTTGACAAAACTATTAAAGCTTAACCCTTTGTATGTCAAGGTGCCTTGCCATTATGGCCCAGTCTGTCAGCAGCATTTGTAAGGGGAAAAAAAAACACACACCACCTAGCTCTATCTTTATTTGTATTGGCCTAAAATGGGTGAAATTTTAACAAGTTCACATATGGGTTCCCAGGACTGAAGTCACTTATGAATGATGTAATTGTTAGGCCAACAGTTGGTCTTGGCATGCCTTGGCGCATATATAATTGCAATCAACAGCCACATTCAGTTTCGCTAAAGTGCATATGCACGTTCATACAAAGAGTTAATAACAAACAAGGAATGTAAACACCCTTACCTGTCTGGGGTTCAGCTGGTTGATGTTCATCCACCACCACTCTCTCAGTCTCATGGGACACATCTATAACAAGGAACAACAAGAAAATGTAATAAAAAAGTGAACATCCCAAACCACACAAATGTTGACAACACAATATAAGAGATTAAAGAGAGTAAAGCTTAACCTTTTGTATGTTATGGCGCCAGTACCATTATGACCCAAGGCTGTCAGCAGTATTAGTAAGAAAAACAAAACAAAACACCAAACATCTAGCTCTATCTTTATTTGTATTGGCTGTATATGGGTAAATTAGTAATAAGTTCAAGTATGGGTTCCCAGGACTGACGTCATTTATGACGTGACAACATTGTCAAGGAATGTAAACATGCTTACCTCTCTGAGGTTCATCCACCACTACCACCACTCTGCCCTCAGTCTCATGTGGTTCTTCTTCTCTGCCCGTGTGATAACTGTAATTTAAAATAACCTTTTACAGTCAACACAAAAGTAAATACAGAATCTCTAACACCACCCGAACGGACTGGATGGCTTAGTGGTAAGCGCACTCGTCTCTGGATCCAAAGGTACAGAGTTTGATCCCAGTCGGCGGCCGCACGGGCTCCCATTATTTGGTTTGAGACCATGGCGCTTTGAGTTAGATTTGGTACGATAAGATAAAGCGCTGTATAAATATCCGAATTTAATTTCAATTTCACCCCAACTTGGTATGTAGCCCTTTGTATGTCGTGATGGGCCAGACCCAATAATGAAGCGTGAATCATGTCGTGCCACGACATACAAAGAGTTAATGTTATTTTACATGATGTTACAATATTAATGTTATTGCTTTTATTACTGTTCAGAATTAAATGCACAATGTGGATTTATAACAAACGCTTTTAAAGGTTTGTTCTCTTTGATCTTTGGAAAGCCATACATACAACACACAAAAACAATGCCAGTATAAACCCTGACCCAACATCTCTATAAAAAGGTTAAACTTAGCAATTGCTAGCTTAATACCAGATTACACAGAATATGATCTACCTTTGATGCAACTCAATGCTGCATTCCAGAATGGCAGTCAAGTTTGAAGCGCTGTAGCTGTTGATGTCCTTCACTTTGACAGTGGCTGGCCAGTTCTTCAGGGTGAAGGGTGTGTTGGTCTCCTTTTTCAACATCATATAGGGGAATGCTCTCAATCCAGCCTTGCCTGTTAAAAAACAAACAGAAATAACAACATGAAAATACAAAACCTTAAAATAATAAGTGAACGCATACTTTAAACAAATGCATTATTCAATCATTTCTTCCTTGACAGGACAATATTACATGAAGGAAGGTGTCACACAAGATTGTTCACAAACCTCTCAAATGGTTTAAAACAGTTGTTCTTATTGGTCTATTATCAATTATGAGTGTTAACAAAAGCTTTTACTTTTCTAAAGAGTAAACCACAAACTTATGGGCCTGATTCTGTCCTTAGCGGTCCGCTGGACCTTATAAACACAAAAATCAATCAAACTTTGAGACAACAAAATCGATAAAAATAACATACGTGCTGCAGCATTCAAATGATCCCGAACCTGGGATCGCAGCTTGGCCAGGTTTTGGAGCTTATCTGGCTTTTGTCCATCTTGATTGTCTGCAAATGTCCAATTAAAACATCAAAATAATAATTATTATTGCAATATACAAACATTATAACTATGTAAATGATGATTTCATTCACCGGTAACCTTACTGATACATATATTTGTGTTATGAAGTTAGCAATATTAACAGGTGAAACTGGCCTCTAGGACCAGCACACAACGTCAGCTGATTAAATAAATGTTGTGTCCTTTTCTTCTTGAGATTATCCTGGTCACAGCAGAAGTCTGGCCTGGAGAAAATAGTACTAAAAATGATGAAGATGTAAACAATGAAAAAGAAAAATACATCCACAACCAAAACAACTTACAGGTTTTTTTCATGTCACTGACTAACATTGAATTTCTCATATTAAAGATGCCTTTCATCCTCCCAAAGGCACTGAAGTGTGTTTCCAATGTGCCTTTGTTTGGTTCAGGCTGAACCAACCATATTGCCGAGTCGACCCCCAAGTTATGCAGCTTCTTCAACTGTAGTAAAACAAAAAAGAATAAATTATAAATAAAATTAAACAGTTGTGTATGACTGACGTTTGTGGGTTTTTTAAAATGGTATTAGGTACTCCAAAGCCTTCATTGGCTCTTGTCCGCTCGGCAGTTTTGACTTCAATTTCAACACTTATTATTAATGTAAAACTGCATCAAAACGAACAGTGGCTGTATTCAAATAAAAATTGAAAGCTTTATCTTTACATCTGTGTTGTTTTTAATGCATGTTTATGCGAAAGATTCCGAGAAAACTGCTTTTGAATACGCTTCTATCCGAGCGCTGAATGCCGCTGCGAAACAAAATGTCAGCGCGTCTACTGCGAGGTGGCTCGTTTCAAACTCTAAGTGCTTTAAGATATTTCATTGGATGGCCTAAAAATAAGAACCAATGAGAAGTTCGGATACTTAGCTTCATTTACATATCAAATATGGTGGGCTCTGATGTGTGAAATTGTTGTTACGAGCCAAACAAAGTGGTTAAAGCGGTTTTGATGTAAGTTTGATTTTAACTAGAAGTTTAAAAATTAGCAAGAAATAAAGAGCAGACCTTTCTTTATAAAACTAGGGTATTTATTAATTTGTGCATTACTCTATCGCGGTGCGCTTTGCCGTAGAAAAGTGTACCCAAACGGTGTTCGGGTTTTCTTGCGGCCATGGCGAACTTGTAGGCCTATTCAGCGACACGAGTGCTGAGCGTAGTAGCACACTAGTAGGCCTATTATAATTTGCCGGCATGCACTGCGAATTTGATGATTTCCCAACTTTGAAGCACCAAAACAGCTAACATTACAAGGGATAGGCCTGAAGAAAATTGGGCTTGGAGTATAACATATGAAGGGGTTATCTGTCAAAAATCAGCTTTCTGGTATCAATATTATATTGGCTTCACTTTGAGACTCCAAAGTTGTCAATTTCTTCAATTCCAAAACGTTGCCAAAAAAACACCAACATTCGCCATTTTCAAACATTAATAACTTTTTACCTATTTGTCCTATGGGGGAAAAAAATATACCACTGTGTTCAGAATAAAAAGATCTATGTAAATACTTTAGTGTCCAAACTGAGTTAAAGAAAATCAAAAATCAGTTTGGAGTACCTAATGGTATGGATATCATTTTGACATTTTTTGAGGATACACTTAGACCCCTGCATCAGAAAACATAATCAGTATACTCTCACTCACAGTAGTTCAATCAACTTCCAAGGTTTACTTACGTCATTATTCAGCCTTCGTATGATGGCTTGCTTGCTTGCACCACCCAGACGCTTCTCTGCTGCCTTGTTGTGGTATACATTTCTTTCTTCTGCTGTAAGCAGCCTCCACTGTTCTCCTCCATCCTTGCACTGCAGACCTTTTCCTTGAGAAACAAATACACACATGCCTGACATATTGGGCCTATGCACACTGCATGATTTCATAATTTCCCATCAACAGTGCTAGTAGTAGTAGGGACGGTGATGTGTCCGCCTAAGGCTGTGAGGCCTTATAGCTGTCCCTTCTTGGTCAAAATACTTTTGCCGTGTTTTGGGTCTGATAATGCATGCTTAAAGTCCCTAATGGCTAATCATTCAATTTGATAAAATTCATAATGAAAAAATAGTCTGAGGAATTTTGGATTATTCATTGCTGTCCAGAATGTATTTAGAGCTATTATGTGACTGATGGTGTTACTGTTAGCATGGAGTGAGGGCTGGGTTCGGAATGATATAAATAATCAAAAGTATATGTATACCTTTGCTGATCTCCCCCAAATACAATGAATATCCGTTTACGTTCATGGCTGCAGTCGTGCAGGTCAAGTCTGAAAAAAATAAAAGCACCAAAACTAAAAGATCCAAAATCAAAACGGAGGTGAGTTCAACGTGTACTAGATGAGTAGATCACTTCTAAGCTTTCTGATAAAATGAGTATTAAAATTTTTTGCTATAAAATGTACAGAAAGATACTTTATTCACCCAATTAGGATTTTGTGTTGACGGTTAACTTACCTCAAATTCAAGATGATCGCCAAATTCTCGAAGCAAGAATTAACTCCCTTGCAAGTCACATGCTCTTAATACCAGAATCTCCAAAAACCGACCACTCTTTCACCGACTTTTGCGATCTGAATAATTAGGTATATTGAAATAATACTAAATCTTTTTAGATATTAATTAATTAATTGACAATTTTTGACGATTAATGTGTATTTTAAATGTAGGTGGATTTGGGGACAAAACGAACACTGCCTAGCACAGGCGCTCGTAATACGAATGGAAACTGTTGAATTTGTGACGATGTGGCAGTTTCATTATTATTGTAGTATGAGCAAGAATATAGGCCACCAGTTGTTTTATTAGTGCCTTCTCAGCGAGCTAATGTGATTTTTGACTCTAGTTAATTATCTATTATGCCCATTTTTCGCTTGATAAATATTTAACTGTTGTGTGGAGCAGGCGCCTGTGGTCTGGCAGGGAAAAAGGCCGGAGGAGAGCAAAATAAAATATAGGTCTATGCAGCGTGGTGGCTGGGTTGTGCAGTTTAGCAAATGTAGGCCAATTTGATTGCTTTGACCACATTTCTAAACTGAAGAAGCACATTTTTAGGACCGGTGAAAATTAAATTCGAATCGACGGATTTTCGCCGCGACCGGCCTCTTTCGGCATCACTAGGCCTATAGCACAGGCACACAAATTAGAAATAAGAAGTAAAGGGGGAATCACGTCTTCACTGTTCCGCCTTCACTTATTTCTAAATCCGTGTGCCTGTGACCTTTTTTGTATGCCACATTGAACACCGAGCGCGCTGATTGGTCAGAGGAAGTATACTGCGGTTTGCATCCACGGCTAGCAGCGAGCCCAAAGTATACTTTGAAGGGATGGAGGGAATACTTTCACCTGCTGCTAGCGGGAGTTTTGGCGATACTTTCTACCGATCGCAGCAATGTGTATTACCTCTGTTAAAGCGCATCAACCACCGTCTCCAACCAGTTGTTATTTGTTCAGGCAACCAAGCACAGGCGCGCGGAAAAATATTTTTGGTTCAGAAAGCAAGCAGTAGGACCCGCAAGGAAATTAATTTTGTTCCAGTAACCAACCACAGGCGCGGGAATGGATTATTTATACTTTTTTTTTAAAAATCTACACAGGGACGACGACGAGAAGTCGTATTGGATAGACCAAGCGTTCCTGTACAAAATAATAATAATAATAATAATAATAATAATAATAATAATAATGATGATGATGATGATGATGATGATGATGATGATGATGATGATGATGATAATAATAATAATAATAATAATAATAATAATAATAATAATAATAATTTTAAAAATAAAAGAAATATAAAAATAAAACATTACTATTATAATAATTATTATGTCAGTATCGACTAGTGTGCAGCATGCTCAGAACCTTGTAAAGTATAAAACGGTGAGACAAAAGGTAGGAGAGGGAGAGGGGAGGGTGCACTATACTGCCCACTGCCCACTGAAAACTGGACCTGAGAAACAGGGAGGCCTCCATAACTCCTCTCCCCGGGACTCACGAATGACAGACCTTTTCAATTATAGAATCCTCTTGTCGCCAATAAATACTCGCTAAGCTAAGCCCAAGCCAGATAGGCGGTTGACGATCGAGGAATCTTTTAATAAATAGTATAAAAGTGGACCATATTTGTCTATCAGGCGGGGGGACATTTGGGGTTCTTACTATTAGCCTATTCTATTCTATTCTTTGTTTGTCAAGGGTCGTGTTGTATTGTCCTATCCTATCCTATCCTATCTTATTCCGTAACTCAAAAGTCGTTGGGGCACCACAGATGATGGTTTAACCAGCGTACTCCATCTTTCTCTGTCCTCAGCAGTCCTCATGACATCACTCAGTCCATTCTCGAATGTTGTCTTCCCACCTCTTTTTCTGTCTCCCTCTTCTTCTGCCTCCTTGCATCGTGCCTTGCAGGATGATCTTTGCAAGGCCTGATGCTCTGGTGATGCGGCCATACCATCGGAGTTTTCGATTTTTCACTTCTTCACCATTATGAGCAAAGTCATCGAGTTGTCCAATGGCTTGCGCGATGGTCTGTCGGACTTCGTCGTAGGTGATGTGCTGGGTATAGGAAATGCCCTGAAGTCTTATGAAGCACCTTATCTCCACGCTTTGTATTCTTTGTTGTAGATCTGCTGTGGGGGTCCATATTTCGCAAGTGTATAGGAAGATGGAGATGACAAGGGAGTGCAGCAACCTTACCTTGGAGTGTAGACTGATGATCCTGTCTTTCCAAATGGGCTTCAACCTTATCAGGGCAGCAGTTGTTTGTGCGATCCTGGAGAGGACTTCTTGTCGGGACCCATTGTCTGATACAATGGTTCCTAAATATTTGAAGCTGTGCACCGTGCTGAGCGATCGGACTTGGACTTTGATGTCCGTGCTGATGCCATTGGTGTTGTTGGTCATCATTTTGATCTTCTCAGCACTTATTTCCATTCCATAGGCTCTGGAGGTGGTGTCATGCCTCTGCACTAGCTGTTGAAGTTCTTGTTCCTCTCCAGCCAATTCATCAATGTCATCTGCAAAACGGAGGTTGGAGATTGCTCTACCCCCTATGCTCATGATCTGCAAGGGCATCTGACATGATGCGCTCTAGAAAGATGTTGAAGAGTGTTGCAGAGAGTAGACATCCTTGACGCACGCCGATGGTGGTTCTGAACCAGTTCGCGATTGCGCTGTTGTGGGGGACTGCACTGGTTATACATTACAGTATGCATGGCTAACTGCTTTAGGTCCAGCAGACTCCTTTGAGCCAACTCTGGACCAAACTGCACAGGTAGCCTTATTGTATTTGTATTGTATTGTATTGTACTGTATTGTATTGTATTGTACTAGTGTAGTGTATTGTATGGTACTGTATTGTATGGTACTGTATTCTGTTATACTCTATTATATTCTATACTGTTTTAATAATTAATATTCTATCCTATTCTATTTAACGTTTAAAATAGGTCATTCCTAGTTCGCTGCTACCGAGACTTTAAACCAAAGTTTAACAGCCTGTTGGCGGGCATAATCTGCATATAGCTTCCCTGCACGCTGGTTCAAGGCCAGTTAACAACGACGTACACCGCCACTAAACACAGCAAAATCTTCTTCCGCCTGCACACTGCAGTCGAGTTTCTTCTTTTTAATTGCATTATCCACACTGCGTTGCAAAGACGGCCGAGTCTTACGCAGTGTGGCGCAGTGTCCATGCTAAGAGTATGAGAGCAAGCACCCTTACATAGTTACAAAGATCTCGCCGAGATAGTAAATAAATTATGACTGTCTTTGGCTGTAAAAGGCGTTGCCTCAGCAGCCTCTGACTATTCATGCTCAGTTAGGTGCAGTTTCTACTTAACGCTGCATGACTTTACTTCGTCTACGGTGCATGCGGCACGCTTAATACTTCTCTAATACTCATCGCCCTGCAGGCCTAAACGTGATTTATATGACACTGCACTTCAGCTTCCAAACGGAAACTGAGAACCACGAACTTCAGCTAAGAAAGGCGGCAAAAGAAACAGCGCGTACACAGAAGTTACAATGCAGTACGAGGCACTGGTCTACCTGTGGGATGTGTTTTAAAGTTGCTGAAACCTCCACCCTCCCCACTTCCGTCGTCCCTTCACCGCCACTTTCCTCCCATCCCCAACTGAGCTTTAAAATTGAAACTGAGAACAAACTTAAGGCGGCAAAAAGAAACTGCACACAGAAGAAAAACTATTAAAAAGGCCTAATAGTACAGGGTGTTCCAAAAGTCTTGGGCACATTTGAAGTCCCCATATCTCAATTACTATGAATGGTAGTAAGATAAAAGTTGTGCCATTTTAAAGCTAATTACATTAAGTTTTTTGTAAAGCTGTTGATTTTTTTTTAATTTCTTTTCAGACCCATTAATGGCGTTCACTCAACCAGAAAATGCTGGGACGCGTTAGGCAAGAATTTGACTATCGGCTTGATGTGTGTCGTGTGACCAATGGTGCTCACATTGAACATCTTTGAACATTCCATGTAAAAATTGAGATTACAAGCTTTCTGAATTTACCAGATGCGTTTTTATATCCCTAATAATTTTGGAAATATTCAATGTCAAAATGTGCCCAAGACTTTTGGAACACCCTTTATATTATTTTTATAGGTGTAATAGTGGAACATCGCTGCAGACATGCAGCTCACATAGAGTTTGCGCTATCGCAATTACAGCAATAACATTTAACTACACTATTAGCAACTCCTTTTTCGTTGTACGTGACAAGTGTGTGTGTCTGTGTTCACGTGAAAATGAGTCGCCAGCGGTCAAATGTTATAGCGACACAATTTCACGGGACAATGTCCTCAACACTATTTGACGGGCAACGACTATGTTTTATGAAGGAAATGAACCAACAACTCGATCAGTATTCCCAATGAACATTTCCCTTCAAAGCTGGCAGTATTTTATGTAGTTTTTTTTTTTTAGTGTTTTTTTTTTTTTGTTGTGTATAAATGAAATTTGTTTTATTTGTATTTTAATCTGTATTTTACGTAAACTATTGTCGCAGCGAACCTATTTCACGTGATTAAAAAAAAAAGAAAGAGATTTCTCTTATATAGCGCACTTACAAGCTCAGAGAGCTTCTCAAGGCGCTGGCCCGTAATATCCAGCAATCACAAAATAGTTTGCTGAAGTCAGGATTCGAACCCACGTCGCCCAAGACGCACTCACACAAGTCGTGCGCTCTGACCACTGAGCTATCCCTGCCGCCGTTTATCGATGTTATGATCTTATTTCACAGCGGACGTAATTCGTTGGTCCGTGTTTTTGCTACTTCAGTTTTCCGCCCCCTTCAATCTAACAAACGAAACAAAAAAGCAGCTGACCTTGTGGGTTCCGCGATAGGTCTATTGCTAGCGGTTACAGCACTGCTGTTAGTGGTTAGAGCACGGTCTAAAATAAAATACCCCATGCCTCAAGAAAGTGGATTATGTTTTCAATGTTTTACTCGCTATTTTTGATTGTCAAGTGATATAAATAACTGTTGCAATGTAGAATATTTTATTCCCCTAAACGTCTTTATAGTGTCTATGTATTTATCGTTATACGTATTTTGTAAATGGTTAAGTAACTGTGTGTACAATGCTAGCGCCACAATACAATTTCTCTGATGAGATGATAAATTTCTATTCATTAAAAAAACACAAAAGATATTTCAAGCTTTGCTTCGTGCATTTTGGTCGCCTTCTTTCCTTTATTAGATTTACGTCCCCAACACCAAAGCGTATAGGGGACGATTTTGGTCGCTGCGCGGATTGGCCTTTATAGGCACACTGATGGCACAATCCAGAATGCTAGGCAACGATCATTCTATCTTATTATTATATACCGATGTCCCAGTACAGCAAGTTAGGCATCGATCATTCTATATTAGATGGGTCCTGACCGGCTATCGGTGAAGAAGAAGGAGCTAGTGCATGCCTGTGGACAATCATCCCATCAACCCAAGGGTGCATCTAGTTAATTGTCATTATAGCCAGTAACGGCAAAGCAGCAGGGGAAGAGAAAGGTACATCAAGCATCTCACAAAGCTGACCCTGATAAAAGCGACTTCCACTGCGCCTTGCTCTATACTACGGCTGCAAGTGAGACCATTATTATATTTAACTTGGCGTAAAAGCAGAGAACAAAGGAGGACCAGAAGGAAGCTTGGCGCGGTTTTCTATCCATCGTATCGATCTCCTCCTCCTCCTTTCCAACAGAGTGTCTGAGCCTGACCGTAACATGCCTTAGTAGTGTTGTCTGAGTACAGCGTGTGGCTCAGCATGCTCAGACTCTCTGTATGCTTCTCCAACTAACGAACTGTCGAAGCATCCATTCTTTTACGAGTGTTATTATTTTCTTTTAACTTTGGGTACATTAGTTTTTGGTGCGGTTAGACAAAGTAACGCATCATCTTCATCAGACCAGGGTTGTGGAGATTGTCCATTCTTTTCCCTCTCCCTGGAAACTATTAGGCAATCTGTTGGTTAATTAAGAAATGACGAGGGTCGTCGGAGACTGCACTGAATTCAGACACACGCGGGTTATTTTCTGGAGAATTAAGAATCAAACCCTGAAAATGGCCACGGAAATTAATTCATGCTCCGTATGCCGAAAAAGGTGGCGGAGCTCTCTCTCTGTCTCTCTGTCTGTCTCTCTCTCTCTCACTCTCATTCTCTCTCACTCTCACTCTCACTCTCTCTCTCTCTCTCTCTCTCTCTCTCTCTCTCTCTCTCTCTCTCTCTCTCTCTCTCTCCTCTCCCAAGCGTATATCTGATCGACTTCGGTATTGCCAATGGTTTATTTAATCCCACCCCACATGCCCCTAAATGTGAAGGAGCGATTGCTTATCGCAATAAATAGTCATATTTTCTCATTTTCTCTCTTTCTCTCTCTCTTTCTCTCTCTTTCTCTCTCTCTCTCTCTCTCTCTCTCTCTCTCTCTCTCTCTCTCTTTCTTTCTCTCTCTCTCTCTCATTTATTCTGTCATGGATTCTTTGTACTTCCATGATTCTGTGCAGTCTGATGCCTGTGTGGGTGTATGCGGTGGTGGTTAATATTCCGCACGTGCTTGTAAACAAATCCACATTTATTTGTTGTTACTGTTATTATTCAGCTTCTTTTTCGTCGACTGTAACTAGCGGATTCAACTGTCGCCTGTCACATATTATGTATAATTTATGTACGCAGGGCCGGCATATATAACTAAGCTTGCGTGTTGGTTGCTTGTCCTGTATGTTTTCGCTTGAATAAAATACGCGTGTAAGCCAAACGAATCAAACGGGGGGCCGGGTAGCTCAGTTGGTAAGAGCGTCTTGCTAGTAACCGAAAGGTCGCTGGTTCGAATCCCGGATTGGTCAACGTGTGATCATATTATTGTCCCCTTTACCAACAACTGGCCCGCTGGTGTCAGTATAAATCGGTCCAGTAGTCACCTATATGCGAAAGTGTCGTGTGACTATAATCTACAAACAACGAATCAAACGCTCGGCCAAAACTGTTAACAATATTGCGGAGTGTGTGTTTCCCTTGCCTGTTGTTAGCATGCTGCGCAGTAGTGCCGGACAGTCCAGCTCAGTTAAACCTAATCGGCAGGTGTCACATCCTCAAAGTTCCGGCTATCTTACTTTATTCGGGCCCCTTTGCGCATGCGCTAAGTCATTCCGGGCCGGCTTTTTCACGATGTTCTTAGGCATCGTAACTCTAACCCTAACTCTAACTCTAACCCTAACCCTAATCCTTACTAAGACTACGATAGCACTGTGCGATGCGCCTTGAGCACGGCTTAATAGAGAAGAGCGCAGGGCAAGGCCATCGTCATCATCACTACTAATACATAATACATACTGAAACTAATTACATTACATTACATTACATTACATTACATTACATTATATTACATGTTTATTGCTTTAGGTCCAGCGGACTCTTCCGAGACAACCCTCAATCCGCATACAAGATCTGCTGAAACAACCCTAGTGGTAAAACTGAAAGTTCCCACCAGCCAGTCACTTTACAATAAAGACATCCCACGCAGGGGACGCTGAGGCTGCACTCTAATTTATCGAACCCCCGTTTACAAAAACAAAATAGAATACAAACATCATTATAAATTATCAACAAAACACATACATATAAAATGCCTACATTGCTAAATAATAACATCATAGGAAGCCCTAGTGACCACCTGGCAGAAAGCGTCCAATATTCCCAAGCTGATCCAACAGACCTCATACACAAATAAGGAGTCTTGTCCCGGAAGAGTTTTCAAGAAAAAAGGTAGGTGACTGGTCTACCGAAGAAGAAGATAGTATTGCAGATTGATAGAACAGAGCAGGAATGAGAAAGAGCAAAGGAGAAAGACAGCGACAGTGGGAATTTAAAGCACTAAATTTCCAGTTGTTGTTTGTAGATTATAGTCACACGACACTTTCGCATATAGGTGACTACTGGACCGATTTATACTGACACCAGCGGGCCAGTTGTTGGTAAAGGGGAAAATAATATGATCACACGTTGACCAATCCGGGATTCGAACCAGCGACCTTTCGGTTACTAGCAAGACGCTCTTACCAACTGAGCTACCCGGCCCCACATCATTTCCATTTACTTTACTTTACTTTACATACATTTAACGTCCCCGGACACCGTGGCATATAGGGGACTTAATAGTTAAAAATCATTGATAGGTTTACATACAAATAAAATCCCTCAGGACCATAATAAAAACATTTCCAGAAAGTGGGGATACTATTTATACTGAAACCACCGGCTCCCCAACGGGGGACTGAAACTAATTATGTCATAAAGCTTCTGCACATAGTGATGTGTGTGCGCGTGCGTGCGTTTGTGTTGTTGTTGTTATGCACAAGATAGTAGAGGAAGGGGTAGAGAGATGGGGAGGAAGGAACACACTACCATGTCCAACAGGCAGCAGCTATGGGTTACTAAGCAATGACATTGGTCGTGTCTAGTCTGCCAACCAGAAGAGATAGACCCTCCAGCGTGTTATGTAAGGGTAATTGTAGATTATAGTCACACGACACCGGAGCGTAAAGGCTACTACTACTGGTCACATTATTCCGACACCACCAGTAAAACCGTTGATGGCAAGGCCAGGGGAAATATATGATCGACCGTTGGCCAACCCGGGACCTTTCGGTTACTAGTAAGCCGCTATACCAACCAACATACCCGGCCACGTGGTGTAATGAACGTTACCTTATTATAGGCTATTATCAACCATAACTGCCAACCAGAGGTAACGCCCTCACCTCTCCTTTAGCGCAGTTTACTTTAATTTAAGGGGACATAGAACATATAACCAAAGACGATATCATCTTTGATATAACTCCCGACACCGACGCTTCAGTTATGCAGTGTTTGTGATTGCATCGGAAAACTCTTTAGTGACATGATGGGACGAGTCCAGTCAAGTTGTTTAATCGAAAAACACTCTTACTATAGTGTACGGAAAGCCTACAAAAAAATAAAGGCAAATTCTAGAGCAAAGAGATAAGGATTTTGTTTTTTAAAAGTGGCTGCTGGAGAGTTAATTGAACCCTCCGGAAGGATAGCCTCTCAAATATGCTATCACTAATAAACTCCAGTAACTTCTCTTTAGGCGAAGACACGTACTAGGCCTACTTGTGTTCTACTGCTATATAAAATTGTGTCTCCCTTAAGATGGGGATAGTGGGAGAAAGGAGTCGAAAATCGATACGAAAAGAATTATGAACGAAACAGGTCAGTTTCATAGGCTTGAGAATTCAATACCATCATTTTCGTTCGTTTATTGGTTTGATTTGGTTGGATGGTTTGGCCGGTTGGTTGGGTGTTTGCTGCTGTGGTCGTCGCTCTTGTTTGTTGTTGTTACGAGTGTATTATAAAGTGTGCGCGCATGGTGTTATGTGCTAGCGAGAGAGAGGGAGAGAGAGAGAGAGAGAGAAAGAGAAAGAGAGAGACAAAGAGAGCGAGAGAGAGTGGGGCCGGGTAGCTCAGTTGGTAAGAGCGTCTTGCTAGTAACCGAAAGGTCGCTGGTTCGAATCCCGGATTGGTCAACGTGTGATCATATTATTTTCCCCTTTACCAACAACTGGCCCTCTGGTGTCAGTATAAATCGGTCCAGTAGTCACCTATATGCGAAAGTGTCGTGTGACTATAATCTACAAACAACAACAGCGAGAGAGACAGAGAGAGAAACATTGAAAACTGGAACGTTTACTAGGATTTACTAGGATAAAGGTTAACGGTTCAAGAACGAAAGAAAGAAAGAGAGAGAGAGAGAGAGAGAGAGAGAGAGAGAGAGAGGGTACACTTTTGAACGTTTACTAGGATTTAATATAGGATAAAGGTTTTAGGTTCAAAAAAGAGAAGAGAGAGACAGAGAGAGGGAGGGAAAGAGAAAGAGCGAGAATGAAGAGAGAGAGAGAGAGAGAGAGAGAGAGAGAGAGAGAGAGAGAGAGAGAGGTGTTCATCCATCAAACAAGTTGTTTGGCTTGACAGGACAAGCAATGCGTCCCCAGCGAACAACTATAACATTCACAGCCAATGAATCACGCGTAAAAACTGAGGGAAAAAAATAAAGACAGAGAAAAAAAAATAAAATGATTAAAAATGACACATAGCATCAAATTAATTAAATAAAATATTTTCGGAGATATTATATAATCTCCTTCTTTATTTCTGAACATCGACAGTTAAAACAGAGAGAAAGGACGAAAGAAAGAAGTTTGTGGTTTTTTTTAAGGAAGGGATACGGAAGGAAGTAAGAAGGAAGAAAAAAGGAAAGAAATGTCTGCGTATATAATTATGCGATATTTTAACGTTCTATTTCGACGCGTTGTTCATCGTATCAGAGTTTTAGTGTAGGCTCCCTGATCGTATTTTACAAAATGGCTCTAAAATTATCAATTCACACTGTTCTGAAAGCTAGCCTGTTTACTATGCTGAAGAACACCCAAGGACGCATTTAATTATTATGCTCTACGTTTGGTCGTTTTAAAGGGCCACAATTCGAAGGCTTTGTTTACTTTTAGGGAAAACGGATTTACCCTAAAATTCGCATTGTTATTACACTAAACAATGTTATAGCTGAATTTTCCGTTTCTGTTCTGACAGGGATCGAGTGATTTCCCTTGTTTAACAGTACACCAGCTTGACCTTATTTCGGAATGAATCACGCGGAATCAAGAGGGCGTTTTTGGTGTCTGGGGTACGGCATGGTATATGGTCTACAATAAAAAACCTTACTTAGTAACTTTGTTATGGAGTCTCACCTTCTACCGGCTTTGATAGATGATGTTTTTAACGGCAGCTAGCGGTTGCTATTAACAGACTCAAAAACTACGGAATTTCTTAACTTTAAAAACAATATAATTATACTTTTGGATGAGCTGGTTTTTTTTTGTTGTAAGCTTTTTTTCTTCGGTGGGGCAACACTCATTGTGAACGTTAAAAGGATCTGTCGAGGGGCCGAGGTCAAAGTGAGTCCCTTTAAAACGCCAACATTTAAAAATGAAAGACTGCAACAACAACCCTCAAAATGTTTTGAGAGGAAGTCCAAGGAACCTTTTCGATTAAGATCTGCCGTGCAGCTAGCGTTCTTCCACGTCCCTCCCCTCTTCTCCCCCCACCCCCTTCTCTCCTATATCATGTAAAAACTACCCCGAACCTTCCTGGCACGGACAACGCGGGTCGTTCTATCAATGGTCTGAATAACAGTTGTCAAGCAAGCAAACTACATCATCGTAGTAGGCCTAAATAGTGGTTTTTACTGACTTGAGGAAAAAAATATACAGGCTGTGAAGTTCGGTATGCCTGAGCCACAGGCGCTCGTATCAGGATGTGAGCGGAGTGGGGTGCTGTCTAGCATACTTATAATAATACGAAGTTAACAGAGAGGGACGCTATTCAGAGAGATACGAGAGCCTGTGATATTGGGCGCGTGGATGGCTACAGTACCCAACAAAGGAGGCCGTCATAATCTATTGCTGGAACAATGGAAACAAACTGCCGTGGCTTGTGCCATCCGTCTACCGGCCTATTATGTCATTGAAAGGCAGTCTATACATGTCCCAACCCGCTCGGGCGTGTGGGGAGGCTGACTCCTCCCATCTCAACCTCACCCCTCTCCTCCCTCCATCTACCACACACTCTCTTTCAGCCCAACAACGAACACTGCATTGATGACTCTGGGAGGGAGAGAAGGATCTCCTAGAAACGCGGTTGAGTCTACACGCGCTTCTAGAAGATTCTTCTCTCCTTCCTAGGGTATCCCATCCCTACCCCAAGAACCCATCCTCTCTCTCTCTCTCTCTCTCTCTCTCTCTCTCTCTCTCTCTCTCTCTCTGTTCGCGGAAATACCTGCGCCAGTCTATACCGGTCTCTGCTCTCTCCCCTCATCCACCTCCATAACTCTGTGCGTGTGAGTACGCGTGTGCGCGCGCTCCTGCATCTGCGCGTTTGTTCGTGTGAGTGTGCATCTTCGCGGGTGTTAATGTGAATGTGTGTGTGTGTGTGTGTGTGAGTGTGTGTGTGTGTGTGTGCGAGCGTCTGTGTGTGTACAATTCAACCCACACTCGTTCTTAGTAGATTTCGCGACCTACTTCTGGGTGCATGCACACTTGATGTCTCCACAATGAATTTTTGACCAAAACTTTAGAATCCGCTTCATGCCTTAATATAGCCTAGTATCAGCTTTCAAACCGTGCGCGCATAATACAACGAACATCCGTGTTTAAAAAAAACTTAAATGGAACAGACAGAGAGAGATAGAGAGAGAGAGAGAGAGAGAGGGGGGTTAGGGAGGTAGAGAGGGAGTTAGGGAGGGGCATGTAGGTGGTGTGGTGGTAGCGTGATTAGGTTTGGGTGACAAAGACCACTGGGTACTCGGGCGATGCCGCTACAGTGTTCCACACCTGTCTATTTCCATCCCCAGCGCGCACAGGCTTTGACCCACGATTGATTGATTGATTTATTGTTGCTTTAGGTCCAGCGGACTCTTCCGAGCCAAATCAGGACCGGACAACCCCCGATCCGCATAAAAGATCTGCCGAAACAACCCTAGTGGGAAAATTGAATGCCCTCCACCGGCCAGTCACTTTACAATAAAGACATCCCACGCGGGGGATGGCTGAGGGTTGACCTCAACTACGCGAACACCCCGGTTACAAAAACAAAATAGAATACAACCATCAGTATAAATCATCAACAAAACACATACATATAAAATGCCTATAGTGCGAAATAATACAATCATAGGAAGCCCTAGTGACCACCCGGCAGAAAGCGTCCAACACTCCCAAGCTGATCCAACAGACCTCATACACAAACAAGGAGTCTTGTCCAGGAAGAGTTTTCAAGAAAAAAGGTAGGTCATTGATCTAGCGAAGAAGAAGAAAGTATAGCAGAGTGATAGGACAGATCAGGAATGGGAAAGAGCAAATGATGAAGACAGCGACAGTGGGAATTTAAAGCACTAAATTTCCAGAAAGTGGGGATACTATTTATACTGAAACCCCCGGCACTCCAACGGGGGGAACTGTTGCCGCAGTGAATTAGTCATGCCTACAAAGGCAAGACAGGTTTTCAACTGGGGCTTTCACTGTTCCCTTTATAGGTTAGAACAATCTACAGTGACAAGATTGCTCATGACCCCAAGGGGTGAGACCCACGATTAAAGCTGTACCCTGCACAATGGGTAAATCCTTAATCTCGACAACACTTGCATACAAGCGCGTCGAAAAGCATGTTTTGGGTGTCCTGTCTTTCTCAACAATCAATCAAACAATCTTTAATTTTATGTCTGTTCACACATTTAGGTGATATTAGACATAGTCTTTCTCAACAAATAATAAAATATTCTTAATTTGTATGCTCTTGGTGTAGGCATCATATTATGTTCTGGCCACAGTTCTGGCTGTGTGTGTGTTTTAATTTTTTCTTCGTTTGCTTTTCCAACAAAAGATGTGGCGATTTTCTTTCAGAACTCATAGTTGAGTACCCAGCATCAAGATCTCCATATGTAGCATCTGTATCGTTACGCACCATGCCTGTACTATAGCTGTTGCGTGGACCAGCTTGACAGTCTAGCGTTATTGTCACAGCATTCGCATATATAGCATCCTTAAATGTGTTGATTCAAAACTGTGTTTTGTATTCTTTGTAACATTGGTCATGTAAAACAAGAACATATATTTTATTTGAAATTAAATCTTTAATACATTATATAATATCTAAAGGTATTGGAGTTACCTTTTGCTGGATTCCTTCTCATTCTGGCATTTATCGGAATGATGTAGTTGATAAATTGGTGAAACAAGGTGCAATGAAAGCCTAAAATTCTACTACAATATAAAGTATTCAGTATCTTGATTACTATCGTTAGTAGAAAACAATATACATTCTAAATTACCTTACAATAAGAAGGTTGAGAATTTTTCTTGTACAAGACATGTATGTATGATTATTAATAAACTAAAAGTAAATTCATGGTACGTAACGTTTTCAAAGAATGTAGTTTGTACTAAGTCTCCTATCCTATCTTATCCCGTAACTCGAAGGTCGTTGGGGCACCACAGATGGTCGTTTAACCAGTGTACTCCATCTTCCTCTGTCCTCATGGCTTCGCTCAGTGTCAAGCCACAAAGTCTAATATTTGTTAAATATATTTTATAGGACTGTCCTAAACTAATTCCAATATATAAAGAAAAGAACATCAATATTGAAGAATCCATTGAAATTGTATTGCATAGTCCCACAATAACAGAGATTGCCCGTATAATTTATGTGGCAGCAGTTGGTAAATATTTTGTACTAATGTTACATTTTATGGTTGTATAGTTCAATTTAAAGTTCTTTGATGTACTTTTATGTTTGTTTGTCCATGAGTGAGAAAGAGTGTATGGTGTCAAATCACATGTATATCAAAAGACGTTAAAATAAATTATGGAATTGAATTGAATCCTGTAAGTATACCGTTGTTGTATACATATAATATAGAAATCGAACATAATTACGCACTTAGACTTTGGTTTTAAAATTAAAGCATTAAAAGCCAAGTTCTCACAAATCTTCCATCCCGAACCCATCTCACATAAGTTCATTTTAATAACATATTACTGACTACACAACCATCGAAATGATAATGTTAAACTTTAAAATAATGTTAAAAATAACAAGTTTTTAATAATTAACTACAATAATTAGTCCCAATTTGGAATCAAGTCCTGTGGCGGGAAAAAAAAAGAAACCAAGAAAGATGTCAACCAGCAGCGAAGCCAAAAGCCACGTGGCCAAAAATGACTAAATCGCATGAGACTAAGACTTGAGAGACTGTAGAAATCGGAGTACAAAGAACATTACCTGAATCTCGCGCGACAACTATCAATACCAAACTAGGCAGGGTGTGGGAGAGAGAACTGGGCTGGCGTGCATGAACGAACTTAAAAGCCGACTTAGACTTAAGTAGCATGTTTTAGTGAAGCGTTAAGTCTAAGTCGGGGGGAACACCTTTACTTCAAGCATCTAAGACCTCGATACACAAGCTAAGCTATATATATCACTCAATGTGATTAATCTTGGTTTTCAAATTAAAAAAAAAAAAACTTCTTCAGATGGATTCAGATGGCAGTATGATAAATGTACAAAGCGTTTTTCATTACAGAATAAGATTTCATGACTATAATTCACCAAACACCATAAATTCAAAATACATAAGATCTACTTACTTACCAAACTCTGTAAACCATTCATTTTTGAATACACATTATGGTCCTGATTTAGCTCGGAAGAGTCCGATGGACCTAAAGCAATAACCATGTAATGTAATGTAATACACATTCAAAACTGTATGAAACCTTACTTAATTATCAAACTTATTCACTTTGTATCTACATTCAAAATATATGAAACCTTACATAAGCTTACTTACCAAAGTCCTTAAATAATTCATTTTGTATCTACATTCAAAATCTAGTCACAAAAAACAAACATTTAAGGGGTTTGGTAAGTAAGGTTTAATATAGTTTTAAAGGTAAATACAAAATCAATGATTTAATGAGTTTGGTAAGTAAGGTTTCATACAGTTTTGAATGTAGATACAAAATGAATGATTTAAGGAGTTTGGTAAGTAAGATTTGATACAGTTTTGAGTATATATATATATACAAAATGAATGATTTAAGGAGTTTGGTAAGTAAGGTTCGATACAATTTTGAGTATATATACACAAAATGAATGATTTAAGGAGTTTGGTAAGTAAGTAAGGTTTCATACAATTTTGAAAATGTTGGGTTTGTTATTGTGATTAGAATTAAATTGATTTCTGTTTGCTTAACATCACGCCCCATCTTTTTCCAAAGATGGAGCTTGCTCTCTCTCCATTTCTCTCACCCCCACCTTCTCTCCTCCCTCTCTCTCTCTTTCTCTCGTTATTGTGTGTGAGTGAGTGTGTGTGCGTGTGTGTGTGTAAGTGCGCGCATATGTGTGTGTGTGGTTGTGGTTGTGTGTGTGTCTGTATGTGTGTGTTGTGTGTGTGTGCGTGTGTGTGGGTGTGTTTGGTGGTTGTAACAGAGTTCTTTTTTTTTTTAATATAATATGTTTTGAATTATGGTTATTAGTGAATTATTGTCGTGAATTCTTATTTTATAAGGAAATCACGCTTTTTACATTTATGACACTGTCATGTAAATGCCCTGAAGAAGGTATTTTTAAAAAGAAAATTTGGCAAAACAAGAATAAACACATTGAGTAAATAACATTTTGTCGTTTCAAAGTGTTTTATATATATGACCCATGAGGGTTGCTGGGGACAGAGAAAGATGGAGTACGCTGGTTAAACGATCATATGTGCTGCCCCACGCAACGACTTAGGGTAGGGATAGGGTAGGGTAGGATAGGATATATATGTATTGAAAACCCCACGCCCACCAGTTTAGTGCTGAATTGCATGCACCAGAATATATAGCACGTATGAAAAATAAAACTTTCTTGCCTACGACTGGAATCAGTGCTAAAATTGGAGTACAACATACACACACACACACACACACACACACACACACACACACACACACACACACACACACACACGCACACGCACAAACACACAAGGTTATCTCCTAGGAGCATGGTTTTTAAACACATTACCTATTACCAGCTAACCCTAACTTGGGTCTTCGGTTATACTTCCGAGAGGACTTACGCAAGGGAGGTAATACGTTAAAACCAGCCTACCAGGAAATCTCACCCCTCCCCCCCCCTCTTTTAAAAAAAATGTTCCCCCGGTATGGCTAAGGAACTAAAATAACAAAACAAAAAACACATATACTGGAAACGGCTGAAACTAACGCGGAAAGATCGAACAAGCTGTTTTCTATCTATGAATAAACAGGGTGGTAGCGCATTAACCTATCGCTTATCGGTGCAAATATTAGCAGTACAGATATCGGGGTACACACAGCAGTACAGATATCGGGGTACACACAGCAATACAGATATCGGGGTATAAAGACCATCATCATTCAAAAGCGGCAAATTAATGCAAAAGGCCAGCTGTCATTTCCACCCGGCTGTTCAACAGGTGTTCCACCTCGGGTACCTCAGTGGTCAACGGACAAAGGACATCATCGCCTGATGCTGGGTATCTGTAGCCAGTAGGCCTTCAGCTCCTGCCTAATTCTAACCTCCATTCCCCCTCCTCTCCTACACAAAAAGCAGCGAGCTGAGGCCGCCACTGATTTTCGTTCCACTACAAATCATATTAATGGCAACCGCTAGTCGTCGTCATCGTTGATATCACTATCATTATTATAGTCATAATCTCAAACCGTTGCATCTGTACACTATGCCCACCGTTAATGCATGTTAACATCATCATCATCATAACCACCATCATCAACATCTTTTTCCCCCACCACTACCATCTCAGCGAACGTTGTGACCGAGTATTCTAAGGCGGGACTAACTTGCCTTGTCCACAGACTAGAAACCAATGGTGCCTGACAGGTATGGGATCGATCCAGTATCTTGGTTTTATGTTTCTCCGAATATTATTTACTTTCCACTCGGGCAACGTCTCGGGGGTTTTCTCCGGGTACTCCTGTTTGCTCCCCCAGCAAAATTTAAACAACAAATAAAACACAACTAATATTAGATAGGTTGGGTTAATAATAATAAAAACGGACATTTATATAGCGCTATTACTTGTCTTTTTATAGACAAGCGCATAGCGCTTTACATGAAAGGAAAGAAACAAACATGAACAACTTACAATATTGCATTAGAAATTATACAATAAGAAAAAAGAAAAAAAAACACACACAAAATCAAAAAATACACAAAGTTAACTTTTTGCAAACACGTCATCACAATCACAGCAAATCCACAAGCATAGCCAAAAGCAGAACAAATATGAGCTGCGGCTAGGGTCTATAGAATGAAGGATTTAGTCAGAATAGTAGAGTTTGAAGAGGTGAGATTTTAGAGCTTGCTTGAATGAGGGTGAATGAGACTACGCCTTCCCCAGGGGAGGCGGCCCAGAATTTCTCGATAAAAATGGACAATAAACTGTGAAAAAAATAAAAACAACCAACCAACCAACAAACAAACAGTGCGGCTATATTTTTCATCATCTTTACCACAACCAAGATTGCTGAAGCTCACTCAGTATGCGTCATGTCACCACCATCCATACAGAGCATCTGAGACTGCCCAACTTAACGCCAACAAACCCCTTGATCAAGATCACTGACGCTCAGATAGCGCCCTACCATCATCACAACGTACGCTTTAACACAGAGAGTGGATATATAGGCCATAAAGCATACACACATACACATATTGCGTGGCTGAGACCTGCCGAGTCTTACGTTCGCCACGCCAGAGGCATTCGATCGGCGAGTCTTAGCTACGCTGGGTGTAATTAGTGGAGCTTGCATCATCATTAATTCCTTGTCGTACAAATATCTTCCTTATATCACGTTGCGGCGGTCGCTATGACATTATGAGTTTGTTGTAGCAGTCACCAACATCTATGCCCTTTCTCGTAAGGAAGTAAGGAACTGAAAAGAT